>CAUOFW020000969.1:0-157579 GCA_963454935.2 Ilex paraguariensis | reverse complement strand
CATGGACTTGATGCACAGGGTATTTTGGCATATCTAGATCAATTTATCATCGTGTTTATTGATGACATATTAATCTATTCACGGACACAAGAGGAACATGTACGTCATCTCTCGATTGTGCACTAGACAGTGAGAGCATAAGCTATATGCTAAGATGAGTAAATGCAAGTTCTGGATGAAGGAAGTGAAATTTCTTGGACATGTTGTGTCGGAACAAGGTGTAGCTGTTGACCCCGCAAAGATTAAGGCTGTGATGAAATGGGAACCACCGGAATGTGATCAAAATACGTAGTTTCTTGGGTTTAGTAGGCTACTACCAGAGGTTTGTGGAAGGGTTCTCAAAACTAGCGATGCTAATGACTTGCTTTACGAAAAAGGGAGAAAGATTCTTGTGGACTCAAGAGTGTGAACTAGCTTTTCGCACCTTGAAGGAAAGGTTGACAACAGCTCCTGTCCTAATTATCCCGAGTAGTAGTAGGGAAGGATATGATGTATATATCAATGCTTCGTTACGAGGCTTGGGATGTGTGCTTATGCAAGGAGGTAAGGTTGTTGCTTATAAATCGAGACAACTGAAGATCCATGAGAAAATTATCCCACCCATGACTTAGAGCTTACAATTGTGTTTTTGCTCTTAAGTTGTAGAGGTGTTACCTGTATGGAGAAAAGTTTCAAGTTGTTTTCTGATCATATGAGCCTCAAGCATATCTTCACGTAGAAAGACTTAAATCTTCAGCAAAGAAGGTGGATTGAATATCTAGAAGACTATGAGTCCACACTCAAGTACCACTCGGGGAAGGCTAATGTAGTAGCAGATGCACTTAGCAGAAAGTCTCGAGGTGAAATCAATCTCCTTGCTGTTAATAGGTGGAAGATGATTGATTCCTTGGAGGAGTGATCCATGGGTGGATAGACAGGGGGATCGATTATGCTTATTTAATCTCGTAGCCCAACCAATTTTTCGACAAAGGATTGTGGAGTTGCAACGATTAGATACAGAGTTGGAAACTATTCGGGGTAGATTGGAGAGGAATGAGATGATTGAGAACTGGGCAATACATAATGATGAGTTACAATTCGTGGGAGACTATGTGTACCAAACAATGACCAGGTAAGGGAAGAAATGTTGGTTGAGTGTCATCGTTCAAAATTCTTCATACATCCGGGTAGTACTAAGATGTATAGGAACATGAAGTGTCAATATGGTGGAAAGGGATGAAACAAGACGTGGCTAAGTATGTTTCAAAGTGCGCGGTGTGTCAGCAGGTGAAGATTAAGCATCAAAAGCTCGGAGGATTGTTATAGTCCTTGCCTATTCCAGAGTGGAAGTAAGATCACATCACCATGGACTTTGTGTCGGGTTTTCCACGGACTTCACGCAGTCATAATGCCATATGGGTCATTGTAGATAGACTTACCAAGTCGGTTCATTTCTTGAGTATGAAGACCACGGACACCTTGCAGACATTGAGCAAGCTCTATATCCGCAAGATTGTTAGATTACATGGAGTTTCGCTCTCTATTTTTTCAGATCATGATTCCCGTTTTATGGCACAATTTTGGCAAAGTCTACAACGAGCTATGAGGAAAAAGTTACACATTAGCACCACCTTTCAGCCCCAAACAGATGGCCAATTCGAAAGGGTGATACAAATTTTGGAGGATATGTTACGAACTTGTGTGTTGGACTTCAAGGGAAGTTGGAGCAATCATTTGCTATTGGTAGAATTCACATACAACAACAGCTTTCAATCTAGCATTGGCATGGCACCATATGAGGCACTGTATGGAAGACCATGTAGGTCCCCGACTTGTTGGTTGGAAGCGGGAAAAAGTAGCTTGTTTAGGCCTGAGATTGTTCGGGAGACTAAGGAGAAAATTCAACTCATTCGGGAAAGATTACGCACGGCACAAAGCAAACAGAAGAGCTATGCGGATAGAAGACAAAGACCCTTGAAATTCCAAGAGGGGGACTATGTGTTCCTCAAGGTGTCACCTAAGAAGGGGCTGTTCAGATTTGGCAAGAAGGGAAAATTAGCACCAAGATACACCAGACCATTTGAAGTAATCCACGTTGTGGGCAAAGCGGCGTATCAACTTCGATTACCAGCTCAATTGTCAGGGGTACATAATGTGTTCCATGTATTGATGTTGAGAAAGTGTCAATCGGATACAATGCATGTCGTGGATTTGGAGGATATTGAAATTCAAGACGGAACAACATATGAAGAACAACCAGTGAAGATTCTCGACACCAAGGAGAAGGTCCTTTGCAACAAAGTCATTCAACTGGTGAAAGTCTTGTGGCAACACCATGGAGTGAAGAAAGCTACTTGGGAAACGGAGCTAGAGATGCGAGAGAAGTACCCTCATTTGTTCGCTACTTGAGGTAAGTTTCGAGGAAGAAACTTTCATTAAGGGGGATGGATTGTAAACCCCCACACTTTTATTTTAATATGTAGCAAGTAAATATATTAAATTTTTTGTAATCGAACTTGTATCAACTATGTTTGATGTCCAAATATATGTTGTATAAGTTTGAGTTGGTTTTGTAAGGGTTTGGAATGGATTGGAAATGAAAAACAAAGGAAACAGGCAAAATTGAACAGATCGTACCGGAACGTCCGAAAGTTACTGTACTAGTACAATGTACCGATACGCTACTGTCCAGAGAGTTTGCCAAACCGGTACTGCGTACCGATACGCTCTGTAAGTTCCAAAAATTTAAGTCGCGATATAGGGTCCACTTTTCACCCTATAAATATATAATGACGCCTCTATTAGCCCCATTTCAACATTTTTAACCCTAGGAAACCTTAGAGAGGAAGAAAGAGAGGGAAAAACACAAGATCAAAAGGGATTTGCACATTGGATTGGATCAAAGCCCCAGTTTTCTTTTAAAGAACACCAAGGTAGGGGTTTTCTTCCATTCTTGTACATTGAGGCTAGGGCATTTATATGTATGTATGTTTTTACTCTCGATCCTAAGTATATGCTATGAAATCTCTATATCTTGACGCTTTTGCACTTATTACCATGTTTTAAACAAAGCTATGGTTATATAGCTATGAAATTTCTCCTATTGACTTGAAAACCCTAATTTTGAGAAAAAATGGATTTTTTCTTCTTAATATTCCTTTGTGCTTGGTTTTCAAACTCTAGTGCTTTGTTTTGAACAACAAAATAGAATTTGTGATAATCTCTTGCATATTTTCTTAAATTGTTCTATTGGAGAAGATACCTATGGAAATTTGGGGGTTTTTGATGCAAGTGTAATTTGCGAAAATAGTTGTTTTTGAATCTCTTGTATGGTTGTTGTGATGGACTTGAATTGCATTGAGCATTGCCGGAGAGTGTTAGAGGTTAGTCTATCCCAGTAGGGGGTTAGATGGTTGCCTAACACTTGTAGTGGATTGTTGTTTGTGAGAGCAACCATTATTGAGGCTGAGGGATGATATACTTTTCCTGGGAAGGATTCGTCAATGTCGTGGGAGACGATATACGTCTTTTCTAAAATATTTGGGATTGTGTGATTGTGATGGATGAACGAGATAAAATTCGTTGTATAGATTCATGGGAAGCAACCAACATATATGAGAATATGGGTTGAGGCTATTGTATAATTTATTGTTTTTCTTTAATCCTAACATGTCTATTCTTTTTATTAACTTATTACCATTGCATTAACTTAAGATCAAATAAACTGTCACTGTTTTACTTCAAGTTATATATGATATTTTAGAAAAAGAGACCGAACTGTTTTATATGATTTCTAAACCTTGTTCAAGTTTGGGAGGATATTGCTACAGAGCTTAGTGCTCACCCCCTACAACATCATATTTTTCAGATTTTGGCTTAGATGAAGAACTTGGAAGTGAAGAGCAGGTACAATGGGAATCTCTACTAGATGGGCAGTGGATCCCAAAGTGGATGTTTAGGGTTGTACTCCCTTATGTACTAGACTAGGGAATTTCTTTTGAGACGATGTAGAGTCTAACCTTTTGTTATTCCGCTGCAAGTTCAAATTTGATTCTTTTGGATGTAATTGCCTTAGTTAATCATATTCTTTTGGATACGATGGCCAGGCTTTGGCATATTCTTTTGGATTAGGTTGTAAATGTGATGAATGATGAATGAAATTTTCTTTACTTATGGATTATATTAATTGCTCTCATGATGTGAATGATTTTTAGATAGTAATGTCGTCAGAGGTGGATTTTGGGGTGTTACACAACTCAACACAATTAATTTCATGTAATTCTTCTTCTTCTTTGAGTTGTTTTGCCATGTTAAAAATATTTAATTCCAAAGTTATATTTCCAAATGAAAGTTTCATGACTCCATTTGTAACGACCAAAAATTCACCTTGGACGACATTACTATCTAAAACCATTCACATCATGAGAGCAACTAATAAAATTCATAAATAAAGAAAATTTCATTCATCATACATAATATCTACAGCATCATCCAAAATAATACGTCAAACCATTGCCATTACATCCAAAAGACTATGCCAAACTATGGCAAATACACTCCAAAAATTAAATTTTATTTTGCAGCGGAATAAACAAAATATCATCTATACAATGTCTCAAAATGCATCCCTTATCTAGAACATAGCGAGATCAACTCTAAACATTCTCCTCGGGATCCACGCTTCCATCTAATTGAGCTTCCCAAGCTACCTGCTCATCAACTCCAAGCTCTTCCTCTAAAACGAAATCTGAAAGTAAATATTGTTTGTAAGGGGTGAGGACTAAGCTCTATAGAAAAATCCTCCTAAACTTGAACAAAGTTTAGAAAACATATAAAACCCGTCGATCTCATTTTACAAATATCATATAGGAATTTTGAAAGAAAATAGTGACATTTCATCCAATCTCAAGTTTACGCAATATCAATATATAGAATGAAGAAGTAAAACCAATTTTCAGACTACAAACCATTCCAATATCAACCATTTCCAACAATTTCTTGTTTCATTCCCCACAATGTACCATTACCAACATTATGTATATGTATCTCAGGTATGCAATAAGACTTCGCGTGAATACACACATTGAGAATATCTTGGCCCACAGATACACACCCAATCCTTACAAGGATACACAACTTTAGGAAGGGCGTATACTGACGCATCGGCAATTACGAATCCAACTCAGGAATAGTATAATAACCCTCAACCTCGATACCATGTGAGCGAATAGTGGTTTGGTCCTCGCAAGGCACCAACCCCGCTATGAGTGATAGGGAACCTTCAAACCCACATGAGTTAAGAAACACATCTACCTACTCTATGATACCCAGTCAACGGTCACCCATGTTCATCCAAACAACCATACAAGATATACAATGCCAAACCAATTTCTCAAATCACAATTAAATCAAAAACCCCCAATTTCCATGTATTTTTTCAATGGAACAATTTATAAAAATATGCAAGAGATCATAAAATATATAATATTTAGTTTTCAAATAAAGCACTAGAGTTTTTTAAATAAAAAACAAAGGAATATCTCCAGAAAAATTTCTATTTCTTGAAAAAACTAGGTTTTGACATTAAGAACATGAATTTTTGGCTATCAAACCATAACTTCACTCAAAACATGGTAAGATTTGCAAGAACATCAAGAAACAAGAATTTCGTAACAAATATATATGATTGAGAGTCAAAAACATATATATATATATATAAACCTTAGCCTAAATGGACAAGAGTGAGAAGAAACCCCTACTTCCTCCTTAGTGTTGTGTGAAAAACTAGAAGATTTGATCCACTTCAATGTGAAAATCCCCCTTGATCTTCTGTTTCTCTCCCCCCCCCTTTCTTCCTCTCTAAGACTCTTTAGGGCTGGAAATGGTGAAACGAGGCTAAGAGAGGTGTCCTTAAGTAATTATAGGGTGAGAAACAGAACACTTACCACGAATCTGATACTCAGGATTTTGATCTCATGTTCGAATGTCATTTAGCGTTCGAACGTTAGTTGTGCAAATTACTGTTTCACGTTCGAACGTCATTATGGAGTTCAAACGTTAGTTGCTCCTAATACTTTTACTTTTTCTATCAAAGTTCTACAGACACCAAACTACTAGGACTCATTGTCGTTTGAACGTAGATTCACGTTTGAACGGACTCCTAGTTTTTGCTAAAATATTCTGTGAAGTTTTGACCTATTTAGAGGTCGATTTGGAAAATTTTCGTGAAATACACTTTTGTAACCCTGGAAGTCTAGTATCTACTGTAAACATTTCAGATCAAACAGACATCCAGGTAAAACTTTATGGGCCAAATACTAAGGTAGTGTCAAAATTCTTTCTACCCAAGTTCTATCAAAAATGTGTTTTAACTCCAAAACACTTCCTAACTTCTTCTTTTACAACTTATATAGTTCATGCTTCGCTTACTACATATATGAGCATTTCAAAATCATTATATAAAGACAAGAATGTGGGGTTTACAATCCACCCCCTTAAAGAAAGTTTCGTCCTTGAAACTTACCTTAAGTTGAGAACAAATAAGGGTACTTTTCTTGCATCCAGCTCTGGTTCTCAAGTAGCTTCCTCCACCTCATGATGTTGCCACAAGACTTTCACTAGTTGGATTACTTTATTATGAAGCACCTTCTCCTTGATATCGAGAATCTCCACCAATTTTTCTTCATAGGTTGCTCCATCTTGAATTTCAATTCCCTCCAAATCCACAACATGCGTTGTATCCGATTGACACTTTCTTAACATTGACACATGGAACACGTCATGTACCCTTGACAACTAGGCTGGTAACCAAAGTTGATACGCCACTTTGCCCACAGCTTTGATTACTTCAAATGGTCTAGTGTACCTTGGGGCTAGCTTCCCCTTATTGTCAAATCTAAACACTCCCTTCTTAGATGACACCTAGAGGAACACATAGTCCCCCTCTTGAAATTCCAATGGTCTTCTTCTTCTATCCGTGTAGCTTTTCTATCTACATTGTGTCGTGTATAGTCTTTCCCTAATGAGTTGAATTTTCTCAGTAGTCTCCTGAATAATTTCTAGCCCAAACAAACTACTCTCTCTTGCTTCTAACTAACAAGTCAGGGACCTACATGGTCTCCCATACAATGTCTCATAAGATTCCATGTCAATGCTAGATTGAAAACTATTGTTAAATGCAAATTTTACCAGCAGCAAATGATCACTCCAACTTCCTTTGAAGTCCAACACACAAGCTCATAACATGTCCTCCAAAATTTGTATTATCCTCTTAGATTAGCCATTCGTTTGAGGATGAAAGGCGGTGCTAAAGTGCAACTCTATCCCCATAGCTCATTGTAGACTTTGTCAAAATTGTACCACAAAATGAGAATCACGATCCGACACAATAGATAGTGGAACTCCATGTAATCTAACAATCTCACGAATATAAAGCTTGCTCAAGGTCTCAAGAGTGTCAGTGGTCTTCATACTCAAGAAATGAGCGGACTTGGTGAGTGTATCTATAATGACCCATACGACATTATGCCCTTGTGACATTCGTGGAAAACCAGACACGAAATCCATGGTGATGTGATCCCACTTCTATTATGGGATAGGTAAGGATTGTAGTAATCCTCCGGATTTTTGATGCTCCATCTTTACCTGCTGACACACCACACACTTCGCAACATACTTATCCATATCTTGTTTCATCCCTTTCTACCAATATTGATGCTTCATATCTCTATACATCTTGGTACTACTCGGATGGATAGAGAATTTTGAACGATGACACTCACCCAACACTTCTCCCCTTACTTGGTCATTGTTTGGTACACATAGTCTTCCACAAACTGTAACTCATGATTATATATTGACCAATTATCAATCATCTCATTCCTCTCCAATTTACCCCAGATAGTGCTCAACTCTGTATCTAATCGTTGCAACTCCACAATCCTTTGTCGAAGAATTGGTTGAGCCACAAGATTAAATAAGCATGGTCGATCCTTCTGTCTGTCCACTAATAGATTAAATTCCTCCAAAACATCCATCATCTTCCACCTATTAATAGCAAGAACATTGATTTCACCCTAAGACTTTCTGCAAAGTGCATCCGCTACTACATTAGCCTTCTCTGAATAGTAGTTGAGTGTGAAATTATAATCTTCTAGACATTCAATCCATCTTCTTTGCCGAAGATTCAAGTCTTTCTGTGTGAATATATACTTGAGGCTCTTATGATAATAAAAAACTTGAAACTTTTCTCCATACAGGTAACACCTCTAGAACTTAAGAGCAAAGCCCGCAACAGCAAGCTCCAAGTCGTGAATGGGAAAGTTCTACTCATGAATCTTTAGTTGTCTCGATCCATAAGTGACTACCTTACCTCCTTGCATTAGCACACATCTCAAGCCTCATAATGAAGCATTTGTGTAAACATCGTATCCTTCTCCACTGCTCAAAATAATAAGAACAGGAGCTATTATCAACCTTTCCTTCGAGGTGTGAAAGGCTAGTTCACAGTCTTGAGTCCACAAGAATCTGTCCCCTTCTTCATAAGGAGAGTCATTGGCATCACTAGTTTTGAGAACCCTTCCACAAAGCTCCGGTAGTAGCTGGCTAATCCTCATAAACTACGTACTTCGGTCACATTCCTTGGTGGTTCCCATTTCATCACGACTTCAATCTTTGAGGGGTCAACAGCTACACCCTGTTCTGACACAACATGACCAAGGAATTTCACTTCCTTCATCCAAAACTCATATTTACTCATCTTAGCATATAACTTATGTTCTCTCAATTTCTGTAGCACTATCGAGAGATGTTCTTCATGTTCCCCTTATGTCCATGAATAGATCCATATGTCATTAATAAACACAATAAAAAACTGATCTATATACGATTGAAATACTCTGTCCATCAAATTCATAAAGGCTGCAAGAGCATTAGTCAGTCCGAAAGGCATTATAGTATATTCGAAATGACCATAGCTGGTATAAAAAATTTGTCTTAGGAATATCCTCCTCCTTGATCCTCAGTTGATGGTACCTTGTGTGCAGATCAATCTTGGAGTAATACTTAGAACTCCTCAGCTGATAAAATAAATTATCAATTTGGGGCAATGGGTATTTATTCTTCACTGTCACTTGATTCAACCTTCGGTAGTCATACATAACTGAAGTGTTTCATCATGCTTCTTCACAAAGAGGACCAGGGCTCCCCAAGGTGAAGTGCTCAAACAGATAAACCCAATAGCCAATAGTTGGTCCAACTAATTCCTTAGCTCCTTCAACTCCAAAGGTGTCATCCTATAGGGAGCAATGGATATAGGTTCGGTTCCCGGATATAGATCAATCGTAAACTCAATCTCTCTCTGTGGGGGTAACCTATGTAGTTCATCTAGGAAGACATCCGAAAAATCTAACACTATCAATACCACGTCAGATTGGGATTTATCTCGATTATCTCCCATTAAATCGGCTAAGAAACTCAAATTACTCCCCACCTTAGCTTTCAAGAATCTATTACCCGTAGTGGGAAATGGGTGGAACGAATTCCGATCATTAATGAAACTAAAAACTACCCCACCTAACAATTGAAATAAGATCCGTTTATGAAAACAATCCATTATCGTATGGAAAGTGGACAACAAGTCATCCCAAATATTATGTCATAACCCTCTATGTCGAATGCAACCAAATCTATAATTAATTATTGCTCCCCAATTCAAAGCACACAACCTTTACACACCCTTCTAGTGTCCAACCGTTCTCCCATAGGCATGTCAATACTCAAAGCATGTTCTAGATCTTCAAATTCTAATCCCAATTTAATAGCATATGTAGTACGTATAAAGGAATGAGTAGCACCGAGATCAAATAAAATTTAAGCCCAATAATTATAGAGAAGCACAATACCTTCCACAACTACATTGGGAACATCTTCCTCTAGTTGAGTCAAAGAAAAAACTCTTCCTTGATTGGTACCACCAGGGGCTGTAGCTCCTAACAGTTTTTGCTGTAGTGGCTTCTGTAGTGGTGGTTTATTTGCATTTACCTATCCTGCTATCTTGGTATTTTCTATGGTGGAAAGATTGGACAATGACTCTAAATATGCCCCAGACCTCCACATGCAAAGCAGGCTCATGGGTCTACTCTTACTCTCTCTAAAAAGCCTTCAACTCCTCGAGCTGTCTGAAATCTCTGTCCAACCACCTGGTCTGGTTGACGGTATGGTGCCGCCCTCTTAACTCCACTGCTACTAGCACCAATCCTGATTGAACCTTCCCTCATGAAGTTCTGTCATCTCTGGTTGTCCACTGTGTCTCTCTCCACCAGTGCAACTTTATCGACAAGATCCCCATAGTCCTGGATCTTGTGAGCTGCAAGCTTCTCCCATATGGCAGGCCTCAAGCTCTACTCAAATCATTTAGCCCTCCTAGCCTCAGTAGAGATGAACTCCGTGGCATACCGGGATAGCTTATCAAACTTTCTATCATAATCTGCCACTATCATGATACCCTATCTTAGAGCCAGGAAATCCGCACTCATTTTGTCCCTGACAGATTCAAGAACATACTTGTCTTGAAAGACCTGATCAAACTCCTCCTAAGTAAAAGTATCAGTGTTCCTCCTTATTTTAATCGAATCCCACCAATGATCTACCTCCCCTTCCAATAGATATGTAGCTAGGTTGATCCATAGATCCTTAAAAATTCCCCTGCTATCACACATTTTCTTCACCCGGCAAATCCACTTATCAGCCTGCAAAAGGTGAGAGCGTCCTCAGAAAGTAAGTGGGCGTTGCCTCAAGAATTCTCTAAGAACTATCATCCTTCTATTCTTGTCCCCGTTGCCCAATACAGGAGCTAATGGTTGAAACCCCCCATTGTGGTTGTTGTTTCCATTTTGGCGTTGTACTAAAGTGGTTAGCTCCCTTAGGCATTAATAAACGTCATTCATAGCATCTGGGGGTGGTGGTGGTGGGTTTAATTGGGCACCACGCCCACGTCCACGTTCACTTATGTTGTCCATCCTGCACATTAATTTACAATTTAGTTTTCCTAATGCGCTACACACCCTAAATATCAATATAATTTAAAGTATAAGGCTTGTATAAGAATTAAGAAACAATTCATTCAACCTAGTCCTACCTTTCTTGTTGTAATCCATAACCTACAGCTCCCATATAATACCTAATTCCTAAGCTCTGATACCAAACCTGTAACACCCCAAAATCCACCTTGGACAACAGTACTATCTAAAACCATTCACATCATGAGAACAACTAATAAAATTCATAAATAAAGAAAATTTCATTCATCATACATAATATCTATAGCATCCAAAAGAATAATCCAAACCATGGCCATTACATCCAAAAGAATATGCCAAACTATGGCAATTACACTCCAAAAATTAACTTTTATCTTGCAACGGAATAAACAAAATATCATCCATACAATATACCAAAATACATCCCTAGTCTAGAACATAACGAGATCAACTCTAAACATCCCCCTCAAGATCCATGCTTCCATCCAATTGAGCTTCCCAAGCTACCTGCTCATCAACTCCATGCTCTTCCTCTAAAATGAAATCTGAAAGTAAATATTGTTTGTAGAGCTGTAGGAAAATCCTCCCAAAATCG
Source organism: Ilex paraguariensis (assembly GCA_963454935.2). Classification (NCBI taxonomy): domain Eukaryota; kingdom Viridiplantae; phylum Streptophyta; class Magnoliopsida; order Aquifoliales; family Aquifoliaceae; genus Ilex; species Ilex paraguariensis. Next base: position 145,966 of record CAUOFW020000969.1, on the reverse strand, counting down.
AATAAGGTTTAGAAAACATATAAAACCCATCAGTATCCTTTTATAAATATCATATATGAATTTTGAAATAAAACAGTGATAGTTCATCCGCTCTCAAGTTTATGCAATATCAATATATAAAATGAAGAAGTAAAAAAAATTTCCAAACCACAAACCATTCCAATATCAACTATTTCCAACAATTTCTTGTATCATTCCCCACAATGTACCATTACCCGCATTATGTATCTTTATCTCAGGTATGCAGTAAGACTTCGCATGAATACACACATTAAAAATATCTTGGCCCACACACACACCCCAAATCCTTGCAAGGATACACAACTTTAAGAAGGGCATATATCAATGCATTGGTAGGGATGAATCTTGTAGAGATTTAAAAAGTGAGGATAAATTTTTTAGTTTTACCAGTAGGGCACTATTCATGCACCATTTGCTGATAGGGCACTATATATGTATCTTTTAGGCATAAGTCATGTTTAGAAGCATAATTTGAGTATGTCATTGAAGAGAAACATGCTTATAATGTTAAAATACACCTATTGTGAGAATATTATCCTAAACAGAAATAGTTTTAAAACTTAGACAAAAAAGGTATCCCGAGTGGCCCAAGTGGGACCAGCCAGACCCGGCCAAAAGCGAAATCTATTTTTTTAAAAAAAAATTATTTAAAATAATTTTAAGAACTTTGGTTAAAATAAAATTTAGAATTGAGACGTTTCAGGATGGGTTGTAGTGTAATGGGTCCCGGATTCATCTAGGTCAAAAGGGTCATTTTGCACCTTTGCCCCTCCACTATAAATACAGCCCCCTTAGTGTAAAAATATCAGTATTTTTCTTGGAGATAGATCACTACACAGTCAAGGAGGAAAAATGAAGAAAAACCCTAGCTTCTTCAAGCTTTAAGCCACCAAAACACATTCCTAGGCCAAGATTCTATAAACTCCCACATTCGTATTATCAAATATAGCAACGTAATTATATTTTTAAAATGCTAAAATACGTAATGGAGTATGCATGAACTAAGTAGATGGTAAGAGTAGAGATAAAAATGTTAATAGTGTAGAATCGGGTAAATATTTAGTTCAAACTTAGTTTTGAATTGTAAATATATGAAACCATTTGCAATAGAACTTATACCAATTATGTTTGATGTACAAATGTATGTTGTATAAGTTTGGGTTGATTTTGGGAAGGTTTGAAATGAAAAATAGATGAACTGGCAAAACTGGACAAGACCTACCGGTAGTACACTGTCCAGTAGATCTGAACTACCGGTAGTCAACAGGTAGTAAGTTGTGAGTGGATCCGAACTACCAGTAGCTCAACAGGTAATAAGTTGCCAGTGGATCCGAACTACCGGTAGCTCAATACGAACTACCGGTAGACCGTTAAAAAATCTAGATTTTTATGTTTTAAAACCCCATTTTCACTCCATTTGCTCCCATTCTTTCACCCCCACTCTCCCCCCCAAACCTCTTAGAACCATAATAGAAAGACTTAGAGAGGAAGAGAGAAAGGGAAAACAAGAGTTCTAAGGGTGATTCAAGATCAAATCTTCTTGTCTTTCACACCAAAGCCAAGGAGAAAGGTAGGGGTTTTCTTCCATTCTTGTCTATTGATGCTAGGGCTAATATATGTGTATTTTCTTGACTCCTAATCATATGTATTTGATATGGGTTCTTTGTTTCTTGGTCCTCTTACAAATATTACCATATTTTATACCAAGTTAGGGTTGAATACCCATGAAATCTCTTGCTCTTGCTTTAAAACCCTAGTTTTTGGGAAATATGGCTTTCTCTCTCTACTTTCACTTAAATTTAGTTTTGAAAACTTTAGTGTTTTGTGTTGAGCATCAAAATGATATTGATGATGATCTCTTGAATTTTCTTTAATTGTTCTATTGAAATACTACATGTGAAATTGAGGATTTATAGAATTGTTAGTTATTTGAGAAAATTGTTGGTATTGTATCTCTTGTGTGGTTGTTAGGTAAACATGGGCTACTATTAACTGGGTATCGTGGAGTGTGTAGACACCTTCTTACTCCGTGCCGGGTTTGAAATTTTTCTACCACTCGTAGTGGGGTTAGTGCCTTGCGAGGACTAAACCATTATCGCTCACGGGGTATCGTGGACAAAGGGTTAGTATACTACTCCTAGGTTGGATACGTCACTACCATGGTGTTGGCATACACCCTTCCTAAAGGTTGGATATCCTTGCACGGATTTGTGTGGGTTGTGTGTGGGCCAGGATATTTTCGATGGTACTTATGCGAGATCTTACTTCAGACCAGAGATACGAATACAGTGGGTGGGTTATTGTTCATTGTACCAAAAATAGTTTCTACAAGAATTTTGAAAAGTATGAGATTCTGTAAGAACTTGGGAGAAACGGTTTATGGTGGAATGGATTATTAGTCGTATATTGGTTTCACTTATGCATTAAATTACTGATGTTGCTTAAACTTGAGATATGTTTAAATGTCCCTATTTTATTTCAAAAATTAATATATGATATTTGCGAAATGAGACCGACTTATTTTACATGTTTTCTAAACCTTGTTCGAGTTTTGCTACAGTGCTTAGTGCTCACCCCCTACAAACTATATTTTTTAGATTGTGGTCTAGAGGAAGAGCTCGGGGTTGAGGAGCCAACACATTGGGAAGCTCCACTAGACGGGCTCATGGATCCCGAGGTGGATGTCTAGAGTTATACTCTCTCAGGTGCTAGACTAGGAAATTTTTTTTGAGATTATGTAAAGACTAATCTTTTGTTATCTCACTACAAGTTTAAATGTGATTCTTTTGGGATGTAATTATCATAGTTGATCACATTCTTTTGGGATGTAATGGCCATGGATGGCCTATTCTTTTGGGATAATATGGTAAATGTTATATTTGATGAATGAAATTTCTTTAATGATGAAATTATTTAGTTGCTCTCATGATGTGAATGGTTTATAGATTGTAATGTCATCCAAGGTGGGTTTTGGGGCGTTACAGATTCTTGCAAGACTTCCTTCTAAGACGTTGTTCCTCTTAACAAGGGCTATATTCTCACTGATCGGCTCGGCTATACAGCGAACACAACTCTCTTGGTTTGAGAAAAACTATTTTAGGTATGATATTTTACTAAGTTAGGAATAGATTTAAGTTTTCTTGTCTTTCTATGTGTTGATTGAATGATTTAAGTGTTTACTTGATGTTGAAAAATCATTTAGGTGGCAGTTTGTTTGAAAACTTAGAGTTAGTAGTTTAAGCACTTTTGTGTTCTTTGAGTTTCTTGATAATTTGTTACTATAATAAAAGGTGTACCTTTTATATGTGTTGGATTATTATATTCTAGCTTATGTTCAGGTAGAGAAACTCTCGTGGTTTGAGGGTTATGATTAATCCCAATAGTTGGTAGTTTGTGTATTTGTATTTTCCTTGAAAAATTGTGAAAGTAATGAACATGAAACTTGATCATATGTTTAATCCATTGAATGGTGTTTCACATTCTTGTAGATAAAGTGTTGTGAATTTGAAGTTATGCTTTACTTTATGAATGAGTCACATTTTAAGTTATACGCCACATGTTTGATGAAATGTTTCATAGAATTCACATTGAAAATAATCATGGCATCTTGGCATACTTGAATCCTTGGAACATAGCGTGAGTTGAGCGCTTGGTGCTATATATTATGAGGGTGTAGATCCTATGGTGAAAATCCAAAATCTGGCCAATGACAGTACTCGCAGGCTGACAGGGGCAGACCATGAAGTCAGACATGGGTGGCATAGAGTTGCATATGTGTGTCATGCATATTGACAGTGCATAGCATTGAGGGATTATAGGGTTGTAGTTTTAAAAATGTACACTTGCACATGCCACGATTTAAATTTGTTCCTGGCATTAGCATTCCGTCATACCAGCAGTTGAGCTGACCCATTCGTAGGATATGATATGACAGATGAGACTCATGGTACTTGAGACTTAAGGAAGTTTTAAAGGAAGGAGAGAAATTGGGCTTGAATGGATATTTGGCCCCTGGGACATATTTTTTATGTATGGGCATATGCCCAAATGACTTGTATTTCAGTTTGAAAAAGTAATGGATTAGACCTTGGGTCATTTTAAAGTGTAAGGGTGTAAACCCAATTGATATGTAAAATATTTTTATTTAATGAGTATCATATGTGTATATTGAGACAACTAGATGTGTATATTGACAACAAAGGATGTATGTTTAATTTACATGAATTGTGGCCACCAAGTGAAGGTGGGTTGTGATATAATTATGCATATGAAATATTGTGAATATTAAGTGGGAAAAAGACTTGGAAAACAAAGGAGGTTATGTTGAAATTTTATGAAAAATTAAAAGACTTGTTAAGTGTGTAAAACACCTGTTAATATGTGGGAAAGATGTCAAAAGGGGGTTTAGAAACATTGAAGAAATAGACTATAAATGGAAGGAAAGTGGCATGAAAAACTTTGGGAAAAAAATAGAAAAACATGGGAAATGAATGAAAAATCAATTTATCAAACCTAATGAACTTTCATTTACTTTTCTTCCTTTTCACTCACTCTCCAAGTTTGTGGAAATTCAAGGCGTGACAAATCTAACACAGGAATAGTATACTAATCCTCAGCCTCAATACCAAGTGAGCGAATAGTGGTTTGGTCCTCGCAAGGCACCAACCCCACTACGAGTGATAGGAAACCTTCAATCTCTCACGGAGTAAGAAACACATCTACCCACTGTACGATACTCGGTCAATGGTCACCCATGTTTATCCAAAAAACCACACAAGAGATACAATACCAAAACCAATTTCTCAAATCACAAGTAAATCAATAACCCCCAATTTCCATATATTTTTCCAATGGAACAATTTAAGAAAATATGCAAGAGATCATCAAATATATAATTTTTAGTGTTCAAACAAAGCACTAGAGTTTTTAAATCAAGAACAAAGGAATATCACGAGAAAAATCTCTATTTCTTGAAAAACTAGGTTTTGACATCAAGAACATGAATTTTATGGCTATCAACCTATAACTTCACTCAAAACATGGTAAGATTTGCAAGAATATGAAGAAACAAGAATTCTATAACAAACATCTATGGTTGAGAGTCAAAACATACATATATATAAACTCTAGCCTCAATGGACAAGAGTGAGAAGAAACCATTTGTAAACCCCCACACTCTTATCTTTATATAGCAAGTAATTATTTTTTGAAATGCTAATATAGGTGATGAGGTATGCATGAACCCTATAGATTTCAATAGTATAAATAAATACTAGGGAGGCAAATTAATGGTAAAATTTAATTTTTGGAGGTGTTTATGTAACACCCCGCATTTTCTTTTATATATGTATATAGATATATAGTAAATAATTTTTGTAAAAATGGGGATATGTGTAGTGATGTGTGTTTGAATTTGGTAGAATGAAAAAGGGATGAACAGTGCACTGGCTGTAACATCAAGCTCGATTTCGACCTTGATGCAGTCCATATCTCTCAAAACTTAAAACATGAAATTTGTAGAGCTCTCTCTTAGGATTCCATATCACCTTGAATCATCTCAATCGGAACTAGGAGGAAGGAGTTATGTCCATATTACGAAGTAGTGTCTACACTGTCCAAAAATCTGTCCGGCAGACTACCTTTCGCTAATTTCATCATAACTCTTTATTGGAAAGTCCGAATTGTGTACCGTTATTTTTGTTAGAACCCTAACTCGTATATCTTTCCAACCATATAGGTTACACCTCCTAGAAATACCTGAGTCAAATCAGTTTATTCTATGAAGTTGACCAAAAATCTGCACAATGGTGCTCCTTGGATAGTAAAGGGTTGTGCTTTCTTATTAGACCTTGAAGGTGTAAAACCCCATATGTTTACATTAATATATTAATGTACTTGTTTAGTGATTCTTCTATATGTAATGACTTAAGAATAAACCATATATATATTAAAATCGTAAGGATATCACCTATAGTAGTTCGAAGGAATAAAATAGAAATTTTAATGTTCCAAGTGTGAATTTATTTTAGTTTTGAAATAAATCATAAAAAGCAATGTTTTTAGGTTAAAATAACATTAAAAATGAATCCGGAACGTCGAAAAACCTTAGGGTAGTCGTATGGATCAAATTGGAGATTTCTAGTGGCAAAACTGTAATTTTGGAAAAAACTCAAAATTTAGCCATGAACAGTGAATTGCGCGGACTGCTGTGTTTAAAACACAGAATCCAGCCAATTCCTTCCATTTTTTCTCACATCTCTCACCCCCAAACCCCTTAGCACCCTTGGGGAAGATAGAGGAAAGGAGGAAAGGGAGAAAAGAGGTCATTAGAGCTTGGATTTTTGGTTTGAAACTTTGATTCAAGGTAGGGGTTTTTCTTCCATGCTTGTCCATTGAGGCTAAGGCTAAAATATATATATGTTTTGACTCATACTTGTATGTATTTGCTAGGAATTCCTTGTTTCTTGGTTTTCTTGCAATTATGGCATGTCTTAAACAAAGTTAGGATTGATTACCCATGAAACTTCTTTTATAGCTTTAAAACCCTAGTTTTTGGGGAAATATGGAATTCTCTTTCTACATTTGCTCAAGCTTGGTTTTGAGAACTTTAGTGCTTTGTGTGAGTAATGAAAATGATGTGGTGGTGATCTCTTGTATTTTTCTTAATTGGTTATTTGGATTGTCGCATGATAAAATTTGGGAATTTTGATAATGGTTGCTTGTTGAGGGAAATTTGTGGATTTTATCTTGTATGTGATTGTTGGTATGAAAAGAGAATAATTATGAACCGAGGTTACTCATAAGTATGCGGTTAAGTGTGGAATACTTGAAGGGGGGTAGAGGTTACTTGTAAGTATGCTACCTACCAAAAGAGGATATTTATGAACCGATGTTACTTGTAAGTATGCGGTTATGTGTGGGAGACACCAAGGGGGGTAGAGGTTACTTGTAAGTATGCTACCTACCAAAAGAGGATATTTATGAACCGAGGTTACTTGTAAGTATGCGGTTATGTGTGGGAGACTTCAAGGGGGTAGAGGTTACTTGTAAGTATGCTACCTACCTAAAAGGACATCTAACGACCGTTGTTACTTGTAAGTATGCGGTTATGGGAAACAAAGACTTGAAGGGGGTGGAGTTTACTTTTAAGTATGCCACCTGCCAAAGGAAATATAATAATCGATGGTGGAATAAGCGTTCCTTTTTGTATTATGGTGTTACTATTGCATTTCCCACAAGAGCTTGTGGAGGTATGGGACTCTACAAGAACTTGTTGGAAATGGTTATGGTTGCTCATTGTGACTTGGGTTTACTGTTCATTTAAATTATTGCGAATGTTTAAACTTGAGATCTGTTTCAAATGTCACGGTTTTACTTCAAATGTTATATGATATTTTGGAAAATAAGACCGAACTGTTTTACTTGTTTTCTAAACCTTGTATGAGTATGGAAGGAATGTTGCTACAGAGCTTAGTGCTCATCCCCTACAAATAATATCTTTTCAGATTTCGTCTATGAGGAGGAGTTACAAGTAGATGAACCAGTGCATGGGGAAGCTCCCCTAGAGGGGAACGGGGGTCCTGAACTGGATGCCTAGAGTTATATTTCTTTTGTACTAGACTAGAGAGTTTATTTTGAAATCATGTAAAGTCTAGTATTTTGTTATTTCACTGCAAGTGTAATTTAATTCTTTTGGGAATATATTTGTCATACTTGGCCTATTCTTTTGGGATGGCATTGTGGATATGACATATGATGAATGAAAGTTTATTTTATGATGGATAAATAGACCCGGTGTGGTCAATAGTTATGCATATGTGGACCCGGTGTGGTCAATTGTAATATAATTGTACAGGTTGTGTTTTGGGTAAAGCTCCCCGTACAAAGGAGACTCTGCCCAAATTTTGTTAAAATATGAATGGTTGATGAATGAACTTTCGTCGTGATGAATTTACGTAATGCTCTCATGGGGTGAATGGTTTTTAGAATGTAATGTCACCCAAGGGGGTTTTTGGGGCGTTACAAATTTGGTATCAGAGCTTAGGCTTTAGGTCTTACATGGGAGCTGTAGGTTATGGATTACCACTAGAAAGGCAGGATTAGGTTGAACAAAATTGTTGATCTATGTTTTATATAAATCTTAGGCTTTAAATTAAAGCAATAATTAGGATGTCTTGTACCTCAATGAAATTAAATTGTGAATTGATGTGCAGGATGGATGGAGGACGAGGACGAGGACGTGGACGTGGGCGTGGTCGTGGAGGTCAAGCAAATCCACCACCACCACCACCTCCCGATGCCATGAATGGCATCTATCAATGCTTGAAGGAGCTCACCACTTTGGTACAAAACCAGAATGGGAACAACAACCATAATGGTGGAGCTCAACCACTAGCGCAAGTACCCGGAATTGGAAATGGAGATCGAAGGATGGTGGTTCTTCGAGAATTTCTGAGACAACATCCACCCACCTTCCAAGGGAGCTCTAACCCTTTGGATGCGGACAAGTGGATACGCAGAGTGAAGAAGGTATGTGACGGCATGGGAGTTGCCGAAGATTTGAGGGTTGGCTTGGCGACCTATTTGTTAGAGGGGGAGGCCGACCATTGGTGGGATTCGGTCAAGAGACGGAGGAACACTGATGCACTCACTTGGGAGGAGTTCGACCAAATATTTCAGGACAAGTACTTTCCTGAATCAGTCAGAGATCGAATGAAGGCTGACTTTCTTGCTCTACGACAGGGTAGCACGACGGTGGCCGAGTACGAAAGGAGGTTTGACGAGCTCTCCCGTTATGCTACAGGATTTATATCTACGGAGGCCGACAGGGCTAAGCGATTTGAGCAGGGACTGAGGCCGGTCATCCGGGAGAAGTTGGTGGCTCTCAAGATTAGGGAGTATGGGGACTTGGTGGACAGAGCTGCACTGGTAGAGAGAGACATAGAGGATAGCCAGCGACGACAGGGCTTCTTGAGAGGAGGTCCAATCCGGACGGGTGCTACCACTAGTGGGGCACAGAGACCGACACCATACCGTCGCCCAGACCCAACAGGTGGACAGCGACTTTTGACAGCCCGAGGAGAGGGAGACACTCAGACTAGAGCTGGTATTATCCCACGATCTTGCTTTGCATGCGGAGGTGTGGGACATATTCGGATGCATTGCCCAGTTTTTCCACCTCAAGGGCCTATCCAGACCGCAAGACAAGTACCAGCAGCCCAACCACCACCACCGAGGCCTGCACCGCATCGACCGATACAAACTCAAGCCCTAGGCGGCACCAACCAAGGGCGAGTATTTGCTTTGACTCAGCCGGAGGAGGACATTGCCAATGCCGTTGTGGAAGGTATCATTCTTCTCTACAATTCCTGGGCCCGAATCTTATTTGATCCCGGTGCTACTCATTCTTTTATACGTACTGCATATGCTATGAATTTGGGATTGGGTTTCGAGAAGTTAGAACATGCTTTGACTGTTGACTTGCCTACGGGAGAACAATTGGGTACTAGCCGAGTCTGCAAGGGTTGTGTGCTTCGTATTGGGGAGCACGAATTGATTGTGGATTTAATTGCTTTAGAGATGAAGGGGTATGACGTGATTTTTGGGATGAACTTGTTATCCACTTTTCGTGCGGTACTGGATTGTTTCCGCAAGCGGATTACATTTCAATTGCCGGGAGGAGTAATTTTCAGTTTTGTGAATAACCGAGATTCTTTCCATCCATTTCCTACTACGGGTAGTAGATTCTTAAAAGCGAAAGCGGGAAGTCATTTGAGTTTCTTAGCTAGCTTGATGGGAGATAACATGGATAAACTCCATACGGATGTGGTGTTAATTGTATCGGAGTTTTGGATGTTTTTCCTGAGGAATTACCTGGATTACCGCCACATAGGGAAATTGAGTTCAAGATCGATCTCTATCCGGGAACCGAACCCATATCCATTGCTCCCTACCGGATGGCACCTTTGGAGTTGAAGGAGCTAAGGAAGCAGTTGGATCAATTGTTGGCGATTGGGTTTATCCGTCTAAGCACTTCACCTTGGGGAGCCCCGGTCCTCTTTGTGAAGAAAACGGATGAGACTCTACGGTTGTGCACGGATTACCGGAGGTTGAATCGGGTTACCGTGAAGAATAAGTATCCGTTGCCGAGAATTGATGACTTATTTGATCAGTTGGAGGGTTCAAAGTATTACTCCAAGATTGATCTTCGCACGGGGTATCATCAGCTGCGAATTAAGGAGGAGGATATTCCTAAGACTGCTTTTCGTACCCGATATGGTCATTTCGAGTATACGGTGATGCCATTCGGATTGACTAATGCCCCCGCAGCCTTCATGGATTTGATGCACAGAGTCTTCCGGCCATACCTCGATCAATTTGTCATTGTGTTTATTGATGACATATTGATTTACTCACAGACTCAGGAGGAACATGCTCGTCATCTCTCTATTGTGCTACAAACATTGAGAGAACATAAGTTATATGCAAAGATGAGCAAGTGTGAGTTTTGGATGAAGGAAGTGAAGTTCCTTGGCCATGTTGTGTCCGAGCAAGGAGTAGCGGTTGATCCAGCAAAGATTGAGGCCGTGATGAAATGGGAACCACCGAGGAACGTGACAGAAGTACGGAGTTTCTTGGGGTTAGCCGGCTATTATCGTAGGTTTGTGGAAGGGTTCTCCAAGATTGCGATGCCGATGACTCGCCTTACAAAGAAGGGGGAGAAATTTTTGTGGACTCAAGCGTGTGAACTAGCTTTTCGCACCTTGAAGGAGAAGTTGACGACTGCCCCTATCCTCATTATTCCGAGTAGTGGGGAAGGCTACGATGTCTACACCGATGCTTCACTACGAGGATTGGGATGCGTTCTAATGCAAGGAGGGAAGGTAGTGGCTTATGGCTCGAGGCAACTCAAGGTGCACGAGCAGAATTATCCCACACACGACTTGGAGCTGGCTGCAGTGGTGTTTGCTCTTAAGTTGTGGAGATGTTATTTATACGGGGAGAAATTTCAAGTGTTTTCGGACCATAAAAGCCTCAAGTATATCTTCACACAGAAAGACTTGAATCTCCGGCAGAGAAGGTGGATTGAGTACTTGGAAGATTATGAGTTCACACTCAACTACCATCCAGGGAAGGCCAATGTAGTTGCCGACGCTCTTAGCAGGAAGTCTCGGGGTGAAATCAATTCTCTTGCGGTAAATAGGTGGAAAATGATTGATGCATTGGAGGAGTACGATCTATGGGTGGATGGACCGGAGTATCAATCATATCTATTCAACCTTGTAGCTCAACCGACGCTTCGACAACGGGTTGTGGAGTTGCAATGCCTGGATTCGGAACTCGATTTGATTAGAGCCCGATTGGAGAATGGGGAAGCGATGGGAGGATGGTCTTGGAAGAATGGAGAGTTGAGATATGGGGAGAAGCTATGTGTTCCCGATGATTCGTCCCTAAAGGAGGAGATACTTGGGGAGTGTCATCGCTCCAAGTTTGCTATCCACCCCGGTAGCACAAAGATGTATAGGGACATGAAGCGTCAATACTGGTGGAGGGGAATGAAGCGAGATGTAGCCAAGTATGTGGCAAAATGTGCGGTGTGCCAGCAGGTGAAGATTGAGCATCAAAGGCCAGGAGGAGTCCTACAGTCTTTGCCTATTCCAGAGTGGAAGTGGGATCACATCACCATGGACTTCGTGTCGGGTTTACCACGGACGTCGCGCAGGCATAATGCAGTGTGGGTCATTGTGGATAGACTCACCAAGTCCGCTCATTTCTTGGGTATGAAGACCACAGACTCATTAGAGACGTTGAGCAAGCTCTATATCTGTGAGATTGTTAGGTTGCACGGAGTTCCGCTCTCCATTGTGTCGGATCGTGATTCTCGGTTTGTGGCGCGATTTTGGCAAAGTCTACAACAAGCTATGGGGACAGAGTTACATTTCAGCACAGCCTTTCATCCCCAAACGGATGGCCAATCCGAGAGGGTGATACAAATCGTGGAAGACATGTTACGAGCTTGCGCGTTGGACTTCAAGGGAAGTTGGAGTGACCATTTACCGTTGGTGGAATTTGCATACAACAACAGCTATCAGACCAGTATTGGAATGGCACCCTATGAGGCCTTGTATGGAAGACCATGTAGATCCCCGACGTGTTGGTTAGAAGCGGGCGAGAGTAGTTTGTTTGGGCCAGAAATTGTTCGAGAGACTACAGAGAAAATTCAACTCATCCGGGAGAGACTACGCACAGCACAGAGTAGACAGAAAAGCTACGCGGATCAAAGACGAAGACCATTAGAATTCAAAGAGGGGGACTATGTGTTTCTCAAAGTGTCGCCCCAGAAAGGAGTATTTAGATTCGGCAAGAAGGGAAAGTTAGCGCCAAGGTATACCGGGCCATTTGAAGTGATCAAAGTGGTGGGCAAGGCGGCATATCAGTTGCGGTTACCAGCTCAGTTATCGGGAGTACACGACGTATTCCATGTGTCCATGTTGAGGAAGTGTAAATCGGATGCAACGCCGGTTGTAGACTTAGAAGATATTGAAATTCAAGATGGAGCAACCTATGAAGAACAACCAGTGAAGATTCTCGACGCCAAGGAGAAAGTGCTTCGCAACAAAGTCATCAAATTGGTGAAAGTCTTGTGGCAACACCATGGAGTGGAAGAAGCTACATGGGAACCGGAGCTAGAAATGCGAGAGAAGTACCCACATTTGTTCGCTACTTGAGGTAAGTTTCGAGGACGAAACTTTCTTTAAGGGGGGTGGATTGTAACACCCCGCATTTTCTTTTATATATGTATATAGATATATAGTAAATAATTGTTGTAAAAATGGGGATATGTGTAGTGATGTGTGTTTGAATTTGGTAGAATGAAAAAGGGATGAACAGTGCACTGGCTGTAACATCAAGCTCGATTTCGACCTTGATGCAGTCCATATCTCTCAAAACTTAAAACATGAAATTTGTAGAGCTCTCTCTTAGGATTCCATATCACCTTGAATCATCTCAATCGGAACTAGGAGGAAGGAGTTATGTCCATATTACGAAGTAGTGTCTACACTGTCCAAAAATCTGTCCGGCAGACTACCTTCGCTAATTTCATCATAACTCTTTATTGGAAAGTCCGAATTGTGAACCGTTATTTTTTTTAGAACCCTAACTCGTATATCTTTCCAACCATATAGGTTACACCTCCTAGAAATACCTGAGTCAAATCAGTTTATTCTATGAAGTTGACCAAAAATCTGCACAATGGTGCTCCTTGGATAGTAAAGGGTTGTGCTTTCTTATTAGACCTTGAAGGTGTAAAACCCCATATGTTTACATTAATATATTAATGTACTTGTTTAGTGATTCTTCTATATGTAATGACTTAAGAATAAACCATACATATATTAAAATCGTAAGGATATCACCTATAGTAGTTCGAAGGAATAAAATAGAAATTTTAATGTTCCAAGTGTGAATTTATTTTAGTTTTGAAATAAATCATAAAAATCAATGTTTTTAGGTTAAAATAACATTAAAAATGAATCCGGAACGTCGAAAAACCTTAGGGTAGTCGTATGGATCAAATTGGAGATTTCTAGTGGCAAAACTGTAATTTTGGAAAAAAACTCAAAATTTAGCCATGAACAGTGAATTGCGCGCACTGCTGTGTTTAAAACACAGAATCCAGCCAATTCCTTCCATTTTTTCTCACATCTCTCACCCCCAAACCCCTTAGCACCCTTGGGGAAGATAGAGGAAAGGAGGAAAGGGAGAAAAGAGGTCATTAGAGCTTGGATTTTTGGTTTGAAACTTTGATTCAAGGTAGGGGTTTTTCTTCCATGCTTGTCCATTGAGGCTAAGGCTAAAATATATATATGTTTTGACTCATACTTGTATGTATTTGCTAGGAATTCCTTGTTTCTTGGTTTTCTTGCAATTATGGCATGTCTTAAACAAAGGTAGGATTGATTACCCATGAAACTTCTTTTATAGCTTTAAAACCCTAGTTTTTGGGGAAATATGGAATTCTCTTTCTACATTTGCTCAAGCTTGGTTTTGAGAACTTTAGTGCTTTGTGTGAGTAATGAAAATGATGTGGTGGTGATCTCTTGTATTTTTCTTAATTGGTTATTTGGATTATCGCATGATAAAATTTGGGGATTTTGATAATGGTTGCTTGTTGAGGGAAATTTGTGGATTTTATCTTGTATGTGATTGTTGGTATGAAAAGAGGATAATTATGAACCGAGGTTACTCGTAAGTATGCGGTTAAGTGTGGAATACTTGAAGGGGGGTAGAGGTTACTTGTAAGTATGCTACCTACCAAAAGAGGATATTTATGAACCGAGGTTACTTGTAAGTATGCGGTTATGTGTGGGAGACACCAAGGGGGGTAGAGGTTACTTGTAAGTATGCTACCTACCAAAAGAGGATATTTATGAACCGAGGTTACTTGTAAGTATGCGGTTATGTGTGGGAGACTTCAAGGGGGGTAGAGGTTACTTGTAAGTATGCTACCTACCTAAAAGGACATCTAACGACCGTGGTTACTTGTAAGTATGCGAAATTTTTGGTGATTGTATCTCATGGAGGTGTTTGGATGACCATGGGTGGCCATTGATCGGGTATCGTAGAGTGGGTAGATATGTGTGGTTCTTACTCCGTGTGGGTTTGAACTTTTTCTACTACTTGTAGTGGGGTTGGTGCCTTGTGAGGACCAAACCACTATTAGCTCACGAGTGCCGTTTCAGAGGATTAGTATACTATGCCTGGGTCGGATTCGTTATTGCCGGTGCATTGGTATGGGACAATGCATCGGTAGGCGCCCTTCCTGAAGTTGATATCCTTGCGAGGAATTGTGTGTGTGTGTGGGCCAAGATATTCTCTATGTGTTTATTCATGCGATTGTCTTACATCAGACTTGAGATATATTGTGGTTATTGTTTATTGCGTTATCTTTTGGATATTATTATCTTGGAAATTGTTGTGGGAATACTTACTCTTTAGAATGGCTATTTATGGTGGGATTGGTTTTACTCTTGCACTTAATTATTGTTAATGTATAAACTTGAGATCTTTGAAAATGTTATGTTTTCTTTCAAAATTTACGTATGTTATTTGTGAAATGAGACCGACCATTTTCTACGTTTTTCAAACCTTGTTAGATTTTGAGAGGATTTTCCTACAGTGCTTAGTGCTCACCCCCTGCCAATAATATTTTTTTTTTAGATTTCGTGCTAGAGGAAGATCTCGGTCGTTGACAAACAGGGAAATTGGGAGGGTCCACCAGAGGGGAACCTAGATCCCGAGGTGGACATCTAGAGCTATAGTTTATTTTTGTGTTAGACTAAGGAATTTATTTACAATCATGTATAGTCTAGTATTTTGTTTATTCCGCTACTAAGTTTGAGTATAATTCTTTTGGAATGTAAGTGACATAGCTTGGCCTACTCTTTTGGGATGATATGGTGGATATTACATGTGGTCAGTGAAATTTTATTATTTGATGGGTAAATGAACCCAGTGTGGTCAATATTTATTCATATATGGACCCAGTGTGATCAATGTAGTATAATTGCACAGGTTGTATTTTGGGTAGAGCTCCCCGTACAAAGGAGACTCTGCCCGAATTTTGTTAAATTAAGGACCCCCGATTTTTGGGGTGTTACACCCTTACCTTTCTTCCTTAGTGTTATGTGAAAAACTAGAAGATTTGATCCACTTCAATGTGAAAATCCCCCCATGATCTTGTGTTTCTCCCCCTCTTTCTTCCTCTCTAAGGCTCTCTAGGGTTGGAAATGGTGTAATGAGGCTAAGAGAGGTGTTCTTAAGTATTTATAGAGTGAGAAACAGACCACTTATCATGAATCTGATACTCAGTATTTTCACCTCATGTTCAAAAGTCATTTGGCGTTCGAACATTAGTAGTGCAAATTACTACTTCACATTTGAACATCATTATGGCGTTCAAATGTTAGTTGCTCTTAGTACTTTTACTTTTTCCATCAGAGCTATGCAGGCACCAAATTACTAGGACTCACTGTCGTTCGAACTTAAATTCACGTTCAAATGGACTTCTAATGTTTGCTGAAATTTTCCATGAAGTTTGACTTATTTAGATGTCGATTTGGAAATTTTTCATGAAATATACTTTTATAGCCTTGGAAGTCTTTTGTCTACTGTAAACATTTCAGATCAAACGGACATTAGGGTAAAAATTTATGGTCCAAATACTAAGGCAGTGTCAAAATTCTTTCTACCCAAGTTCTATCAACAATGAGTTTTAACTCCAAAACACTTCCTAACTTCTACTTTTACAACCTATATAATTCATGTTTCCCTCACTACATATATGAGCATTTCAAAATCATTACGTTATTATATAAAGACAAGAATGTGGGGGTTTACACCATTCCTACAATTAATCAATGCATTTGATGTAGCTATGAATGGTCAACCCAAAATAACAAGTATATATGCAGATGCATGAAAAATTGGTTGTGTATCTAAAACAATAAAATCTACTAGAAAATAAAATTGATCAACTTGGAGAAGAACATATTCCACAATTCCTCATGGAGTTTTTATAGATCGGTCTGCTAATTGTAATGTGACATTGGTGGATTTCAATTCACCCAACCCTAATTGTGTATATACCGAATATGACATTAAATTAACACTTGCTCCAAGATCTAATAGAGCTTGTTTAATTCAAAAATTTTCAAAGATGCAGGAGACTGTAGGACTTCTAGGATCTTTGTACTTAAGAAGAGAGTTATGCTGAATTATAGCACTAACTTGTTCAGTTAAAAATTCTTTCTTTGGTACGTTGATTTTTCTTTTTACTATGCAAAAATCTTTTAAAAACTTGGCATAAGATGAAACTTGTTTAATCGCATCCAACAAAGGAATGTTAATCTTTACCTTTTAAATAGCTCAAAAATTTTAGAATGATCTTGTACAGATGAAGGCTTCTTGATCCTTTGAGAAAAAGGTAAAGGAATAGGACACGAATGATCTTCCTCATTTTGTAGTTCTAGTTGTTTTTCAGCTGAAGGTTCAAGTTCAAGTGGTTCATTAACAAAAATTGACTTACATATTTTCGTGAAAATTTTAGGTTTAAAGTTTGGTAAATCACCTTACCACTTCTTAGTGTTGTGATTGTTTGCCCCTGACTTGGACAAGGTTCAGAGGACATAGAATTAGCTTGACTTTGACTTTGTGGAGGTTTAGGCTGATATGAGAATTTTCCCTTCTCTGACATACTCAGGACTAAGCCAACTTAGCTAGATGAGTCTTGATATCTTCAATACTCTGAGAAGTTTGAATTTTAAAATCATTAAATGCTTGAGTTGTTTGAGCAATAAAACTTATTTGACTTTGAATAAATTGATTCATAGTATCTTCAAAAGTTCTTCTATTTGGGGGTTGATAAGGTTGATATTGTTTTTGATTCTGTAGTTGTGGTGGACCTTTGTGTTTGATTTATAGGTTGTGTATTTCTCCAACTAAAATTTGGATGATTCCTCCATTCTGGATTGTAAGTTTCAAAATATGGGTTTGGATAAGGCTTATTATAAGTTGGAATAACATTAGATTGTTCAATTAAAACTTCTTTGAACGCTGGTATAGTTGGACATTCTGTTGCAGGATGTCCTGATAATGCATAAATTTCACATATTTGATCAGTAGAAGCCACAACAAACACTTTCTTAATTTTATTCATTTCTAAAGCTTCTAGTTTCCGAGATAAATTAGCCATTTTATCTCTTAAGTCATCATCTTATTTTAACATATATTTTCCTCTTTCAGACGTAGATGGCTTAGTTTTAACAATATTTGAAGAAGTCGAGTCCCATATCAGGGAACTCTCAGAAATAGTATCAAAATATTGGAACGCTTCTTTATGGTTTTTACTCATAAATTCACCACGGGTCATCATTTTAACAAACTATCGCATTACAAGTGGAAGAGCATCATAAAAAAAAATCAATTAAAGTTTAATTTTTAAATGCATGATGTGGACAAGCTTGGAGAAGATCTTTAAATCTTCCCAACATTGATAAAAAAATTTCCTTCTTTTATAGAAAAATTCATTATTTGACATCTTAATGTATTAGTACGATGCACAAGAAATAACTTTTTGAAAAACTTAGTTTACAAAGCTTGTTAATTTGTGATAGAATAAGCTCTTAAAGAATTAAGTCATTGTTTTGCTTTATCTTTCAAAGAAAAAGGAAAAAATTTTAATCAAGCCTTTTCAGAGTTATCCTGCAAAGTTCCACAGACTTCTTCAAAATCTTATATAAGGTACGTTTTGAGCCATACTTAATGATTGATCTTTTTCGTTGTTGTTCCTAACCTCTAAACATCATCCCTCAATGTGTCTATGGCTTATGTATATAAAGGAGTGTCACTCTCCCTCGGAATGATGCAAGAGATGAGGCAACGGAATGGTGGATGGAATGAAATGAAATGAACAAAATATGTGTGTGGAATGAAATGCGTATATGAACAAAAGTGCTCCCCAAGCGCAAGGAGTCTTTTATGTGTCGTTGTTTTACTTGAAAAAGTATTCTAAGGTCGTCTCCTTAGGGAAGGAAAGTTCAAGTGTGGTGAAGTGATTTTGTGAACAAAAGAAAAAGTGTAAAATCTTGTAGTTGGTTTTGGTGAGTTTTGTTCTTAATGAAAATGCAAGAAAACAAGTGTAATGGGAATCCCAACTCAACTCGAAACCTTCCTCCAATGGTGCATAGATGAATGATTGATTCATGAGAAGCTAGGGACGAGATGGTGAGGATCCAAGCATAAACCGTGACCAGGCCTACGGAATATCAAAGACTCACAACCACATCCACTTTCAACCCAATCAAACCGAACCATCGTACACCGAGAGGAGGAAAGGAAATGAGTTGAAATGGCATGCCTAAGAGGAGTTCTCCCTTGGATTAGCCAACTTAAAATCTAGCTACTCATGAAAGCAAGAACGAAATGCATAATGTAAAGTGACATAATATTGAAATGAAGATTAGAACTCAACTTAATGCAAGAAAATTTAAACTAAGAAAATATGCAATACCCATTTTAAGAAAACCTTGAAGTGAAAAAACTCATACAACAATGGTAGATTCTAAGTTACACAACTAAACTTGCAATGAACTTGAAATAGCTAAGATTAAAGTGCAAGAAATAAAGATTACAAGATATTTAAAGCTTACTACAACTGAAATGGAAAGGAAAATGCAAAAACATAAATTCCTATTACACTATTCATCTTCTTCTTCCTTGGATTTTCTAAGCTTAGGAAGCCACCCCCTTGGATTGTGAGTGGAACGCTCCATATATGGTGAAGACTTGATGTCTTTTTGTCCATGAGGCTTTCCTAGCCTGTGTATGCAGACCTCCCATCAATAAGAGGTGATTTTGATGGCTTGGTAGGCTAGGAGAGTGCTTAGCCTACAACCATTATGGTTGCCCCCTTCTCTCCCATCCTCATCAATGTCATTGCCTCCAAAGTCCTCTCCTAGGGTGTAGGGGACATGTAAATATGTAAGGGATGACAGGGGACAAGTGGAAGAATCTATGGTGGGACCCCCAAGCAAGTGGAGCATGAGTTGTAGGCATTCTGCGCAAAACCTTCCAGAAGGTTTTTTGTAAACCTTCCGGAAGGTCGATTCCAGTAGGCAGAACCTTCTGGAAGGCCTTTTGGAAGGTGACTGCTCAGAACCACTTTTAGTAAAATTGCCATAACTTTTGATCCAACCATTGGATTGAGCTGAAATGTGGACACAATACAGAAGACATCCAGATCTACAACTTTCAGGCTTTGCACTATTTCAGATTGAAGTGGATCATGGTCAAACATGGAAAAAATAGCAGTACTATGTCAAGACATTAGGAAAACCAGTGGGCTAAACCTTCTAGAAGGTTTATGGCCAAACCTACCGGAAAGTTTTCATCCAAATTGCATTTTTCTTGGTTTCTTCACCTTCCAAGCCTCCCTATCCTCATTCAATGTGTCCATCTCTTCACCACACATTCACACTTAGTTGCAAAGCTCTAAAAGCCATCATTTATGCTATAATTATCTGCAACATCAAAATTTTCACATTATTCCTAACTTTAACTAATTCTAAATAATTAATATGCAAATTTAAGTTAAAAAACATGAAATGAGGCCAATAACTATGCAATGTTTTGTGCTCATCACTTAATTCAAACGATGCTTGTGTAGATGAAGATGATGAAGATGACTGACTTACAGAACCTGCTGATGAATGAACAGACATAAACTATTAAAAAGAAAACAACCAATCTATAAGCATATAATACAGGTAAACAACTTTCCTATCCAAATTAAAATTACCGTAACTCCCCGGCAACGGTGCTAAAAACTTTATTCGACCTATTTCGTGACCTACACCCAAGTATAAGTGGTCAAATTGTAGTTTTCTCGATTTAAGTCCAAGATTGATCCCACAAAGAGTTTTAATAATTGAAATTTAAAATAAAAACAGTGAAGTTGTTGTTAAAGCATTGTGACAAAAGATAGCTTGTGATGTGAGCTTAGATTGATAACTAGTCTAAGTAATTTAAAAATGTAAGTAAACTGTTAGAAGACAATAATATTAAAGGTACCCTTCAGTTTAAGGATTCCACATGCTTTATATTGGTTAAGTACTGAAAATGCCACCTTACAACAATTAACTTTCATATTACTGGAAAGTCAACCAGTAGGTCTAATGTATATTAAACCATAACACAGCAACTTCTTAGGTTAACTAGTGGTATATGTGACTATTAACTAATCCAAGTAAATTAGAAGGTCAAGCCATTCACGAGGATCACTTGAATTACTCAATTGGCAATATTATATTATGTATCAGTTAAACAACTCTAGTAATCCAGAAGGTCAAGCCATTCAGGAGGATCACTTAGGTTATTAATCTGACAATTATTATATCATGTATCAATTAAACAACCCTAGTAATCCAGAAGGTCAAGCCATTCAGAAGGATCACTTTGGTTAATCATCTGACAATTTTGTACCATGCAACAGTTAAAAATCCTCAGTGCACCAGAAGGTCAAGCCATTCAAATGGAACACTTTAGATATTCCGCCGGCAGGTTGATGCTTTACTGATGACATAATTCCAGGCTACGTATTGAACTGAAAGTATTGGATATGCCAATACTTAACCCATTTATAACCAATCAATCAACTTTTACGTAACACTCAATTGCGCACGTCATTGTATCATGCATGAAGTACATAATAGTAGATAGTATGGTACATAATATTAAGTACTGCTCAGAGTTCCTAACCGTGACCATATTATAGATATAACCATTCATCATTTAAGGGAGGTATATATAACAATAAAGCATAATAAAACATCAACATTTTCAGAACATAACCAATATTATACATATGTTTACTCCTCACTGAAGGATATAAGTAAACTACTCACACCCCATTGCTACAAACAAGCAATAAGTGCGGGTAATTTGCATTACAATACTAAATAAAATACAAACACTAACACTCCTTTCCCAAGTAATAATTGAAATACAACCACCCTTAGTATCAGTTAAGACATAAAGGTGGTGGAAGTTCAACTTTCCAAGTAGAAAGACATAACAGAAATGTAGAAATAACATAATTCTAATTGGAGAGTAGGTTGGACAAGATCCTTCTTTGGATTCTTGAATTTTTCTATGACTTTCTGTAACGTCCCAAAAACCACTTTGGACAGCATTACAATTTAAAACCATCCACATCATGAGAGCAACTAATAAAATTCATCAATAAAGAAATTTCATTTACCAAATGTAATATTTACGACATCATTCCAAAAGAATATGCCAACACATGGCTATTATATCCCAAAAGAATATGATCGACTATGACAATTACATCCCAAAAGAATTACATTTACACTCGCAGCGGAATAACAAAAGATTAGTCTTTACATAATCTCAAAAAAAATTTCCTAGTCTAACACCTAGGAGAGTATAACTCTAGACATCCACCTCTAGGTCCACGAGCCCGTCTAGTAGAACTTCCCAATGTATCGGCTCCTCCACTCTAAGCTCCTCATCTAGACCATAATCTGAAAAATATATAGTTTGTAGAGGGTGAGCACTAATCTCTATAGCAACATTCTCCCAATCTCGAACAAGGTTTAGAAAACATATAAAACAGTTCGGTCTCAATTTTCAAAATAGTATATATAACTTGAAATAAAACAGTGATAATTTATTTGATCTCAAGTTAACTTAATAGCAACAAGTTACATGAAATGAATAAACATGTTAAATAAATCAATTAACCATTTCCAACCATAAATCATTTCCCACAAGTTCTTGTAGAGTCACATACCTCCACAAGCTCTTGTAGGAGACCAATTCCACACAATAACAATAATCGTTCAATAGTGTAATCCTATATTCTCATGTATGTTGGTTGCTTCCCATGAATCTACACAACGACTCTACCTCGTTCACCCAATCATAACCACTAAAACTACTTTAGGAAGGGCATATACCATCTACCACGACATTGATGAATCTTTCCTAGGAAAGGTATACCATCCCTCAGCCTCGAACTTACGTGAACAATATTGGTTGCTCTCACAAACAACAAACCACTACAAGTGTTAGGAAACTATCTCACCCCCACTGGGATAGACTAACCTCTAACACTCTACGGCAATGCTCGAATGTAATTCAAGTTCATCACAACAACCATACAAGAGATGTACTAACAACCATTTTCTCAAATCACAAGTCAATCCAAAAACCTTCCAATTTCCATAGGTATTATTTTTCCAACATAACAATTTGAAAAAATAAGCAAGAGATCATGAAAAGATAAACTTTTATTATTCCAATCAAAGCACTAGAGTTTTGAAATCAAAACAAAGGAATAATCAAGAAAAAAATCCATTTATCTTGAAAACTAGGTTTTATGCCAAGAAAAGAGATTTAATGGTTATCCAACCATTACTTTGCTTAAAACATGGTGGTCTTTGCAAGGATACCAAAAATAAAGATTTCATAGCATATATATAAGATTTAAAGTCAAAAGAATACATATAAATAAGCCCTAGCCTCAATGTAAGATAATAGGAAGAAAACCCCTACCTTGGTGTTCTTGAAAAACTAGGGTTTTGATCTTCTTGGAGTGGAAATCCCCTTTGATCTTGTGTTTTTCTCTTCTTTTCTTCCTCTCTAAGGTTTTCTAGGGTTAGAAGTGTTGAAATGGGGCTAAATGGGATGTCCCTAGGTATTTATAGTGGAAGGAAAGCCAGTTGTTTGCGACTAAAATTTTAGATTTTTTGAAAACCTTCCGGAAGGTTTGCCTATTAGACAAACCTTTTCATTAACCTTCCGGAAGGTTTGTCTATTGGACAAAAATTTTCATTAACCTTTCGAAAAGTTTGCCATCAACCTTCCGGAAGGTTTTGCCTACTGGATAAGCCTTTACCTTAACCTTCCGGAAGGTTTTGCCTATTTTCTACAAATCCTCCCTTCTTCATTTCCAATCCATTCCAAGCCCTTTCAATTCCAACGCAAACTTATATAACATACTTTTGTACATCAAACCTAATTGGTACAAGTTCTAATTGGTACAAGTTCTATTACAATGATTTCATATATTTGCAAGTTAAAACTAAGTTTTAACTACTATTTACCCAAATTTTACCATATTCATTTCAAAAGAATTAATTACTTGCTATATATACCTATATACATATATAAAGATAAAAGTGTGGGGTTTACACTTTCTCTCTTTTTCTTTTTCTTTTTCTTTTTCTTTTTCTTTTCTCTCCTTGGATTCTCCTTGTTCTCCCAAAAGCTCTCTTTAAAGCTCTCTCGGCTGAAGAAGGCTGCATGGCCTATTATAGGCATAAGGTGGAAGCAAGAGGTGGAGGACAAAGTTGAACTGGCCAGAACAACTGTCCGGACTCCACCAGCACCGTCCGGACGGTGCTGGCTTTCTAGAATTTTGGCGTTGATCCTCTCTTTCTTCTAGTGGTTTCTTGATAATATTACGCTTTCTTCCCTTGTTAGTTCAAGCTTTGACAGAGTGTTCCTCTTAATTTACAGCAATTCCGTACAGAAACCCTAAAATTTCATACATAACACACATAAAACCCTAGTTTATGCACAAACCCTAATTAACAGTTTTTAGCTGTTTTATCTTACCAAAATTGACTTTTTTAATTATTCTAATTTGCATACTAATTAGGGTTTATCACATGTTATAGAATTTTCAATTCAAATAACATACTTGAACACCTATAGACAAAAAATATGTTATCAAGCCCAAACAATCCATTTTATCAAACACAAATAAAATAAGAAATAATTTTAACACATTCTCATACCCATTTTTTATATCCTAGTTACACCAGGTGTAAGCTAACACATGAGATTATATCTCTATAGCGATACCCATTTCATATCACAACACTAGGTTGAAAATAAACATAGTTATGAGGGAACTTTACCTTGTAGCGTAAGCCTGCATAGTAGAAGCCCCAAAAACCCAATATAAGCCTTCCAAGCTTTATTGGTAATTTTTCATCCTTGAGATCTTTGGAGAAAAACACGATCTTTGGTATGGTTGTGTACCTCTCGTGGCATAGAGTAACTTTAACTATTGGCCCGAAGCAATCCAGCAGTTGGATCTTCATAGGTCGAAGAAACTTGGATAATCTCTCATCTCTCTCTCTCTCTCTCTCTCTCTCTCTCTCTCTCTCTCTCTTTCTCTCTCATAGAAATAGTAGGCTAAAGAATGGGGGAAATTTTGATTTTTCCCCTTTTAAATACTCCTTAAATTCTTGGCTCAAAATGCACCACACGTCTCATTTTAATTGGACTGAATTTAATTCTGAATCAATTAAATCTAGCCACGTGTTAAGTTTAGAATATTTTTATTGAGCTAACTTTAAATTATTCTTTGGGTCCCATGAATAAAATCTGATCGCATTTACTTTAGTTGCGCAACACCCAATTGCATCGTAAAACACAAAAACTTGAATGTCTTAGAATTCAATAAAAATTGACTGGATAACTAGATTTTGCGATTTGAATCCAACAATGAGGTCTGTTTCATCATCCGAGTTCTAGAAAAATTTAGATTTTTAATTCGCACTATAACTGCTAATTACCATTTTGTCTTTTTTAATAAAGTTTTAATTTTCCACAATTTTACAGATGAAGGAAAGTTTGTTAAGGAATATGGTTGAGTAATGCAATATTTTCTCAAGATAACATTTTGAATTCGTAAATACCTTTTGTTTCAAAACCCTAATCCCAAGGCCCTATTACAACTTTAGAAAAAGACATCTAATCTCAAAAGTGTATTGGTTGATGCTTGGCTTTTGTAAATGAGGGGGAATAGTGATTGTTTTACTGATCAATATTGATTTCTTTTATGAGATTATGTCAAGTTCTTTTGATTGATATAGTGGTTATTGTTTATGAGACATTTGTGAGTTACTTTGTTTTACATTAAATCTTCTCACATAAGATATTATGAGGGTACATAGTCACTACAATCGGAGTGAATTTAATGTTGAGAGTATACATTGGTGAGGATTGCATCAAAGCTAACCATAGATAGTGGAAGGTTGAGTTATTTTTGACTGATTATCTGATCATGCATAGTTATTTATACACCACACAAAAGATTCAATGAGAATTCAATATGTGAATACTATCGTATAGCCTTTAATTCTATATATTGACTTGGTAATTAACCATCAAAAGTGTTATTTTATTATATTTAATATTGATTAATTATATATTTAAAGTAAAATATATTATATTTCTTGATTTTCAAGCTTAATACTTTCTCTATTTTTTGATTTATTTTGCAGGTAATTTGATTGATTTAAAGTAATCATGGATAAGGCAAGTGAAGCATACACTAGAGGAAGAGCTATAGTTAAGAAGGGGATATTTAATAAGAATTAAATAGACAAGATTAAATACTGAAGATTTGAAGATAAGACAGCAATTTAATTCTTATGGGAGTCCAAATTAGTAGAAAACTCATTTAGAGTTGGATTAGGAAAGAATTCTAAAAGATAAAATTTAGATAAGGATTCTAGAAGCAAAGGTTTTGACACGTCTTCAGTATTTTAGTAACAACTTTTGACTCCGATATCCAATTGTCCTGATTTTTGTAATGTTGGAAAGACGACATAAAGATCTACAAAATTTTATCTCATGAAAATTTCGTGATCAGTCTCTAACTATGCACAAATTGAGGACAAATTTAGGGCAGATATGCTACTCGCACATCCAAGATTTTATGTACAAGTTTTGACTTAAATGTACTCCTTTTTTGACAGGGATTTGTTCTAAAGCCGACCCTAGCCTCCAAGTATAAATATAGGTTCTTTCTTTTGAGAGAGGAGAATTCTAGATCTCATCTTGTAACGCCCCAAAATTCACTTTGGAAAGCGTTAACTATCTATACAACATCCAACCATGAGAGCATACTAAAGTAACATTAAATAAATAAAATCATTCATTATCCAACATCTGATTAGATAAATCCCCAAAGAAAACATAAGTAAATTCTTAACACAAGTAAACCATCAAACATAAACTCTAGAGACTAAAATTCATTGTTAAACTTTCACAGCTGGATTCACATCATGATCTCCCTCAGCATCCTAATCTACCAGCTCATCTAACTCTGAATTCTCCTCAACACTAAAATCTGAAAAATGTTATGGTAGGGTGAGCAATAAAGCCCAATAGAAAAACCTTCTCAAACCCAAACAAGGTTTAGAAATCATGACACAGAGGTGAGTCACAGTTTGTAAAATAATATATATAATTTTGAAATAAAACAATGACATTTAATGAGATCTCAAGTTTACGGTATAAAATAGTAGAGTTCATAATAGAATAGAATCATTCACAAAAATCATAATTCATAACATAATATCTCATGTATTTAGGTAGATAACTTAATCCAAAATGTGTACACCCAAGTGCAGGCGGTCAAGTTGTAGTAATAATTCGGTGAAGTCCGGAATCGAATCCACAGGGAACTATGATTGGTGTTTTGAAGTAACAAATAATAGAGACCAAATAACTTGGAAATTTCGAGTGTTTGGAGTGGTGGGGTTTTCTTGAATAGAATAGAAGATTCTTTTCAAGAGTTTTCTAGACAAAATATAAGATTCTCAAAATATAACAGTCACCCTTTAGCTCGAGGATTAGGACATGTAATAGAGTATCTGTTTTATTATGTTTGTGTTTTATAAATCAATTAACTCCTATGTCAATAGCAAGTTAATTGAAGAATAAAGATGGACTGTGAGAATTAAGCACATGATTTCGATGCCTTTCTAGAAGTTTACAAAAATTATTTGTGTCGAGATTTAACCCGTCTACAAACAAGCAAGTGTTTCGACAAGGCATCCAACCATGGCATTAATGATCCATTCTTTGAATAAAGCGCAATGATGGTGCGGATTGAAAGGTTATCATGAAGAGCTAGCCGGGGTACTTGCATTGAACCAACGGGTCTTTCTATGCAGGAGTCATCCGTATCATAGATGGAGCCCTTGGTTATATAAAATACCTCAACTTTACTAGGTACATTCAATAGCCCAATGAACAGGTGGAGTATAAAGCATTAAAGCATGAAGAAGTTGCACAAACATAACTTTTGGATAATCTTTACATATTCATCACCTCTTATTAAAGAGTGAATGAGGAACTACTCACTTTTCATGGCCTTGGCAAAACTAGAAAAGTGAGTGTTACTCATCCCTCTAAGTAGAGAAGCTACTAAGTAAAGCAAACTAAACAAGAGCTTATCTTCAATGAAGAATAAGTGAATCACTTTCCACCCTTAACGGCTTTGGTAAAGCTCTAGAAAAGTGGAAGAGTTTCACTCTTCTAAGAAAGAAGGATGCTTAAGCAATGGAAGTGAAATACATGCACAATAAAAGTAGGAGAAAGCTAGTTACTTTTGGAGGGTTTCCACCACAACCAAAAGATGAACTACCTCTCTTGATACTTTGTAAATAAAAGCAAGTACAACTACTAGGGGAGTCTAAGCCTCCATCATGGTTGTAACAACATGAATGTAAAGACTTAGCATAAGTAAATGAAAGACTTCAACTACAAGGGGAGTCTAAATCTCCATTATGGTTAATATAAATGTAAAATGAAAACATAAACATGAAGTATTCAAGAACTAGATTACTAAAACACTCTTACTTTACAAGAACAAAGATTTCTCCCCCTTTTCTCTACAAGAGGAAAAGTGCCCCTTTTAAGCTCCCAACATGGGAGTATTTATAGGCAAGGAAGGGGAGGGGGAAAGAGATAAGAGAGGATGAGTGAATAGTGTTTGCCACCCATGGGAATCAACTATTCCACAAGCAGTCTGCAGAGGACGTTCGAACGTGATCTGGCGTTCAAACGTAAAGTATGTCTTTGCTTTGAGGGGTTCGATGGTTGTCTGTGTCTTTGCTTTGAGGGCGTTCGAACGCCAGATGGGGTCTGATTCCTTCCACTCAAGTGGCCTATGATCACTGGCTTGGTCACTTCTATACGTCTTGAACAACCTTGACTTTGTACTCAGTAACTTGGTCCTCAGGCACTCAAGACAACATTCGAACGTGGAGTGACATTTGAACGTTGTACTCAAGTACTTCTGGTTCTTCTTTCTTTACTGCAACATGTCAGGTTCCAGTGGTGTAGTCTTCTCAAGATTCCAAAGCACGTTCGAACGTGATTTGGCGTTCGAACATGGTATTCCAGTACCTCAGCATTTTCCCTTTGTTGACTGCAACACGCCATGTCTCAGTAGCTGGTCTTGGCAGGGTTTCAAAAGACGTTCGAACGTGGGTTGATGTTCGAACGTTAAGTCTTTGTTCCAACCTTCTGCAATTGTTTTCCCTGTTGTGCTGGTGTTGTTACATTCAAGTGTGACTTTTGTTGTTCTTGAGCCTTTGTTCACTTTAGGACCAGAAATGTCATTACTTAAACTCCATCAAAGCACAATTAGTCCAAAAAGGCATAGTAAAAATTGTTAACTTTATGCACGAATCAATGGACTGCTGTGAATCTACACATCGAACCTATCTTGTCCACCCACAACACAAACCATCTCAAATCAATCTCCGCAGGGCCACAACACTTTAGGAAAGGCGTGTACCGACATATCAGCATTGACGTATCCTTTCCTAGGAATAGTATACTAGCCCCCTATCTCAACTTACGTAGGCAAATAGTGGTTAGCTATTGTAAGAAACTAAACCCCTACAAGTGTTAGGCAACCACCAAACCACTCAAGATAGGAAAACCTATAACACTCTATGATACGCATTCCAGTGTAACCCACGTGCATCGCACCCATCAATACAAGAGATAAAAACAACATTTTTCATAAAATTCAACTACAATCAATAATCATTGATCCATAACTTTTTCAAAAGAATAATTCGACAAAACATGCAAGAGATCCCACAAAAAATATATTTGAACTGAAAGTAATCAAGAACTATGATTTTGTAATCAAGAAAGAATAAATCTTGGAAGTAAATTATGTATTTTGTTCAAGAAACGAGTCATAGATTCAAAAGAACGTAAAAACATTGTAAACCAATTATTTTTATCATAATAATGATGAAAAAGATATACTATATAAATCTAATCATCAAAGAATGAATCTGAGAAAGAACCCCAACCTTTAATCCGATGTTTGGAGATAATTCTTGCGTGTTTGAATCAATCCCGAAGCAAGAATACTCCTCGTGTCTCTTCTTTTTCTTCCTCTCAAGCTTTCTAAGGTTTTCTTGGATGAACAATTGCTAAACCTAGGTCTAGGGGTCGTTCCTTAGGTATTTATAATACCAAAAGTGGAGAAAACTCTCAACACAGATCGCATAACTTATGCTCGGTGCGTCCAAACGCGTGTTTCTCCCATTGGGATGTGTCAAACATTATACCCCCAACTTCCAATCAATTTTGACCTATTTAGAAGCCGATTCATGAAATACACTTTTATACCCCTTGAAGTCTAGTTTCTGCTTTCCAAAAATCAGATCCATTGGTTATTAGAGTAAAAAGTTATAACCAAAATACTAAGGTTGTGTCAAATTCTTTTCTACCCAAATCCTCTCCAAAATAGGTTTTAACTTCATAATACTTTCTAACTTCTAATACACTCCATATTATCTCTCCCAAGGTTTTTCGACCGCTTGGATTCAATGATAACCTTATTTTGACCTAAAAATATTTATAAAATTACTTAGCAACACTTTTCAATCCAAACATCTTCAAAACTCAATTTATCTCAACGTAAATACGCGCAAAACTCAAATTTTATAATCAATCTTTCAACTATAATTCTAATTTTCTACCATTATTTTATTCATCTTAAGAGAACTTTTCAGATAATATTATCCTTATTTAATTTTAATATGGGGTCTTACATATCTTTTACATATTTCTTTATTTTTTTAGATCTATCTATGGCCAGTGAATAGTTCTCCTTGCACTATTTAGTTAGATTATGAATTTATGATTGCAATCCAAATATTTATGTTTTATGCAATTATTCTTCCTTGTTCTTTAATGTTATATTCTTCTATAAATTAATGTTTAATTGAATGATTTTTAGCAAAGTTTTATACTCTGTACAATTAATTGATTATTCATTAAATTGATTGAGCTCTTAGTATGAATAATGCTTTTAATTTTCTGCGAGTTTTATAGAACTAGTTCTTCAATTTTTATTTTTAGATTAATCAAATCTTGTGTTTTCCAAGTTAAATCTTTCGGTTGACTACACTAATATTGAAAATCAACTAAGATAAATTATAATTATATAAATATAGATATTTGGTGAGCATGAACAGATCTAGATCCCAAAACTAAAGAGTCACTTTTATAATTGATAATTCCTTTTAAATTTTTTTGCTTTTATTTTATAAAACAATTCCAACTTTCCACTCAAATTTTACATGTTCTTCCTTTACCTACTTTTAAATTTTTTTCAATCCCTATAGTTTGACCTTGTACTTCCAATTATTTACTACTTCTTGACCACATGCACTTTGGTGTACCTATTTGTGAAACCCCAAAATTCGAAGGTCCGTTGATTACCCATCAACCCGCGGATACCGAGTAACTCGATATCACATCGTTATGCCCCATTTACCGAGGTCCTTAATTTAACAAAATTCGGGCAGAGTCTCCTTTGTACGGGGAGCTCTACCCAAAATACAACCTGTGCAATATACATTAACATGACCCGTCCGAGGCCTCATATAACACAATGACCACACAGGGTCATTTATAAGTAAAACTTGACCACACCAGGTCCAATTATAATTAAACATTGGCCACACCGGGTCCAATCATCCATATTTATATCAAAACATGCAAGGTTAGTTTAACAATAGTCCATATAAGTTCTATTACAATTTAAAAGATTACATGCTTAAAACATTCTTTCCACAAATATTTTACATCAACACAAAATAAAGCCATATTCGGCTTTCTTCAAACATGAGGGTCCAAATTGGAGCCATCCACCAGTGTACCTCTCCCACCTGAAATTTTCCCATACAGGGTGAGTCAACGCTCAGTAGAAAAACTCCTATAGAGACTACTCCCCACCTAAAATGCGTATGCAATGCGCACATGTCACAAACAACTTCTTCCAAATAAGAATATGTTATTCAAGATAGAATCTCATGATGTCATGCCAAATAATGAGATGAAACTCACTCATGCATGCTATCCCGAGCCCACATCGACTCCCACAACACAATGCGACTCATATGTGTAAAACAAACGTCTTTGACGAAACACATCCAAAAATCATTTTGAAATCAACCATATGTCATAAAACCAATTCATTATTGGATGTTTCCCATCAAATGAATAATTTATATATCAAATTCATGTGCCTTTATGGGGTATCGGATTCAGGAATCGCACCTCCGGCTCCGTACGCCGTTTCACTTTTCTGGAATTTCACCGCCAGTAAGTATATGAACCAAGTGGTCGGGTTTTTCACCCGAGGGAGTATCTAGCCCTACTTGCTATATCCGACACAAGTTTTCTTATGCATATAACCGTGCGACTCCGTATGACATTTCATCCCACTTTCCCGAGCCCACCATCAAGCACCAATGTTGGTGTTGATCCCCCCATGCAACCCTACACCCACACTCATGCATGTAGCCAATGAATGTGATGTCAATTCCATGTTCATATTGCAATGCATGCCAAATGAATAATTTTTACATATCAATGTATACCATGGCAATTTATATCATTTACATATAATCCCCATAACCATTTCAAGTTCAATATATCCAAGAGCATATATCAACACTTCATCAACATGATAACTCATAATACATGCTAATATCATATTTCATTCATAAGGCATAATGTAAAACACAAAGCATGCCCACATGATCCCAATTTTCAAGGGATTACATAAATACTTTCATATACCAAAATCAAGCCAAGATTTTATATGGACCATTTCAAACAAAATAAAAATCAGAATATATGATTTTTACATAACCAATTGTCGAAACATTCTAGAAATCACAAACTAGCACTTTCTAACTACCAATTCACACTAAAATTGATCCTACCCATTTCCATAACACCAACCATAATGGAAAAATGTTAGAAATACCCAAAACAGCCCACATGAACCCTATGGATACCTTAGGTTAGAAATAGGTCCGAGTAGGAGGAACCCTACCTCTTGAAGCATAAAGAATTCGTAGGAAGCCTCAAGAATAAGATTCAAGCCCAAAGCTTAGATTTCTCCAAAATCCACCCTTTGGATCTTTGGTGAAAATCTTTGTTTTTGGTACACACGCATAGCCCTCGTTGCATAGATCGACTTTAATTATTGGCCTGACGAATTTCGACTGACGGAACTTCGGGAAATCGAAGGAGAAGGCTTAAGATTTTTGGTTTTTCCCTCGTTGCTTTCTTTTCGCTCTTAATCTCTGATACAGCCGGCCATAGGGGAGGAAAAAGCTGATATTTCAGATATTTTACCCTTATTTATAGTTTTAAAGACTTGGCCCTCGTCACACCAAGTATCCTCCTTTGTTCGAGTCCGATTTTCGCTCCACAACGATTAAATTTCATACCGGTTTAAGCTCAAAATATTTTATATGAAATTTATTTAAAATATTTTCCAAATTACAAAATTTTTATAAAAATTTCTTTTTTAGGGGTCACCGGACACCTGTCACCTCGAAAAAAACGTAAAAAACCCCACTATCTCGGAATTCAACGAAATTTGTCTGGGTAACTAGATTTCGCGAGACGAATCCAATGGTGAGGTCCGTTTCATCATTCGAGATCTAGAAAAATACCAGTTTTCAACCCGCACTACAATGGTAAATTACCATTTTGCCCCCTTTTTTTATAAAAAGTTTAAATTTTCCTGGGTTTCACATTCTTCCCCCCTTAAAAAAAATTTCATCCCCGAAATTCACGTACACATGCACATACAGTCACATGCATATGCAACAGTCAAATAATGCTAAAAGACTATAAGAATGTACCTCCATTCTCGAATAAGAAAGGATAATTGGTATGGATGGTGTCTTCGCGCTCCCATGTCGCCTCCTTTACTCCTCGGTGCTGCCACAGCACCTTCACTAGCCGCACGATCTTGCCTCGTAAAACCTGTTCCCAGCTATCCATGATGCGTACCGTCCCTCCTCGAAGGTCCCATCACCATCAACAACAAGCTCTCCCCAATCCACCACATGAGTCGGATCTAGGGTGTATTTTTGGAGCACAGAGACATAAAAAACCGCATGGACACCCGATAGATTTGGCGTAACGCCAACCGATAAGCCATTACACCCACCCTCTCGAGTACCTCAATGGGCCGGATATACCTCGGTGACAGCTTTCCCCGTTTACCAAACCTAACCACTCCTGTCCTAAGCATCACCTTCAAGAAGACATGATCTCCCACCTCAAACTCCAGAAGTCGCCGCCGTCTATCGACGTAGCACTTCTGTCGGCTCTGAGCAGTGAGAAGACGCTTCCGTATCAAGTCCACCTTCTCAGAGGTGTCCCTGACCAAATTCCGGACCCAGAGAGGATCTCTCTCCCACCTCCGTCCAACAAACTGGAGAATGGCATGGCCTCCCATATAATGTCTCATAGGGTGTCATCTGTATGCTCGCCTGATAACTGTTATTGTATGCGAACTCCACCAAGGGTAAGTGATCTTCCCAGCTACCCTTGAGATCTAGGACGCATGCTCGTAGCATGTCCTCTAAAGTCTGGATAGTCCTCTCAGACTGACCGCCCGTCTGGGGATGAAAAGCAGTACTCATCATTAACTGTGTCCCCATGGCTTGCTGAAAACTCTCCCAAAAATGAGTCATAAACCTGGGATCCGTTCTGATACAATAGATACGGGCACTCCATGCAATCGGACAATCTCCTGTATATACAACCCACAGAATTCCTCTAGTGTGAAGGTCATCCGCACCACTAAAAAGTGTGCCGACTTGGTAAACCGGTCCACTACCACCCACATCATATCATGACCCCGTGATGTCCATGGCAAATGGGTCACAAAATCCATCGTGATATGCTCCCATATCCACTCAGCTACCTCCAAAGGCTGGAGTAATCCCGCTAGTCTCTGGTGCTTAGCCTTAACCTACTGACACGTGAGACATCGACTGACAAAAGTCGTCAACCTGCCTCTTCATTCCACTCCAGTAATACTGGCGACAAAGATCACGAGACATCTTCGTGCCCCCTGGATGAACCGCAAAACAGGAGCAATGAAACTCTTTGAGAATCTCCTCTCTGAGCTCCACAGACTGGGGAACCACAATCCGTCCCCTGAACCAAAGACTACCATCTGTGTGAATGACCCAGCCTTCATCACCCGTACCCAACCATACTCGGTCCCTGATGGACACTAACTTGGTATCCTATCCCTGGAAATCAATCACCCTGCTCAGTAGGGAAGGTGTAGCCACCAAGCTCCCCAAAGTACCCTAAGTATAATCAGCATAATGCAGCCTGAATTGTCCTACAGTCTCGAGCATCATCCACTCCCGGGAAGCCATACTAGCCATAACTTCCCGCGACTTCCAGCTAAGTGCATCAGCCACCACGTTTGCCTTACCAGGATGGTAATGCAAAGTGAAGTCGTAGTCCTATAGATACTCCATCCACCTGCGTTGTCTCATGTTGAGGTCCCGCTGAGTGAAAATATACTTCAGACTCTTGTGGTCCGAAAACACTTCAAACTGCTCACCATACAGGTAGTGACGTCAAGCCTTCAAGACCAAGACAATGGTCGCCAACTCCATGTCATGTGTGGGGTAATTCTACTCGTGATTCTTTAGCTACTGAGAACCATAAGCTACTACCCTCTCGGACTGCATCAAAACACATCCCAGCCCGTAATTCAAGGCATCACAATAGACCGTGTACCTCTGTCCCCGTTCTGGGACTATCAGAATAGGAGTTGAAGTAAGCCTCCTCTTCAACTCTTGGAATGCATTCTCACAAGAGTCATTCCACACAAACTTGACCTTTTTCCGAGTCAACTTCATCATAGGCGCAGCCAATCGGGAGAAATCCTCAATAAATCGTCGGTAGTACCCCGCTAATCCCAAGAAACTACGTATCTCAAAGACTGACTTCGGTCTCTCCCAATTCGTAACTGCCTCAACCTTCTCCGGGTCCACAGATACACCCGAAGCCGACACTACATGCCCCTAAAACTTTACCTCCGTAAGCCAAAATTCACACTTGCTGAACTTGGCGTACAACTGATGCTCTCTCAATGTCTAGAGAACAATCTTCAAGTGACCCTCATGCTCCTCCTCAGACTTGGAGTAGATCAGGATGTCGTCAACAAAAACCACAACAAACTGATCTAAATAGGGTTGGAACACCCTATGCATGAGATCCATGAATGCCGTTGGAGCATTCATCAATCCAAAAGGCATGACAGTAAACTCGAAATGCCCATACCGCGTCCTAAACACCGTCTTAGGGATATCTTCCTCCCTAACTCTCAACTGATGGTAACCGGTGCGAAGATCTATCTTGGAGTAGACCCGCGCCCCTCTCAGCTGATTAAACAGGTCATCGATCCTTGGCAAAGGGTACCTATTCTTGATAGTGACCCGGTTCAACTACCGATAATCAATACACAACCAAAGAGTCTTGTCTTTCTTCTTGGCAAACAAGACCGGAGTGCCCCATAGTGAAGTGCTCGGTCTAATAAACCCCTTGTCCAACAATTCTTGCAATTGGACCATAAGTTCTTGCAACTCAGCTGGTGTCATCCTATGCGGAGTCATAGAGATAGGCAATGTACTCGGATGCAACTCAATAGTAAAGTCTACATTTCTATGTGGAGGTAATCTCGGTAGTTCATCCAGAAAAATATCCTTATACTCGCATACAACCCGAGGTAGATCAAACTTCTGCCTCACCTCTTCCTCCAGGGTAAGGCTAGCAAGCCAACCCATCAACTGTCCATGCCATCTAGAGTCATACACGGTTTGGGGTAAAGCATACTACTTCTCCCCCTAAAACTTGAAACAAACACCATTAGGCATATAAGTTGTGACCCTCTTCCGATCACAATCAACAATGACTTGGTGTGCCGTCAACCAATCCATCACAAGGATTACATCAAACTCCAACATGTCCATGACCCTAAGGTCCATAGTGAGTAGAATCCTCGAGATTTTTAACTCACAACCCCGACATATCTGATCAATTCTCACCCTAACATCTAGGGGAGAACTCACATGCAACGGCTCTTTTAAGGTCTCAACCTCTAAGCCCAAGTCATCCACACAAGATGCAGCAATAAATGAATGAGATGCACCATAATCAAATAGTACTCTAGCCCATAAGCCAGATAGTAGAAATGTACCCTATATCAGTGACGGATCTGCCAGATTAGTCTGTGGTATCATGGCGTAGACACGCCCCTCGGTCTCTAAAGTCCTAGCTTGTGAGCCTTGGCCCATCTGGACAGCTTGCAGTGTCCCCGCACGAGAAGTAGTAGGGCCTTGTGCTGTACCCTAGAATTGGTACTGGTTGCCCTGACCCATAGTAGGGTAGTGAGGAGCATACTGCATCTATGGTTGCCCCACTGAAGTCTGAGACTGCGATGACCCATGACCCTAGGATCCCTGCCTCTAAGGACAATCCCTCTTCATGTGACTCGGTTGGTGGCAATGATAGCAAGTCCTCTGGCCAGCCTGGTAGGAAGGCCTCTGATTTCTCCCTCCTTGGGAGGATTGACCTTGGCCTTGGCCTTGATAACTGCAGCCCTGTCCCTGAAACCCCTATGAAGTAGAAGTCCTCTGCTTCTTCCTCGAGCTAGAAGAAGAGGATTGACCCTCCTTCTTCTTGTCTTTTGCACCAGACTCCCGGATGCTCCTTGCGTCATCCACCTCTCTCTCAATGGCCATAGTAGTCTCGACCATCAAGTCTAAGTCTTGTAGAAGAAGACCCACAATTTTACCCCGGATGGACAACTTAAGACTATCCTCAAACTTTCTCACTTTGGCCATATCTGTGGCCACGTAGTCATCGACGAAACGGGCTAACTCTGTGAACTTAGCCACGTACTCCATCACCGTCATTGTTCCTTGCCTCAGATCTAGGAACTCCCGGGCCTTCGCATGCCTCACAGCCGCCGGGAAGTATTTCCCCATTAAGAGTTCCTTGAACTCTACCCATGTCATGGCCTCCAAGTTCTTGGAGTCTTTCACCCAATCCCACCACACTTGGGATTCCCCCTCTAGCTAGAATGTAGCTAAAGTTATCCTGGTGGCGTCAGAGGTGATCTCCATTGCCCTCAAGATCTTGTCAACCTACCGGAACCAATGATCAGCTACCATCAGGTCCGCCCCTCCCATGAATATCGGCGGCTGATGTGCCTTGAACTTCTGGAGATGACTGGAGCCTCCTTGGCCCCCACTTGTACCCGTCTGTGCGATAGTGGCAACTATAGCACCAAGAGCCTCTATGAAGACTTGTTGGTCAATAGTAGGTGGTGGTTGGTTGTTCCGCCCACCGCCTCAACCTCAACCACGCCCTCTTCCTCTTGTTGCCATCTACACACATGTCAAATGACAATAGAATATTCACATAACATCCCAATGTAGGGATCAAACTTGAAACATTGAGATTATATCTCCTTGTTTTCCTAGTAAAGTCTATACCATCCACTAGAAAACATTTAAACTTGAACTATCCTGTTCATTTCTTTTCCGACTCCCAAGGTTATGTTTTCTAACCCTAGTGTCTCTTTCCATATACAATTTACTATGTATATCATTCACATAATCACATAGCAAGTAATCATGTTTCACATAACACGTTGCACAAAATATATAACAATTTAAGAACATAAGATGAGATGCACAATGCATGCAATGGTCTAGGCCCAATGCTCAACAAGCCCTAGGTAAATCGTATAACCTAAGCTCTGATACCAAGCTGTGACGCCCCAAAATTCGGGGGTCCGTTGATTACCCATCAACCCGCAGAATACCCGTGGATACTGAGTAACTCGATATCACACCGTTATGCCCCATTTACCAGGGTCCTTAATTTAACAAAATTCGGGCAGAGTCTCCTTTGTATGTGGAGCTCTACCTAAAATACAAACTGTGCAATATACATTAATATGACCCGTCTGAGGCCCCATATAACACAATGACCACACAGGGTTATTTATAAGTAAAACTTGACCACACCAGGTCCAATTATAATTAAACATTGGCCACACCGGGTCCAATCATCCATATTTATATCAAAACATGCAAGGTTAGTTTAACAATAGTCCATATAAGTTCTATTACAATTTAAAAGATTACATGCTTAAAACATTCTTTCCACAAATATTTTACATCAACACAAAATAAAGCCACATTCGGCTTTCTTCAAACATGAGGGTCCAAATTGGAGCCATCCACCGGTGTACCTCTCCCACTTGAAATGTTTCCCATATAGGGCGAGCCAATGCTCAGTAGAAAAAATCCTACAGAGGCTACTCCCCACCTAAAATGCGTATGCAATGCGCCCATGCCACAAACAACTTCTTCCAAACAAGAATATGTTATTCAAGATAGAATCTCATGATGTCATGCCAAGTAATGAGATGAAACTCACTCATGCATACTATCCCGAGCCCACACCGACTCCCACAACACAATGCTACTCATATGTGTAAAACAAACGTCTTTGATGAAACACATCCAAAGATCATTTTGAAATCAACCATATGTCATAAAACCAATTCATTCTTGGATGTTTCCCATCAAATGTATAATTTATATATCAAATTCATGTGCCTTTATGGGGTATCGAATTCAGGAATCGCACCTCCGGCTCCGTTCGCCGTTACACTTTTCTGGAATTTCACCGCCGGTAAGTGTATGAACCAAGTGGCCGGATTTTTCACCCGAGGGAGTATCTAGCCCTACTTGCTATACCCGACACAAGTTTTCTTATGCATATTACCGTGCGACTCCGTAGGACGTTCCATCCCACTTTCCCGAGCCCATCATCAAGCACCAATGTTGGTGTTGATGACCCCATGCAACCCTACACCCACACTCATGCATGTAGACCATGAATGTGATCTCAATTCCATGTCCATATTGCAATGCTTGTCAAATGAACAATTTTTACATATCAATGTATACCATGGCAATTTCTATCATTTGCATATAATTACCATAACCATTTCAAGTTCAATATATCCAAGAGCATATATTAACACTTCATCAACATGATAACACATAATACATACTAATATCACATTTCATTCACAAGGCATAATATAAAACACAAAACATGCCCACATGATCCTAATTTCCAAGGGATTACATAAATACTTCCACATACCAAAATCAAGCCAAGATTTTATATGGACCATTTCAAACAAAATAAAAATCAGAATATATGATTTTTACATAACCAATTATCGAAACATTCTAGAAATCATAAACTAGCACTTTCTAACTACCAATTCACACTAGAATTCTCTTGTTTCCCTCTCCTCTTTTCTCACATTAAATCGACTGAAGAATGGGGGGAAAATCTGATTTTTCCCCCCTATTTATACCCTTAGGATACTTGGCCCACATTGCCCCACACGACCCTCTTTTTCCCGAGTCCGTTTTCGTCCCAAAATAATTAAATTTTGTCCCGGTTCAAGTTTAAATTATTTTTATTTTAATCTGCTTGAAATTTTTTTCTAAATTTTAAAATTTTATTGAAAATCCCGTTTTTGGGTCACCTGAGACTCAATCGCCTCGTAAAACGCAAAAAATCCAACTATCTCGGAATTAAATAAAATTTGACGTGGTAACTAGATTTTGCGACATGAATCCAACGGTGAAGTCCGTTTCATCACCCGAGATCTAAAAAAATTCAAGTTTTCAACCTGTACTGTAGTGGAAAAATTACCGTTTTGCACTTGTTTACAAAAGCTTAAATTTACTGAGTTTTACATTCTTCCCTCCTTAAAAGAATTTCTTCCACAAAATTCACACACACACATACACACTTAACCGCATGCATACGCTACAATGACAGTATATTCAAAATTATAAAACTTGCACCTTCATCCTCGAATAGGAACAAATAGTTGATGTGTATAGTGTCCTCACGCTCCTATGTCGCCTCCTCCACTCCTCAGTGCTGCCACAGCACATTCACTAGCCTCACAGTCTTGCCTCGCAAAACCTACTCCCCGCTATCCATGATATGTGTAACGCCCCAAAAACCACCCTGGAAGACATTACCTTTTAAAACCATTCATACCATGAGAACACCTAATAAAATCCATAAATAACCGGGGGTCTTTAATTTAATAACATTCGGGCAGAGTCTCCTTTGTTCGGGAAGCTCTACCTAAAACACAACCTGTGCAATTATACTACATTGACCACACCGGGTCCATTTATCCATAAAATATTTACAACATTATCCAAAAGAATAAGCCCAAACCAGGGCTACTACATCAAAAGAATTACATTTGAACTTAGTAGTGGAATAAACAAAGTACTAGACTTCACATGATTGTACATAATCGTTCCTAGTCTAGCACAAAAATAAACGACATCTCTAGATGTCCCACTCGGGATCCAAGTACCCCTTTAATGAAGATTCTCCATGGCCCGGCTCGTTAACACCAAGCTCCTCCTCTGGCCCATAATTTGTAAAATGTTTAACTGTAGGGGGTGAGCACAAAGCTCTTTAGAAAAATCCTCTCAAACTTGAACAAGGTTTAGAAAACAGATAAAAATCGGTCGGTCTCATTTCGTAAATAACATATATCAATTTTTAAGGAAAAACAGGACATTTTAAATAGATCCCCAATTTAAACCGTAATAATAATCAAGTGAAAGGATAAAGTAAATTTCACAACAATATACCATTTTCAAATTTAAGCTATTTAAGAAAGGCGTCTTCCGATGCATTGTCCCATACCAATGCAATGGCAAGACGATCCAACCCATCATCCCATGTATTTTGGTTCATCCCCTTGTCCTGTATGTTGATTGCTTCTCATGAATCTACCCAACGATTATACCTAGTCCACCAATCACAATCACAATCACAAGCACTTTAGGAAAAGGTGTCTACCATCCCAATGACAGGGACGAGTCCCTTCCCAAGAAAAATATATCATCCCTTGTTCGAACTCCAGTGAACGATAGTGGTCGCATTACCAAATGACAATCCACTACAAGTGTTAGGAAACCATCTCACCCCCACTGGAATAGACTAACCTCTAACACTCTACGGCATCTCTCGATGGCAATCCAAGTCCATCACAACAACCATACAAATGAGGAAACCAAAATATTCTCAATTCACCAACAATTCTAAAAAAATACAAAATTCACAATTTCTCATTTTACAAGCATATCTCAAAAATCCCCAAATTTATCATGTACCAATTCCAATAACCAATTAAGGAAAAATACAAGAGATCACAACAACATCATTTATTACTCAACACAAAGCACTAAAGTTTTAGAAATCAAGAACAAATGAATATTGAGAGAAAAATCCATCTCTCATGAGAACAAGGGTTTTCAAAACAAGAAATGGAGGTTTCATGGCAATCCAACCATAGCCTTGTTTAAACATGATAATATTTGCAAGAATATCAAACATCAAAGATTTACTAACACATATATAAGATTTAGAGTCAAAAACATATATATATATATATATATATATATATATATATATATATATACATATATGTATATATATAGCCCTAGCCTCAATGAATAAGAATGACAGAAACCCCTACCTTGAATCAAAAATTCCAAGTGAATGCCCAAGCCCTATAGACCTCCTTTCGCATTTCCTTCCTTTCCTTTACCTCCTCCTAGGGTTCCAAGGTGTGGGGTGATAGTGGAGTGAAAGAAATGAGGGTGAAGGGGCTGAAATTAGTGTTTTAAACACAGTCAACCCCGAAAAACACTATTCATAGTTGGTTTTTGTTTTCTCCAAAATTACGGTTTTACCACTAAAAATTTCCAATTTGATCCATATGACTACCCTAAGATTTTTCGACGTTCCGGATTTATTTTTAATGTTATTTTAACCTAAAAACATTTATTTTTATGATTTATTTTAAAACTAAAATAAATTTACACTCAAAACATTAAAATTATTATTTTATTCCTCCCAAGTATTTATTCTTACGGTTTCAATATAT
Source organism: Ilex paraguariensis (assembly GCA_963454935.2). NCBI lineage: Eukaryota > Viridiplantae > Streptophyta > Magnoliopsida > Aquifoliales > Aquifoliaceae > Ilex > Ilex paraguariensis. Next base: position 103,158 of record CAUOFW020000969.1, on the reverse strand, counting down.
ATGGTTTATTCTTACATTATTACATATATAAGAATCACTAAACAAGTACATTACTATATTAAGATAAACATGTGGGGGTTTACACTTCAAAATCTAAGAAGAAAGTACAACACTTTACTATCCAAGGAACACCACAGTACAAATTTGTGATCAACTTCGGAGAATAAACTGATTTGACTGAGATATTTCTAGTATGTGTGACCTATATGGTTGGAAAGATATACGATTTAGGGTTCTAACAAAAATAAAGGTGCACAATGTGGACTTTCCAACAAAGAGTTATGATCAAATTGGTGAAAGATAGTCTGCCGGACTGCTTGATTCTTCTATACTTGTCTAACTCGAGTTTGGGTGTCTTTTGTCACAAATTCTATCTCATACCCATCTCCAATATAGATAGTATGACTTGTATAAAGATCCATGTCAAGCATCATTCATTAACTAAAACCAAATTACCATCCGTCTCCTAGAATCATTTATAACAATATGATGTAGAACTAGTATATCCATCAACATTTTTCTTCAATTCCTCTAAGCTAGCTAATTGATGAGAATGCAAAATGTCATATTTTTTTCTCTTTTAAAATTTAGTCTTTTATACTTATTTGGAGCCTAAATATACTTATTATTCTTATATTTTGATTTAGGATGTAAATGGAGACGTTAAATGCAAAACGAAGCTAATTGGACGATTGTTGATAGTTTAGACATGTGGGGGTTTACAATCCACCCCCCTTAAAGAAAGTTTCATCCTCGAAACTTACCTCAAATAGCGAATAAGTGCAGGTACTTTTCTCGCATTTCTAGCTCTGATTCCCAAGTAGCTTCTACCACTCCATAGTGTTTCCACAAAACCTTTACTAGTCGAATGACTTTGTTGCGGAGTACCTTCTCTTTGGCGTCAAGAATCTTCACCGGTTGTTATTCATACGTTGCTCCGTCTTGAATTTCAATATCTTCCAAGTCTATGACCAGTGTTGTATCCAATTGACACTTTCTCAACATCGACACGTGGAACACATCATGTACCCTAGACAACTGAGCTGGTAACCGCAACTGATACGCCGCTTTGCCCACAACTTTGATCACTTCAAATGGCCTGGTATATCTTGGCGCCAACTTTCCCTTCTTGCCGAATCTAAATACTCCTTTCTTGGGCAACACTTTGAGGAGCACGTAGTCTCCCACTTTGAATTCCAATGGTCTTCGTCTTTGATCCGCATAGCTTTTCTGTCGATAATGTGTCGTGCGTAGCCTCTCTCGGATGAGTTGAATTTTCTCGGTAGTTTCTCGAACAATCTCCGGTCCAAACAAACTACTCTCGCCGACTTCCAACCAACACGTCGGGGATCTACACGGTCTTCCATACAATGCTTCATACGGTGCCATCTCAATGCTTGCCTGATAACTGTTGTTATACGCAAACTCCACCAATGGCAAGTGATCACTCCAGCTTCCTTTGAAGTCCAACACGCAAGCATGTAACATGTCTTCCACAATCTGTACCACCCTCTCGGATTGGCCATCCGTTTGGGGATGAAAAGTTGTGCTGCAATGTAACTCTGTCCCCATGGCTTGTTGTAGACTTTGCCAGAACCGCGCTACAAACTGAGAATCATGATTTGACACGATAGAAAGCAAAACTCCATGCAATCGCACAATCTCACGAATATACTGCTAGCTCAAAGTCTCGAATGTGTCGTGGTCTTCATACCCAAAAAATGAGTGGACTTGGTGAGTCTATCCACAATAACCCATACTACATTCTGCCCGCACGACGTCTGTGGTAAACCCGACAGGAAATCCATGGTGATGTGATACCACTTCCACTCTGGGATAGGCAAAGACTGTAGTAATCCTCCTGGCTTTTGATGTTCGATCTTCACCTGCTGGCACACCGCACATCGTGCTATGAACCTTGCCACATCCTTCTTCATTCCCTTTCACCAATATTGGCGCTTCATGTCCCTATACATTTTTGTGCTACCGGGGTGGATAGCAAACTTAGAGCGATGACACTCTCTAAGTATCTCCTCTTTTAGGGACGAATCATCGGGAACACATAGCTTCTCTCCATATCTCAATTCTCCGCTTCTCAAAGATCAACCCTCCATAGTTTCTCCATTCTCCAATTAAGCTCGAATCGACGCTAATTCAGGATCCAAGCATTGCAATTCCACAACCCTACGTTGGAGAGTAGGTTGAGCCACAAGGTTGAACAAGCATGGTTGGGATCCATCTTCTCCAACCCATAGATCATAATCTCCAAGGGCATTCTTCAACTTCCATTCACCTATGGAAACATTGAGTTCACCCTTAGACTTTCTGCTAAGTGCATCGGCTACTACATTCGCCTTCCCCAGATGGTAGTTGAGTGTGAAATTGTAGTCTTCTAGGTACTCAATCCACCTTCTTTGCCAGACCACAGTGTCAAGCTCTAAGTCATGGGTGGGATAGTTCTGTTCATGAACCTTGAGTTGCCTAGAGCCATAGGAAACCACCTTTCCTCCTTGCATTAGCACACATCCCAAGCCTCGTAGTGAAGCATTAGTGTAGACGTCGTATCCTTCCCCACTACTCGGAATAATGAGGACAGGAGCGGTTGTCAACTTCTCCTTCAAGGTGCAAAAAGCTAGTTCACACTCTTGAGTCCACAAGAATTTTTCTCCCTTCTTTGTGAGACGTGTCATCGGCATTGCTAGCTTTGAGAACCCTTCCACAAACCTCTGGTAGTAGCCTGCCAAGCCCAGAAAACTACGTACTTCGGTTACATTCTTTGGTGGTTCCCACTTCGTCATTGTCTCAATCTTTGCGGGGTCAACAGCTACCCCTTGGTCCGACACAACATGGCCAAGGAATTTCACTTCCTTCATCCAAAACTCACACTTACTCATCTTCGCATATAACTTATGTTCTTTCAATGTCTGTAGTACAATAGAAAGATGGCGTCCATGTTCCTTGTGAGTCCGAGAATAGATTAGTATGTCATCAATAAACACGATGACAAACTGATCTAGATACGGCTAAAATACCCTGTGCATTAAATCCATGAAGGCTGCTGGAGCATTAGTCAATCCAAATGGCAACACCGTATACTCGAAATGACCATACCGAGTACGAAAAGAAGTCTTAGGAATATCTTCCTCCTTGATCCGCAATTGATGATACCCTGTGCGAATATCAATCTTAGAGTAATACTTAAAACCCCTCAACTAATCAAATAGGTCATCGATTCATGGCAAAGGGTATTTGTTCTTCACTGTTACTCGATTCAATCTTCGGTAATCCGTTCACAACTGAAGTGTCTCATCATGCTTTTTCACGAAGAGTACCAGGGCTCCCCAAGGTGAAGTGCTCAAACAAAAAAACCCAATGGTCAACAGATGATCCAGCTGCTTCCTTAGCTCCTTTAACTCCAAAGGTGCCATCCGATAGGGAGCGATGGATATGGGTTCGATTCCTAGGTAGAGATCAATCACGAACTCAATCTCCCTGTGTGGGGTTAGCCCGGGAAGTTCGTCTAGGAAGACATCTGAAAAATCTGATACTATCAACACCACATCTGTATGGAATTTATCCCGATCATCTCCCATCAAGCTAGCTAAGAAACTCAAATGGCTCCCCGCCTTCGCTTTCAAGAACCTACTATCCGTAGTAGGAAATGGATGGGAGGACTTTCGGTCATTCACTAAACTGAATACTACCCCTCCCGGTAGTTGAAAAGAAATTCGTTTACGGAAACAATCCATTACCGCCCGAAAATGTGGATAACAAATTCATCCCAAAGATCATGTCATACCCCTTCATGTCTAAGGCAACCAAATCTACAATCAATTCATGCTACCCAATTCGAAGCACGCAACCCCTATACACCCGACTAGTATCCAACCGTTCTCCCGTAGGCATATTAATACACAACGCATGTTCTAACTTCTCGAAGCCCAATCCCAATTTAATAGCATATGCAGTACGTATAAATGAATGAGTCACACCCAGATCAAATAAAATTCGGGCCCAAGAATTGTAGAGAAGAATGATACCTTCCACAACGGCATTGGAGGCATCTTCCTCTAGTTGGGTCAAGGCAAATACTCTCCCTTGAGTGGCGCCGCCTGGGGCTAGAGCTCCCAACGGCCTCTGTGGCTGTAGTGGCTTGTTTGCAGCCACTTGTCCTATCGCTTGGTTATCCCTCGATGGAAATGATGGGCATTGTGTTTGAAGTGCCCCACTCCTCCACATGCGAAACACTGATGGGGGTCTGTGGCTGTCCTCCCTGGTATACCTCCTGCTCCTCGAGCTATCTGAGGTCTCTGTCCCCCTGCATGATCTGGCCGATGGTAGGGTGCCGCTCTCTGTGCTCCACTGCTACTACCACCCACCCGAATTGGACCTCCCCTCATAAGTTTGCCTCCTCTGACTGTCCTCCATATACCTCTCTACCAGTGCAGCTCTATCCACCATGTCCCCATAGTCACGGATCCTGAGAGCCACCAGTTTCTCTCTAATTGCCGGCCTCAAACCCTACTCAAAACGCTTGGCCCTCCTGGCCTCTGTGGAGATGAACTCTGTGGCATATCTGGATAACTCATCAAACTTCCTCTCATACTCCATCACAGTCAAGCTACCCTATCGAAGAGCGAGGAAATCAACACTCATCTTATCTCTAATCGAGTCGGGAAAATATTTGTCTTGGAAGATTTGGTCAAACTCATCCCAAATAAGTGCATCGGGGTTCCTCCGTCTCTTTACTGAATCCCACCAATGGTCCGCCTCCCCCTCGAACAAGTAAGTAGCCAAGCCAACCCTCAAGTCCTCGGCAACTCCCATGCCATCACAAATCTTCCTTATATGAAGAATCCACTTATCCGCTTCTAAGGATTGAGAGCTCCCCTGAAACGTAGGTGGACATTGCCTCAGAAATTCTCGAAGAACTACCATCCTTCGATCTCCGTTTCCATTGCCCGGTACTTGCGCTAGAGGATGCGCTCCACCATTGTGGTTGTGGTTGTTGTTGTTTCCATTCTGGCTTTGCACCAGAGTGGTGAGCTCCCTCAAGCATTGACATATGCCTTACATGGCAACGGGAGGTGGTGGCGGCGGAGATGCTTGGCCTCCACGACCACGCCCACGTCGACGTCCGCGTACATTTCTGTCGTCCATCCTGCACATCAATTCACAATTTAGTTTCATTGATGTTCCAGATATCCTAAGTATTATTTTTAATCTAAAGCATATGGTTCATATAAAACTAGACCAACAATTTCCTTCACCCTAATCCTACATCTCTAGTGGTAATCCATAACCTATAGCTCCCATGTAAGACCTAAAGCCTAAGCTCTGATACCAAATTTTTGTAATGCCCTAAAAACTACCCTGTAAAACATTACCTTCTAAAATCATTCATACCATGAGAACAACTAATAAAATCCATAAATAACTGGGGGTCCTTAATTTAATAACATTCGGGCAGAGTCTCCTTTGTTCGGGGAGCTTTACCCAAAACACAACCTGTGCAATTATACTACGTTGACCACACCGGTTCTATTTATCCATAAAATATTTAAAACATTATCCAAAAGAATAAGCCCAAACCAGGGCTACTACATCAAAAGAATTACATTTGAACTTAGCAGCGGAATAAATAAAATACTAGAATTTACATGATTGTCCATAATCGTTCCTAGTCTAGCACAAAAATAAACGACATCTCTAGATGTCCCACTCGGAATCTAAGTACCCCTCTAATGAAGATTCTCCATGGCCCAACTCGTTAGCACCGAGCTCCTCCTTTGGTCCATAATCTGTAAAATATTTAACAGTAGGGGGTGAGCACGAAGCTCTCTAGAAAAATTCTCCCAAACTCGAACAAGGTTTAGAAAACAGATAAAAATCGGTCGGTCTCATTTCGTAAATAACATATATCAATTTTTAAGGAAAAACAGGACATTTTAAATAGATCCCAAGTTTAAACCGCAACAATAATCAAGTGAAAGGATGAAGTAAATTTCACAAAAATATACCATTTTCAAATTTAAGCCATTTAGGAAAGGTGCCTTCCGATGCATTGTCCCATACCAATGCACTGACAAGACGATCCAACCCATCATCCCATGTATTTTGGTTCATACCCTTATCCTGTATGTTGATTGTTTCTCATGAATCTACCCAACGATTATACCTAGTCCACCAATCACAATCACAAGCACTTTAGGAAAGGGCGTCTACCATCCCAATGGCAGTGACGAGTCCTTTCCAGGAAAAATATATCATCCTTGTTCGAACTCCAGTGAACGATAGTGGTCGCATTATCAAATGATAATCCACTACAAGTGTTAGGAAACCATCTCACCCCCATTGGGATAGACTTACCTCTAACACTCTACGACATCTCTCGATGGCAATCCAAGTCCATCACAACAACCATACAAATGAGGAAACCAAAATATTCTCAATTCACCAACAATTCTAAATAAATACAAAATTCACAATTTCTCATTTTACAAGCATATCTCAAAAATTTCCAAATTTATCATGTGCCAATTCCAATAACCAATTAAGGAAAAATACAAGAGATCACAACAATATCATTTATTACTCAACAAAAAGCACTAAAGTTTTAGAAATAAAGAACAAATGAATATTGAGAGAAAAATCCATCTCTCATGAGAACAAGGGTTTTCAAAATAAGAAATAGAGGTTTCATGGCAATCCAACCATAGCCTTGTCTAAACATGATAATATTTGCAAGAATATCAAACATCAAATATTTACTAACACATATATAGGATTTAGAGTCAAAAACATATATATATATATAGCCCTAGCCTCAATGAATAAGAGTGAGAGAAACCCCTACCTTGAATCAATAATTCTAAGTGAAAGCCCAAGCCCCATAGACCTCCTTTCTCCTATCCTTCCTTTCCTTTACCTTCTCCTAGGGTTCCAAGAGGTGTGGGTTGATAGTGGAGTGAAAGAAATGAGGGTAAAAGGGCTGAAATCAGTGTTTTAAACACAGCAAACCCCAAAAAACACTGTTCATAGTTGGTTTTTATTTTCTCCAAAATTACGGTTTTACCACTAAGAATCTCCAATTTGATCCATATGACTACCTATAGTTTTTCGACGTTCCAGATTCATTTTTAATGTTATTTTAACCTAAAAAAAATTATTTTTATGATTTATTTCAAAACTAAAATAAATTTACACTCAAAATATTAAAATTATTATTTTATTCTTCCATAGTATTTATTTTTACAGTTTCAATATATATGGTTTATTCTTACATCATTACATATATAAGAATCATTAAACAAGTACATTACTATATTAAGATAAACATATGGGGGTTTACACCTTCAAAGTCTAAGAAGAAAGTACAACACTTTACTATCCAAGGAACACCACAGTACAGATTTGTGATCAACTTCGGAGAATAAACTGATTTGACTCAGATATTTCTAGTATGTGTGACCTATATGGTTGGAAAGATATATGATTTAGGGTTCTAAAAAAAATAATGGTGCACAATTTGGACTTTCCAACAAAGAGTTATGATCAAATTGGTGAAAGGTAGTCTGCCAGACTGCTTGGTTCTTCTGTACTTGTCTAACACGAGTTTGGGTGTCTTTTGTCACAAATTCTATCTCATACCCATCTCCAATATAGATAGTATGGCTTGTATAAAGATCCATGTCTAGCATCATTCATTAACCAAAATCAAATTACCATCCGTCTCCTAGAATCATTTATAACAACATGATGTAGAACTAGTATATCCATCAACATTTTTCTTCAATTCCTCTAAGCTAGCTAATTGATGAGAATGCAAAATGTCATATTTTTTCTCTTTTAAAATTTAGCCTTTTATACTTATTTGGAGCCTAAATATACTTATTATTCTTATATTTTGATTTAGGATGTAAATGGAGACGTTAAATGCAAAACAAAGTTAATTGGAGGATTGTTGATAGTTTAGACATGAGGGGGTTTACAATTTGCACCGGTCCCTCCTCAAAGGTCCCATCCGCATCAACAATCATCTCACCCCAATCCACTACATATGTCAGATTTGGAGTATACTTTTAGAGCTTAGAGACATGGAACACCGTGTGACACCCAAAAAATTTGGCGGTAATGCCAGCCGATAAACTACTGTACCCACCCTCTCAAGTACGTCGAAGGGCCTAAAAAACCTCGGTGATAGCTTCCCTAATTTGTCGAACCTGACCACTCCTCTCTTAGGCATCACCTTCAAGAAGACGTGATCTTCTACCTTAAACTCTAGAGGTCGCCGCCATCTGTCGGCATAGCTCTTTTTTCGGCTCTGAGCCATAAGAAGATGCTTCCGTATCAGATCCACCTTCACCAAGGTGTCTCTAATCAAATTCAAACCCGTAGAGGGTCTCTTTCCCACCTCTGTCTAATAACCGGAGAACGGCAAGACCTCCCATAAAGTGCCTCATAAGGTGTCTTCTGTATGCTTGCTTGATAACTGTTATTGTAGGCAAACTCCACTAAGGGTAAATACTCTTCCCAACTACCCTTGAGATCTAGGACGCATGTCCGCAGGATGTCCTCTAATATCTGGATGGTCCTCTCTGACTGACCATCCGTTTGGGGATGAAATGTTGTACTCATCGTTAACTGAGTCCCCATAGCCCGTTGCACGTTCTCCAAAAAATAGGCGGTAAACCTGGAATCCTGATCTGATACTATAGATACGGGCACCCCATGCAACCTGAAAATCTCGCATATGTACAATTTGCAGAATTCCTCTAGTCGGGAGGTCATTCACACCACCAAAAAATGCACCGACTTGGTCAATTGGTCCACTATCACCCATACCGCGTCATGTCCCCGCTATGTCTGTGGTAAATAAGTCACAAAATCCATCGTGATATGCTCCCACTTCCACTCAGCTACCTCCAAGGGCTGGAGCAACCCTACTGGTCTCTAGTGCTTAGTCTTAACCTGCTGACACGTGGGGCATCTACTAACAAAGTCACCAACTGCCTCTTTATCCCACTCCAATAATACTGGCGATGAAGATCATGGTACATCTTCGTACCACCTGGATTCACTGTAAATCGGGAGCAGTTCAACTCTCTAAGGAGCTCCTCTCTCAGATCCGCTAACTGGGAAACTATAACCCTTCCCCTGTACCGAAGGCTGTCATCTGAGTGAATGGCCCAACCCTCGTCACCGGTACCCGCCTGTACTCGGTCCCTGATGGATAATAACTCGGGGTCCTGCCTTTGGGACTCAATCACCCTACTCAGTAGGGAAGGCGTAGCCACCAAGTGACTTGATCCAAAATGTGTACACCCGAGTGCAGGCGGTCAAGTTGTAGTAATAATCCGGTGAAATTTGGAGTCGAATCCACAGGGAACTATGATTAGTGTTTAGAAATAAGTAGTGATAGAGACCAAGTAACTGAAAATCTTGAGGATTTGAAGTTGTGGGATTTCCTGAATAGAATATCAAATTCTTTCTAAGAGTTTTCTAGACAAAATATAAGATTCTCAAAATGTAACAGCCACCCTGTAGCTCGAGGATTAGAACATGTAATTGATTATCTGGTTTATTATGTTTGTGCTTTATGACTCAATTAACTCCTGTGTCAACAACAAGTTAATCAAACTATAAAGGTGGACTATAAGGATTAAGCTCATGATTTCGATGTCTTTCTAGAAGTTTACAAGAATTGTCTATGCCGAGACTTAACCCATCTACAAACAAGCAAGTATTTCTACAAGGCATCCAACTATGGCATTAATAGTCCATTCTTTGAATAAAGCGCAATAATGTTGGAGATTGAAAAGATGTCATGAAGAGCTAGTTGGGGTGCTTACCTTGAACCACAGGGTCTCTCTGTGCAAGAGTTATCCGTATCATAGAAGGAACCCTTGGTTATACAAAGTACCTTAACTTTTCTAGATGCATTCAATCATCCAATGAACAAGTGGAATATAAATCATTACAGCATAAAGGAGTTGCACAAACATAACTTCCGGGTAATCTTTACATATTCATCACCTCTTACTAAAGAATGAATGAAGAACTACTCACTCGTCATGGCTTTGGTCATGCTAGACAAGTGAGTGATATTCATCCCTCCAAGTGGAGGGGCTACTAAGTGAGAGTACAAAAAACAAAAAGCTAATTTTCAATGAAGAATAAGTGAATCACGTCCCACCCTTCATGACTTTGGTAAAGCTCTAAAAAAGTGGAAGAGTTTCACTCTTCTAAGAAAGAAGGAAGCTCAAGCATTAGAAGTGAAAGACATAAACAACGAAAGTAGAAGAAAGCTAGTTACTTTTGGAGGGTTTCCACCACAACCAAAAGTTGAGCTATCTCTCTTGATACTTGTAAATAAAAGCAAGTACAACTACAAGGGGAGTCTAGGCCTCCATCATAGTTGTCACAATATGAATGTAAAGACTTAGCATGAGTAAATAAAAGACTTCAACTACAAGGGGAGTCTAAGCCTCCATTATGGTTGATACAAATGAAAACATAGACATAGATAAGAAATGTTCAAGAACTAGATTACTTAAAACTTTCTAATTTACAAGAGAAAAGATTGCTCCCTCATTTACTCTATAAGAGGAAGAATGCCCTTTAAGCTCCCAACATGGGAGTATTTATAGGCAAGGAAAGGTAAGGGGGTAGGAGATAAGAGAGGATGAGTGAATAGTGTTTGCCGCCCATGGAAATCAACTATTCTGCAGGCAGTCTACAGAGGACGTTCGAACGTTATCTGGCATTCGAACGTTAATTCTATCTTTTCTTGAATGAAGTTCGAACGTGATATGGCGTTCGAACATTTTCTGTGTCTTTGCTTTGAGGGCGTTCGAACGCCAGATGGGTTTTGATTCCTTCCACCCAAGTGGTCCTGTGGTCACTTCCATACGTCTTGAACAACCTTGACTTTACACTTAGCAACTTGGTTCTCCATCACCCAAGACAACGTTCGAACGTGGATTGACGTTTGAACATTGTACTCAAGTACTTCTGTTCTGTGGTTCTTGCAACATGCCAGATTTCAGTGGTGTAATCTTCTCAGGATTCCAAAGGACGTTCGAACGTGAGTTGGCGTTCGAATGTGGTACTCAAGTACCTCAGTATTTCCCTTTTGTTGACTGCAACACACCATGTCTTAGCAACTGGTTTTGGCAGGATTTCAGAGGACGTTCGAACGTGGGTTGACGTTCGAACATTCTTACTTTGTTCCAACCTTCTGCAATTTTGTTCTCTATTGTGCTGGTGTTACATTCAAGTGTGATTTTTGTTGTTCTTGAGTCTTTGTTCACTTTAGGACCTGAAATGTCATTACTTAAACTCCATCAAAGCACAATTAGTCCAAAAAGGCATAGTAAAATTTGTTAACTTTATGCACCAATCACCAAGCTCCCTAAAATGCCCCGAGCCTGATCCCTGTAGTGTAGCCCGAACTATCCAACAGTCTCGAGCATCTGCAATTCCCAGGAAGCCACAGTAACCAAGACTCCCCGTGACTTTCGGCTGAGTGCATCAGCCACCACATTTGCCTTATGAGGGTGGTAATGCAAAGTGAAGTCATAATCTTCCAGGTACTCCATCTATCGGCGTTGCCTCATGTTGAGGTCCTACTGTGTAAAAATATACTTCAGACTTATGTGGTCCGAAAATACTTCAAATTGTTTCCCGTATAAGTTGTGGCGTCAAGCCTTCAAGGCAAAGACAATGACCGCCAACTTCATGTCATGCGTGGGGTAATTCTACTTGTGATTCTTTAAATGTCGAGAAACATAAGCCACCACCCTCCTGGATTGCATCAATACACAATCGAGTCCATCCTTCGAGGCGTCACAATACACTGTGTACCTCTGTCTCCTTTTCGGAACTATCAGAATAGGAGCTGATGTAAGCCTCCTCTTCAACTCCTGGAATGCCTTCTCATAAGCATCATTCCACTCAAACTTGACCTCTTTCCGAGTCAACTTGGTCATAGGAGCAGCTAAACGAGAGATGTCCTCAATGAATCTCTTGTAATACCCCGCCAATCCCAAGAAACTACGTATCTCGAAGACTGACTTGGGCCCTCCTAATTCATAACTGCTTCAACCTTTTTTGGGTCCACGGATACACCCAAAGCCAACACTACATCTCCCAAAACTTTCACCTCAGTAAATCAAAATTCACACTTGATGAACTTGGCGTACAAATGATGATCTCTCAACATCGGGAGAACAATCTTCAAGTGATCCTCATGCTCCTCCTTAGACTTGGAATATATCAGGATGTCATCAATGAAAACCACGACGAACCGATCAAGGTAGGGTTAAAACACCTTATGCATGAGATCCATGAATGCCACCGAGGCATTCGTCAATCCTAATGGCATCACAGTGAACTAGAAATGCCCATGCCACGTTCTGAATGTCGTCTTAGGGATATTCGTCTCCCTGATCCTCAACAGATGGTAGCCCGTGTGGAGATCTATCTTGGAGTAGACCCGCGCTCCCCTCAGCTAATCAAAAAAATTGTCAATCCTCGACAAAGGGTACCTATTCTTAATGGTGACCTAGTTCAACTGCTGATAATCTATACACAATCGAAGGGTCTTATCCTTCTTCTTGACAAATAACACCAAAGTGCCCCAAGGTGAAGTGCTCGGCCTAATAAACCCCTTGTCCAACAACTCCTGTAACTTGACCTTGAGTTCTTGCAGCTCAGCTAGCACCATTCTATGCGGAGTCATAGAAATAAGAGATGTACCCGGATGTAACTCAATGTTGAAGTCCACATCCTTATGGGGAGGTAATCCCAGTAGTTCATCCGAAAAGACATCCTCATACTCACATACAACCCGAAGTAGATCCAACTCCTGTCTCACCTCATCCCCTGAGGTAAGGCTCACAAGCCAACCCATCAACTGCCCATGTCATCAAGAGTCATACACGACTTGGGGTAAAACATTGTGCTTTTCTCCCTGAAACTTAAAACAAACATCTTCCGGTGTATAGTGTTTGATAAACTTCCTTGTTGTTTTCTAACCTATAAACATCACCATTTAGCATGTATAGTATATGAATGAAGGGGAGTGTCACTCTCCTAGGGATGATGTCAAAAGAAAGGGCAACGAAATGGTGGATGAATGAGATTTCAAATGTGAGTATTTTATTAACCCTAATTAAGGCATAATTTAATAGGTAAATTGTGTTAGTTGAATAAAGTTAAACTAGTCAAAATAAATCAAATTAGAATTAGTGTGTGAATAAATGATAATGCATTAATTGTTGTTCTTTTCAGAATTTTGTGCGTCAAAGCTACAAACTACTGGGGAGCCAATTGTATTAAAGCTACAAACTACTGGGGTGTCAATTATCAAAGCTCAAAACAAAGGGGGATCAAAGAATTCAAGTCCACCTAACAAGATTTTCAAGTCCACCTAACAAGATTCAAAGCCACCTAACAAGATTTTCAAGTCCACCTAACAAGATTCAAGGCCACCTAACAAGACTTTCATCCTCCCTTGTTGCCTATAAATACCACCCCTTAGGACTTGTAAAGCATTCATCTTTTGGTAGTGGAAAACCCTCCAAAAGTATTATTACTTTCCTTATTGCTTATAGCTTTCTTTAAGTATTGCTTTCTTTTATTGTATTCTTGCTTCCTTTTAATTTATTGTTTTCTTTTACTTTAAGTATTGCTTTCTTTTATTGTGTTATTGCTTTCTTTTACTTCCATTGCTTGAGCTTCCTTCTTCCCTTAGAGGAGTGAAACTCTTCCACTTTTCTAGAGCTTTACCAAAGCCGTGAAGGGTGGAACGTGATTCACTCATTCTTTGTCGAAGATCAGCTCCTTGAGTAAAAAGTGTTACCTTGTAACTCCTCTACTTTGAGGGATGAGCATCACTCACTTTTCTAGTTTTAACAAAGCCATGAAGAGTGAGTAGTTTCTCATCCAATCTTTAGTAAGAGGTGGTTATCCGGAAGTTAAATTTATGCAATTCATTTATGCTTAGCTTTAGTCTTTATTTTTTTCATAATGTCTTCTCATCATATTGTTGTCTTTATTTTAAGCATGAATAGCTAAATCTCTTAGTTGGCAAAACCAAGAGGAACCTCCACTTGGGTATACCATTTCAGATTTCAATGGTTCTATTTGATTGGGTTGAGGGTGGATAACTTGGTGAGTCTTTGATATTCCATAGGCCTAGTCACGGTTTATGCTTAAATACTCACCAATCTTACCCCTAGCTTCCCACGAATGAATCTTTCATTCATACTCTATTGGAGGAGGGTTTTGAGTTGAGACGGTATTCCTATTGGAGTGACCTCTTGGATTTGCCAACATTTGTTTCTCATTTGACTAGCATCAAAACAACTTCACCAAACAACTTCCAACAATCAAAGATTTTACACTTTCTTTCTCCCAAAATCACCTTACCCTCAGTTTACTTCCTTCCCCGTGGAAACGACCTTGGAATACCACCAAGTAAAACACGATCCGTGAAGGTCTCCTTGCGCTTGGGGAGCACTTTTGTTCACACATACTCACATTTGAAATCTCATTCATCCACCATTCTGTTGCCCTTTCTTTTGACATCATCCCTAGGAGAGTGACACTCCCCTTTATTCATATACTATACATGCTAAAAGGTGATGTTTATAGGTTAGAAAACAACAAGGAAATTTGTCAAGCATTTTTGGCGCCATTGCCGGGGAAGGCAAGTGTCAAACCAAGAAGGTGATTTTCGGACGACGGAGGTAAGTCCCATGATCTTCATCATGGGCTGAGGTACGTTGTTCCGTGTACATAATCTTGTTTGTGTATAACTTTGTTTGTATATATTTTGTTTTATGTGGAGGCGGAACGACCGAAACCAACTTGTTAGACAAAATTTGGCCCCTACCATGAATATTGACCAAGAACAACCCGAGGATGCGCGTGACAATTTTGACAATATAGGTGCAAATCCAAATGTCCAAAGGGGAGCAAATCCAAATGTCCAAAGGGGTGGGGGACCACAAGAACCCCAAATACCCAATCCGAGAATGAATTTTCCCCCTCCCGTGAATGAGGGGAATAATTTTCAAATGGATCCCCCAGTGAGGTCAATGAGGATTTCCTACAACCAACACGAAGCACCACACCATCATGCATCCTCCTTCCGGTCCAAGCTCATCTTTTCATAGTTAAGCCAGGGATGTTGCAACTAATTCCCACGTTCAACGGATTTGAAACTCAGAGCCCCTATTCACACATAAGGGATTTTGAGGAAATGGTTGCAACCTTCCTCCCCAATCATGGGATGGAAGAGATAGCTAGAATGAAATTGTTTCCCTTTTCCCGAAAGACAAGGCAAAAACGTGGCTTATTTCCTTAAGGCCTCGAACCATCACATCGTGGAGCCAAATGATTTCTGAGTTTTTGAACAAATTCTTTCCGGTGCATAAAACCACTGCCCTAAAAAAGCAAATTCAAAACTTTTTGGAAAAGCCCAATGAGCAATTCTATCAATGTTGGGAGAGGTACAAGGAATTGCTACAATCCCTTCCACATCATGGCTTTGAACCATGGCAATTGGTGAGTTTCTTTTATGAAGGAATCACACGGGCCATCGACAGTTCATTGACATGATGTGTAATGGGGAGTTTTTGAACAAAGACCCTGATGAGGCCTTAGATTACTTTGATACATTGGCACAAAATGCACAATCATGGGACATTACAGATCCCACCGATGTACCAAGGTCTTCTCCTCAAAAGACTGGCCAAACTCAAGGGGAGGGATTTATGATTTAAGAGACCGGGAAGACTTGTTTTCAAAAATTGCTAAATTGTCAAGGAAAGTTGAGAGTCTTGAAGTCAATAAGAGACACGAGGTGTCTAATGTGTCACGAACCGAGGAGGGTTGTTCAATTTGCGAATGTATGGAGCATTCCCTATCGGATTGCCCAAACATTCCGACCCTTAAAGAAGCGTACCATGAACAAGTCCATGCATTCAACCAAACGAGGCAATCATTTTCTCCCAATTCAAATACTTACAATCCGGGTTGGAGTAATCACCCAAATTTTAGTTGGAGAAATGAAAACCCCATTCCTCATGGTTCAAGTGCATATGCATCTCCCATGCCTCCCAAGCAAAACCAATACCATGGCCAAGGGCAAGCATCTAGCTCTCAATACCCCCGGACCAATCCACAAGGGTATTTGTCAAACCCACCACCACAGAATTTTTCACCAAATCCACCTCCACAAAGTTTTTCTCAAGGACCGTCCAATCCATCCACATACCAACCTCCTCACAAAAAGAATTTGGAGGATATGGTCCATTCCTTCATTCAAAGCCAAACCGCCATCAATAACCAAAATGCCACAGCCATCAATGATGTAAGAGCCCAACTCACAAAGTTGACAAACTCCATAGGGGCATCTCAACAAGAAAAAGGGAAGTTCCCGCTCAACCACAAGAGAACCCTAGGGGTCAACACCTTGTTGAGTCATCGGAACCTTCGAAAGAGAGTTGCGAGCAACTCAAAGCTGTCACCACCCTCCGCAGTGGCAAAGAAATTGACAAAACCATTTTGCCAACGGTCTCACCCAAGACCACATTGCCAAAAGAAAAAGATCTCTTGGGTGACGCCGACAAGAGTGAGGTGCGTGAAGAGAAAGAAAGAGAGGTTGTTGAGAAAGGAAAATTAATTGATGATTGTGTGTTTATTCCTCCCATGCCTGCCCCTTTCCCAAGTCGTTTGAAGCCACCTGTCAAGGTGGCTAATTATGCTGATATTTTGGAAATGTTTAAGCAGGTGAAGATTAACATTCCACTCCTCGACGCCATCAAGCAAATTCCATCATGTGCTAAGATTTTGAAGGACTTATGCACGGTGAAGAGAAAACTGAATGTCCACAAGAAAGCATTCCTCACCGAGCAAGTGAGCTCAATTTTGAGGACTAACACTCCTCCCAAATTCAAAGACCCCGGTTGTCCAACCATAGCCATCACCATTGGAAATTATCGAGTGGAGCAAGCACTCCTCGATTTGGGGGCAAGTGTGAATCTTCTTCCCTACTCGGTGTACCAACAGCTGCAGCTTGAGGAGTTGAAGCCCACCTCAATCACACTTCAATTGGCGGATCGTAGTATCCGTACACCAAGGGGAGTAGTTGAGGATGTCTTAGTTCAAATTGATAAATTTTACTTCCCTGTCGATTTCATTGTGCTTGATACACATCCTGTTGCAAACCTTAGCTCCCAAATTCCTGTAATACTTGGAAGACCCTTCCTTTTCTAATGCGTGATAAATTGCAGGAATGGTCTAATGAAGTTGGCATTTGGGAATATGACAATGGAGCACAATGTATTCAACTTGGCAAAGCAACCGGGTGATGATGAGGAAGTAAGTGAGGTCAATAGAATCGACACTTTGGTTGAGGAGCACTTGGAGCTGGAGGGGATATTGAAATTTAAGGAAGAAGGAATTGTGGATCTTGAGAATTATGATGAGCAAGAGGAGGTAGAAGATTTGAAAGGGATGGAAAGGTGGATCCCTACATTCGAAGAGTTACCCCATCGAGAAAAGAAAATTTTTCCGTCGGATGAACAAAAGCCCAACTTGGAGTTGAAGCCCTTGCCCACCCATTTGAAGTACGCCTATCTTGGGGAAGGTGAAACATTTTGGTGGTCATTAGCTCTACATTAAACATGGAACAAGAAAAAGAACTCTTGGAGGTGTTGAGAAAACATAAAGGAGCAATTGGGTGGACCATTGCGGATATCAAGGGGATAAGCCCTCTCATTTGCACCCACCGCATATATCTTGAGGAGGATTCCAAACCTTCCCGACAACCACAAAGGCGGTTGAATCCCATCATGAAGGAGGTGGTAAGGGATGAGGTTCTGAAACTACTTGATGTGGGGATCATTTTTCCAATTGCCGATAGTAAGTGGGTTAGCCCCACGCAAGTAGTACCTAAGAAATCCGGAGTTACGGTGGTTGAGAATGATGAGAATGAGCTTATTCCTACAAGAGTAATCACCGGATGGAGGGTGTGCATTGATTACCGAAAGTTGAACGCTTGCACAAGGAAAGACCACTTTCCATTGCCATTCCTCGATCAAGTTCTAGAACGAGTAGCGGGGCATCTATTCTACTATTTTTTAGATGGATACTCCGGCTACAATCAGATTGAGATTGCTTTGGAGGATCAAGAGAAGACCACTTTCACATGCCCCTATGGTACCTTTGCCTACCGCCGCATGCCATTTGGACTGTGCAATGCTCCGGGGACTTTCCAACGCTGTATGATGGGAATTTTCAGTGACATGGTGGAAAAGATAGTGGAGGTCTTTATGGATGACTTTTCGGTGTTTGGGGATTCATTCGAGGGATGTTTGGCAAACTTGGAGAAAGTTCTAACAAGATGTGAGGAGAAGAATCTAGTCTTGAATTGGGAAAAGTGTCACTTTATGGTGACAGAAGGAATTGTGCTTGGCCATATAGTTTCGGCAAGGGGTATTGAAGTCGATAAATCCAAGGTGGAGGCCATCTCCAACCTCCCTACGCCAAGAGCCATCAAAGGCATCCGTCATTTTTGGGCCATGCAGGTTTTTATCGTCGATTCATAAAGAATTTCAGTGCATTGGCCCGACCCTTGACCAACCTGCTGTCTAAGGAGGTCCCATTTGAGTGGTCGGATGATTGTGAGGCATCCTTTAAAAAACTTAAAAGCATGCTAGTCACACCTCCGATCATGCGACCACCCAATTGGGATCTACCTTTTGAGCTCATGTGCGACGCAAGTGATTACGCGGTCGGCGCAGTGCTCGGTCAAAGGGAGAAAAATAGACCATATGTGATACACTATGCTAGCAAAACACTTAATGAGGCTCAGATGAATTACACTACCACCAAAAAGAATTGCTAGCAGTAGTGTTTGCCTTAGATAAATTCCGTGCTTACATCATTGGTTCGCCTATTGTTGTCTTTACTGATCACTCTGCTTTAAAGTATTTGTTGTCTAAGCAAGATGCAAAACTGAGACTCATTAGGTGGATACTCCTCCTACAAGAATTTGACTTGACGATCAAGGACAAGAAAGGAGTTGAGAACGTGGTGGCGGATCATTTATCCCGGCTTGTGGTGCAAGAGGCCGATGAGCACATTCCTATCCCTGACTTTTTTCCTGATGAGCATTTGCTGTCAATTCACTCTGTATGTCCTTGGTATGCTGATATATGTAACTATCTTGCAACAGGACAGACACCACCGCAATGGAGCCCAGAAGATCGAAGACGATTTATGGCAGATGTGAAGTACTTCTACTTCGACAACCCGTATTTGTTCAAGTATTGCCCCGACCAAATCATGAGGAGATGCGTACCTGAAAATGAACAGCGGGACGTCCTTGCATTTTGCCATTCACAAGCTTGCGGTGGACATTTCTCAGCGAAAAAGACTTCGGCCAAAATTCTTCAATCAGGTTTTTACTGGCCCTCTCTTATCAAAGATTGTGTTTCATTTTGTAAGGGATGCGACAAATGCCAACGGTTGGGTAGTGTGACCCAAAGAAACATGATGCCCCTTTCACCAATACTTGTCATAGAAATATTCGACTGTTGGGGCATCGACTTCATGGGTCCTTTCCCTATGTCATTTGGTTATTTGTACATCCTCCTGGCAGTGGACTATGTGTCCAAATGGGTGGAGGCTATCCCGACCAAGACTAATGACCACCGGGTCGTAGTCAAGTTTCTCAAGGAGAACATCTTTTCGAGGTTTGGGATGCCTCGTTCAATAATAAGTGATGGTGGATCACATTTCTGTAATAGGCCATTTGCATCTCTAATGTTCAAATATGGCGTCACTCACAAAGTATCCACTGCCTATCACCCACAAACAAATGGCCAAGCCGAGCTAGCCAATAGGGAGATCAAGAACATTCTAGAAAAAATGGTTAACCCAAACAGGAAGGATTGGTCCGATAGATTGACCGATGCCCTCTGGGCATACCGCACTGCCTTTAAAACTATTTTGGGCATGTCTCCCTACCGGCTTGTCTATGGAAAGGCTTGCCACCTGCCAGTCGAAATGGAACACAAGGCCTATTGGGCCATTAAGACTTTAAATTTTAATTTGAGAATGGCCGGTGATCATAGGAAGTTAGAGCTGAATGAGTTGGAAGAGATTCGACGAGATGCGTATGAGAGCTCCAAAATCTCAAAAGAAAGGGCCAAAATCTTTCATGATAACTCCATTGTGAGGAAATCATTTGAGCCCGGGCAAAAAGTACTCTTATACAATTCTCGCCTCTCCATTTTCCAAGGCAAACTCCGATCCCGTTGGGATGGCCCCTATCTTGTCAAGGTGGCCTACCCCAACGGAGCTGTGGATGTTCAAAACCCCGAAAATGGCCAGACATTCAAGGTCAATGGCCAAAGACTTAAGCCATTTTTTGGGGGCTTTGAAGAACAAGTGGTGGAGGAGAATTTGATGGATCCGGTATACCCGAAAGTTGTGAAGGAATAATTAGTTTTTTTTTTCTGCTTTTTAATGTACAGGTTTTTATTTACTTACTTTATTTTTTTTATTCCATGTTAATTATGTTCTTTTGTCGTATAGTTTTGTTTTTCTTAGTCGCAGATATTGGTGTTTTTGTCAAAGCTCAAGTGCGAGGTGTTCTCTAACCCTTCTTATCTTTTTACTGTCCATCATTGAATATCATATTTGTTTTAGAACACTGCATGAATCAAGTTGGGGGGGTGAGGTTGCACTATTTGCATATTACACCAATGTTTGTGGGAATATTTTGCGCGAATATTCGCGTCTGCCAACACTAAAAAAAAAAAAAAAGGTGGGAATATTCCGCACGGATATGCGGCTGCCAACACTCAAAAAATAAAAATAAATAAATGGCATGCGGTCTCCCCTTCTTCTTCCATTCTCTTTTTTTCTTCTCTTCTTCTTCTTCGTCGTTCTCTCTGTTCTCTGTAAAAACAAACCACCCCTGCAAATCCATGACCATATACGCCGACGACCCAGTCCTTTGTTTAATAATTTGCCTTATATGTTTGTATTTGTTCATGGGTGCTCTTTTTCTGCTCACACTTAGGGTGAGGGGTTTCCAGCCTAACCCAAATCTCCCTCGAGTGGGTTAATTGTTGTGTTTTGTTTGTTGGTTTCGGCAGCTAAACAGATCTTTACACCCACCGCTTTTTCCTCTTTCTTCGTCTTCTTCTTCTTCTTATTTCTATTGTGCTATTCTCTATAACACGACCCAACTCCCAAAAATCCCATGACCATATTCCCCGAAGACCCAGTCGTTTGTCTCATGCTCGGCATTTGTTTACTCTATTTGTACATGACTCTTCTTCTTCTGTCTGCATTTAAAATCAAGGGTTTTCGTCCTAGCGAAAACCCAGATCTGCGTAGAGAAGATTAATTTGTGTATTTTCTTTGTAGGTTTCGACAGTTGAACAGATCTCTACCCTACAACTTGATCTCCAAACTCTACACACTGGTAAATTCGAAACATTGGGGACAATGTTCGGTTTAGGTTGGGGGGTGTGATCTACGATTCCAGTTTGTTATAGTTTCGTTTGTTATAGTTTCGTATTTAAAAAAAAAAAGATTGTTCTGGATTGCGTATTTTTACAGCATTTTTGCTTATATTTCATGATCACATCAAATGCAGCGTCAATCGTCTTTGTGACTGGCAGACGTTAAAGAACCAGATAGTGAGTCTTAAAGCATAGAAAGCATGGATGTTAAAATTTTTTGGTTTAGTTTGGGAGTCTTGCGCACATTTTCATCTGATGTGCATGCTGTGATCATGAGAAAAGCAAGAGTAGTCAGAAAAATTGAAATCCGAGAAGCACAAGCAAAACCATTGTGTGGCAGAAGTACTTTTGCTAAACGTCGTCGTGCCAAACGGCTGGGTGCTTGTAAACAATGTGGCAGGTGTTTTCACATGAAAAAATACAATCAGTGTTCTGAACCAATTTCTGGTCGTGCAACCGATCGATTAAACTGGATAGTGTATGGGCAGAGTAAGGATTTTCCTGAGACGCCATCTTATACCAGTCCGGGACTTACACGTTATGTGCGACAAGAAGTGGGAAGGGTCACTAATAATGACATAGACACAAGCGACGACTCGGATTAAATTTTAACTAATAATGACAAAGTTGTGGAAAAATGTGTTTTGGGGATGAAGGTTAATGGTCCGAAAATTTTTTTTTGTAAATATTTGTTTATGTACAAAGTCTTTTTGTTGAAATAAAGATGTGGGTCGAGTAAGGATTGTCCTAAAATGCCAACTTGTAGCGTGGGTAGGGACCTATCCTGAGACACCATAGTTTTTCAAGTTCAATATGTGCATTTAGTCTTTTTGTAAATTTTCAAAACTGACATTCTTTGGAAACCTGACATAACCAGTGGAGATAACGAAGAATACCATGGTAAGTTTTGAGCCTTACGATGCTTTCTGAGAGACAATCAACATTTACTCAAGTAAGCTCTTTCACTTTCAATTATTGAATAATCTCATTAAACTTGCTTTGATTAAATGCAACTAAAGTAATCTATTGACATATCCTACAGGGAACCTTTGCATGCGACAAAGGCACATACTTGAGAAAGGATTTTAGGCCATCTTTGAGTTGATTTTGAACCTTAGTCATTGTTTCTAAAAAATTATATCCCTAGTTAGCCATGTTTGAGCCTTCAATGAATGATGATTTTTTTTCTCGAAAAACCCATATGATAACCGAGCCACAAAAAAAAAATTACACTTAACATACCTTGCTATCCAATTTTTTCTTGCACCCTCTTTTAAATCGGTATGACATAGAAAGGCAAGAAAAACAAAAAGAAGATGGTGGCTACTGTTTAATGAAGAATTGAAAAAAAAATTGAAAGAAAGAAATACCATTTCTAGGCAAAAGACTGAAAAGCAAGAAAGAGGTGTGCTACATTAAAAGGGGGATAGCTTTTGAATACCATTGACATCATTTCATTAGCCACTAACCTCTGGCCACATTACAACCTATACAAAGTCCTAATTGATCTCAAGTCTAATGCATGTGTGTGTTGTCGACCGAAAACTGGGGTATGTTAAATAGTATTTCTTTAATTGCATTGATATTCTTCCATGAGATTATGCCAAGAACATTATTAGCCTACTTTCTTAAGACTTTCACTCCCTTTCTAACTGTGCATGTGATTCTTTGATTGACCATCCTCTGATCACATGCCCTTTGAGAGACAAGTCATTATAATCGGAGTGAATTTTTTTATGAGAGCATTCTAAGAGAGATTTGAGAAATCAAAGCTATCCATGGAAGGTGATAAAGTAGAATTTTTGTTATATAACAATTCTTGCTACTAGAATGATCATTCCTACTACGCAAGGAATTCCAAATATCAATGTAACAAGCGTTTATTTTTGTATAGAGTACATACCAATGACAGAGAAGTGTTCGGGAAACAATTCAAAAAATAAAAGATGTGTGCCTCAATGATTCTATTGCTAACTCATTTTGACAAGAAATCTTACATATACACATCTTTTAATTGGAGTTTGTAGGTAGCTTCACTGGAAACCTTCACGAGACAAAACTTGTCCACTAGGGATCACCTAGGGGTTTAATGGCTTATTGCATATGCTAAATGCAATCGTGTTATCTACGAAAGTGATTTTATTTTGTTATGTTGTTTATTACTAGGGACTAGTAATATTTAGGTTGGGGGGTGTGATAAACCCTAATTAAGGCATAATTTAATAGGTAAATTGTGTTAGTTGAATAAAGTTAAACTAGTCAAAATAAATCAAATTAGAATTAGTGTGTGAATAAAGGATAATGCATTAATCGTTGTTCTTTTCAGGATTTTGTGTGTCAAAGCTACAAATTACTAGGGAGCCAATTGCATTAAAGCTACAAACTACTGTGGTGCCAATTATCAAAGCTCAAAACAAAGGGGGATCAAAGAATTCAAGGCCACCTAACAAGATTTTCAAGTCCACCTAACAAGATTCAAAGCCACCTAACAAGATTTTCAAGTCCACCTAACAAGATTCAAGGCCACCTAACAAGACTTTCACCCTCCCTTGTTGCCTATAAATACCACCCCTTAGGACTTGTAAAGCATTCATCTTTTGGTAGTGAAAAACCCTCCAAAAGTATTATTACTTTCCTTATTGCTTATAGCTTTCTTTAAGTATTGCTTTCTTTTATTGTATTCTTGCTTCCTTTTAATTTATTGCTTTCTTTTACTTTAAGTATTGCTTTCTTTTATTGTGTTATTGCTTTCTTTTACTTCCATTGCTTGAGCTTCCTTCTTCCCTTAGAGGAGTGAAACTCTTCCACTTTTCTAGAGTTTTACCAAAGCCGTGAAGGATGGAACGTGATTCACTCATTCTTTGTCGAAGATCGGCTCCTTGTGTAAAATGTGTTACCTTGTAACTCCTCTACTTGGAGGGATGAGCATCACTCACTTTTCTAGTTTTAACAAAGCCATGAAGAGTGGGTAGTTTCTCATCCAATCTTTAGTAAGAGGTGGTTATCCGGAAGTTAAATTTATGCAATTCATTTATGCTTAGCTTTAGTCTTTATTTTTTCATAATGTCTTCTCATCATATTGTTGTCTTTATTTTAAACATGAATAGGTAAATCTCTTAGTTGGCAAAACCAAGAGGAACCTCCACTTGGGTATACCATTTCAACTCATTCTCCTCCCCTCTTTCAGAGTTCAATGGTTCGGTTTGACTAGGTTGAGGGTGGATAACTTGGTGAGTCTTTGATATTCCGTAGGCCTAGTCATGGTTTATGCTTAGATACTCACCAATCTTACCCCTAGCTTCCCACAAATCAATCGTTCATTCAAACTCTATTAGAGGAGGGTTTTGAGTTGAGACGGTATTCCTATTGGAGTGACCTCTTGGATTTTTCAACATTTGTTTCTCATTTTACTAGCATCAAAACAACTTCACCAAACAACTTTCAACAATCAAAGATTTTACACTTTCTTTCTCCCAAAATCACCTTTCCCTCAGTTTACTTCCTTCCCCGTGGAAACGACCTTGGAATACCACCAAGTAAAACACGATCCGCAAAAGTCTCCTTGCGCTTAGGGAGCACTTTTGTTCACACATACTCACATTTGAAATCTCATTCATCCACCATTCCATTGCCCTTTCTTTTGACATCATCCCTAGGAGAGTGACACTCCCCTTTATTCATATACTATACATGCTAAAAGGTGATGTTTATAGGTTAGGAAACAACAAGGAAATTTGTCAAGCAGTATGTGTGAACAAAAGTGCTCCCCAAGCGCAAGGAGGCTTTCGCGGATCGTGTTTTACCTGGTAGTATTCCAAGGTCGTTTCCACGGGAAAGGAAGTAAACCGAGAGGAAGGTTATTTTGGGAGAAAGAAAGTGTAAAATCTTTGATTGTTGGAAGTTGTTTTGATACTAGTAAAATGAGAAACAAATGTTGGCAAATCCAAGACGTCACTCCAATAGGAATACCGTCTCAACTCGAAACCCTCCTCCAATAGAGCATGAATGAACGATTGATTCGTGGGAAGCTAGGGGTAAGATTGGTGAGTATTTAAGCATAAACCGTGACTAGCCCTACGAAATATCAAAGACTCACCAAGTTATCCACCCTCAACCCAGTCAAACCGAACCATTGAACTCTGAAAGAGGGGAGGAGAATGAGTTGAAATGGTATACCCAAGTTGAAGTTCCTCTTGGTTTTGCCAACTAAGAGATTTAGCTATTCATGCTTAAAATAAAGACAACAATATGATGAGAAGACATTATGAAGAAATAAAGACTAAAGCTAAGCATAAACGAAATGCATAAATATAACTTTCGGATAATCACCTCTTACTAAAGATTAGATGAGAAACTACTCACTCTTCATGGCTTTGTTAAAACTAGAAAAGTGAGTAATGCTCATCCCTCCAAGTATAGGATTTACAAGGTAAAAAACTTTACACAAGGAGCCGATCTTCGACAAAGAATGAGTGAATCACGTTCCACCCTTCACGGCTTTGGTAAAGCTCTAGAAAAGTGGAAGAGTTTCACTCCTCTAAGGGAAGAAGGAAGCTCAAGCAATGGAAATAAAAGAAAGCAATACTTAAATTAAAAGAAAGCAATAATACAATAAAAGAAAACAATACTTAAAGAAAGCAATAAACAATAATACTTTTGGAGGGTTTTTCACTACCAAAAGATGAATGCTTTACAAGTCCTAAGGGGTGGTATTTATAGGAAACAAGGGAGGGTGAAAGTCTTGTTAGGTGGCTTTGAAGTTTGTTAGGTGGCCTTGAAAAGTCTTGTTTGGTGGGATGAAAGTCTTGTTAGGTGTCCTTGAATTCTTTGATCCCCCTTTGTTTTGAGCTTTTATAATTGGCACCCCAGTAGTTTGTAGTTTTAATGCAATTGGCTCCCAGTAGTTTGTAGCTTTGACGTACAAAACCCTGAAAAGAACAACAATTAATGCATTATCCTTTATTCACACACTAACTCTAATTTGATTTATTTTGACTAGTTTACTTTATTCAACTAACACAATTTACCAATTAAATTATGCCTTAATTAGGGTTAATCACACCCCCCAACCTAAATATTACTAGTCCCTAGTAATAAATAACAACATAACAAAATAAAACCACTTTCGTAGAAAACACGATTGCATTTAGCATATGCAACAAGTCATTAAACCCCTAGGTGATCCCTAGTGAACGAGTTTTGTCTCGTGAAGGTTTCCAGTGAAGCTACCAACAAACTCCAATTAAAAGATGTGTGTATGTCAAATCAGAATGGGTTAGCAACAGAATCGTTGAGATACACATCCCTTAATTTTGAATTGTTTCCCGAACACATCTCTGTCATTGGTACGTACTCTATACAAAAATAAACACTTGTTACATTGGTATTTGGATTTTCCTGTATAGTAGAAATGATCATTCTAGTAGCACGAATTGTTATATAACAAATATTCCACTTTATCACCTTCCATGGATAGCTTTGATGTCTCAAACCTCTCTTAGAATGCTCTCAGCAAAAAATTCACTCCGATTATAGTGACTTGTCTCTCAAAGGGCATGCGATCAGAGGATGGTCAATCGAAAAATCACATGCATTGTTAGAAAGGGAGTGAAAGTCTTAAGAAAGTAGATTAATCATGTTCTTGGCATAATCTCATGGAAGAATATCAATGCAATTAAAGAAATACTATTTAACATACCCCAGTTTTTGGTCCACAACACACACATGCATCAGACTTGAGATCAATTAGGACTTTGTATAGGTTGTAATGTGGCCAGAGGTCAGTGGCTAACGAAATGACATCAATGGTATTCAAAAGTTATCTCCTTTTTAATGTAGTGTAGCACACCTCTTTCTTGCTTTTCAATCTTTTGCCTAGAAATGGTATTTCTTTCTTTCATTTTTTTCTCATTTTTCACTTTCTTGGCAATTCCCTGTTTTTTTTTTTTTTTTTTTTTTTTTTTCACCAATTCTTCATTGAACAGTAGCCACCATCTTCTTTTCTGTTTTTCTTGCCTTTCTATGTCATACCAATTTATAAGAGGGTGCAAAAAATGGATAGCAAGGTATGTTAAGTGTATTTTCTTGTGGCTCGGTTATCATATGAGTTTTTTTCAAAAAGAAATTCTCATTCATTGAAGGCTTAAACATGGCTAACTAAGGATATAATTTTGTAGAAATAATGGCTAAGGTTCAAAATCAACTTAAAGATGGCCTAAAATCCTTTCTCAAGTATGTGCCTATGTATGTGTCGCATGCAAAGGTTCCCTATGGGATATGTCAATAGATTACTTTAGTTGCATTTAATCAAAGCAAGTTTAATGAGATTATTCAACAATTGAAAGTGAAAGAGCTTACTTGAGTAAATGTTGATTGTCTCTCAGAAAGTATCGTAAGGCTCAAAACTTACCATGGTATTCTTCGTTATCTCCACTGGTTATGTCAGGTTTTCAAAGAATGTCAGTTATATTATAATTCTATTTTCGAGTCTGGTCATTCTGTACCTTAAGATTAACAAATACCAATGTACATTTGACATTTAAGCATAGAGAAAATACCATTTTTTAAGGAAATGCGGCTTTTTTTTTCTTTTTTTTTCACTCGAATAAAAATCAAAGTTATTTACATACACATTTATCTATGAAAATTGAAAAAAAACTAAATGCACACATTGAACTTGGAAAACTATGGCGTCTCAGGATAAGTCCCTACCCACGCTACAGGTTGGCATTTTAGGACAATCCTTACTCGGCCCACATCTTTATTTCTACAAAAAGACTTTGTACATAAACAAATATTTACACAAAAAAAAAAAAATTTGGACCATTAACCTTCATCCCCAAAACACATTTTTTCACAGCTTTGTCATTATTAGTCAATATTTAATCTGAGTCATCGCTTGTGTCTATGTCATTATTAGTGACCCTTCCCACTTCTTGTCGCACATAACGTGTAAGTCCCGGACTGGTATAAGATGGCGTGTCAGAAAAATCCTTACTCTGCCCATAAACTATCCAGTTTAATCGATCAGTTGCACGACCAGAAATTGGTTCAGAACACTGATTGTATTTTTTCATGTGAAAACACCTGCCACATTGTTTACAAGCACCCAACCGTTTGGCACGACGACGTTTAGCAAAAGTACTTCTGCCACACAATGGTTTTTCTTGTGCTTCTCGGATTTCAATTTTTCTGACTACTCTTGCTTTTCTCATGATCACAGCATGCACATCAGATGGAAATGTGCGCTAGACTCCCAAACTAAACCAAAAAATTTTAACATCCATCTTTCTATGCTTTAAGACTCACTATCTGGTTCTTTAACGTCTGCCAGTCACAAAAACGATTGAAGCTGCATTTGATATGATTATGAAATATAAGCAAAAATGCTGTAAAAATACGCAATCCAGAACAATCTTTTTTTTAAAAAAAATGAAACTATAAGAAACTGGAATCGTAGATCACACCCCCCCCCCAACTTAAACCGAACATTGTCCCCAATGTTTTCGAATTTACCAGTGTGTCGAGTTTGGAGATCAAGTTGTAGGGTAGAGATCTGTTCAACTGTCGAAACCTACAAAAAAAATACACAAATTAATCTTCTCTACGCAGATCTGGGTTTTCGCTGGGACGAAAACCCTTGATTTTAAATGCAGACAGAAGAAGAAGAGCCATGTACAAATAGAGTAAACAAATGCCGAGCATGAGACAAACGACTGGGTCTTCGGGGAATATGGTCATGGGATTGTTGGGAGTTGGGTCGTGTTATAGAGAATAACACAACAGAAATAAGAAGAAGAAGAAGACGAAGAAAGAGGGAAAGGCGGTAGGTGTAGAGATCTGTTTAACTGCCGAAACCAACAAACAAAACACAACACTTAACCAACTCGAGGGAGATTTGGGTTAGGCTGGAAACCCCTCACCCTAAGTGTGAGCAGAAAAAGAGCACCCATGAACAAATACAAACATATAAGACAAATTATTAAACAAAGGACAGGGTCGTTGGCGTATATGGTCATGAATTTGCAGGGGGTGGGTTGTTTTTATAGAGAACAGAGAGAACGACAAAGAAGAAGAAGAAGAAGAAAAGAGGAAGAAAGAAGAAAAAAGAAAGGAAGAAGAAAGGGAGATCAATCACCGATGGATAGGAGAAAAAAAATTTCAAAACCTTATAAAGGCATCCCATTTTTTATTTGTTATTTTTATTTATTTATTTATTTTTGAGTATCGGTAGCTATATATCAGTGCGGAATATCCCTTTTTTTTTTTTTAGTGTCGACAAGCGCGAGTGTTGGCAAACGCGAATATCCGCGCAGAATATTTCCACAAACATTGGTATAAGATGTAAATAGTGCAACCTCACCCCCCCCCCCCAACTTGATTCATGCATTGTCCTCAATGAAACAAAAAAAGTATGATATTCAATGACGGACAGTAAAAAGCTTAGTAGGGTTAGAGAACACCTCGCACTTGAACTTTGACAAAAACACCAATATCTGCGACTAAGAAGAACAAAACTATACAACAAAACAACATAATTAACATGGAATAAAATAAAGTAAGTAAATAAAAGCCTGTACGTTGAAAAGCAGAAAAAAAAACTAATTATTCCTCCACAACTTCCAAGTATACCGGATCCATTAAATTCTCCTCCACCACTTGTTCTTCAAAGCCCCCAAAAATGGCTTAAGTCTTTGGTCATTGACCTTGAATGTCTGGCCATTTTCGGGGTTTTGGACATCCACAGCTCCGTTGGGGTAGGCCACCTTGACAAAATAGGGGCCATCCCAACGGGATCGGAGTTTGCCTTGGAAAATGGAGAGGCGAGAATTGTATAAGAGTACTTTTTGCCTAGGCTCAAATGATTTCCTTACGATGGAGTTATCATGAAAGATTTTGGCCCTTTCTTTTGAGATTTTGGAGCTCTCATACGCATCTCATTGAATCTCTTCCAACTCATTCAGCTCTAACTTCCTACGATCACCGGCCATTCTCAAATTAAAATTTAAAGTCTTAATGGCCCAATAGGCCTTGTGTTCCATTTCGACTGGCAGGTGGCAAGCCTTTCCATAGACAAGCCGGTAAGGAGACATGCCCAAAATAGTTTTAAAGGTAGTGTCGTATGCCCAGAGGGCATCAGTCAATCTATCGGACCAATCCTTCCTATTTGGGTTAACCATTTTTTCTAGAATGTTCTTGATCTCCCTATTGGCAAGCTCGGCTTGGCCATTTGTTTGTGGGTGATAGGCAGTGGATACTTTGTGAGTGACGTCATATTTGAACATTAGAGATGCAAATGGCCTATTAAAGAAATGTGATCCACCATCACTTATTATTGAACGAGACATCCCAAACCTCGAAAAGATGTTCTCCTTGAGAAACTTCACTATGACCCGGTGGTCATTAGTCTTGGTCGGGATAGCCTCCACCCATTTGGACACATAGTCTACTGCCAGGAGGATGTACAAATAACCAAGTGACATAAGGAAAAGACCCATGAAGTCGATGCCACAACAGTCGAATATTTCTATAACAAGTATTGGTGAAAGGGGCATCATGTTTCTTTGGGTCACACTACCCAACCGTTGGCATTTGTCGCATCCCTTACAAAACGAAACACAATCTTTGATAAGAGAGGGCCAGTAAAAACCTGATTGAAGAATTTTGGCCGAAGTCTTTTTCGCTGAGAAATGTCCACCGCAAGCTTGTGAATGGCAAAATGCAAGGACGTCCCACTGTTCATTTTCAGGTACGCATCTCCTCATGATTTGGTCAGGGCAGTACTTGAACAAATACGGGTTGTCGAAGTAGAAGTACTTCACATCTGCCATAAATCGTCTTCGATCTTTTGGGCTCCATTGCGGTGGTATCTGTCCTATTGTAAGATATTTACATATATCAGCATACCAAGGACAAATAGAATGAATTGATAGCAAATGCTCATCAGGGAAAAAGTCAGGGATAGGAATGTGCTCATCGGCCTCTTGCACCACAAGCCGGGATTAAAGAATTTAGCCACTGTCTAGCTTTATCCCTTAGGAAAAAAGGAAAAAGTTTCATTTTGGCCAGTTCAGAATTGTCTTGAAAAGTTCCACATACTTTCTCAAAATCTTTTATATGCATATACGGGTTTTCTATTTCGAGTCCACGAAACTAAGGGAGTAGTTGAATTGTCCCCGTCTTTACAGTAAAGGGGGTGCATCTTTAGGAAAAATAAAACAAGAGGGGACACTGTTCCTTATGGGATTCAAGTAATCCCTCAGAGTTTGAATGTTAGGTATTTCCCCTTCCCTTACAGGAATTTCCTCTTGTCTCTCACCATTTGCCATTTTGCTTTCACAAGAGTCTGCTACTAATCTAGGTGAAAGTGGTTCAGATTGATTCACAGATCCAAAGGATTCCGCTGGCAAATTTTGATAGTGAGGGACATTTTCAAACATAAAAGTAATTAACACAACTTTATATACAGTAAAGCAAAGTTATACACAAAAATGAGGTTTTTTTACCTTTTACCGTAAAACACCTTTTATGGCTCCTCGGCAACGGCGCCAAAAACTTGACTTGATCCAAAATGTGTACACCCAAGTGCAGGCGGTCAAGCTATAGTAATAATTCGATGAAGTCCAGAGTCGAATTCACAGGGAACTATGATTGGTGTTTTGAAGTAAGCAGTAATAGAGACCAAGTGACTTTTGGAAATTTCGCATGTTTGGAGTGGTGGGGTTTTCTTGATTAGAATAGAAGATTCTTTTCAAGAGCTTTCTAGACAAAATATAAGATTCTCAAAATGGAACAACCACTCTTTAGCTCGAGGATCAGGACATGTAATAGAGTATCCATTTTGTTATGTTTGTGCTTTATAACTCAATTAACTCCCATTCCAATAGCAAGTTAATCGGAAGATAAAAAATGGACTGTGAGAATTAAGCACATGATTCCGATGCCTTTCTAGAAGTTTACAAGAATTGTCTGTGCCGAGACTTAACCCGTCAACAAACAAGCAAGTGTTTCTACAAGGCATCCAACCATGGCATTAATGATTCATTCTTTGAATAAAGTGCAATAATAGTGGGGATTGAAAGATTGTCATGAAGAGCTAGTCGGGGTACTTGCATTTAACCAACGGATCTTTCTATGCAGGAGTCATCCGTATCATAGATTGAACCCTTGGTTATACAAAGTACCTCAACTTAACTAGGTGCATTAAATCGTCCGATGAACAAGTGGAGTATAAAGCATTAAAGTATGAAGAAGTTGCACAAACATAACTTTCGGATACTCTTTACATATTCATCATCTCTTACTAAAGAGTGAATGAAGAACTACTGACTTTTCATGGCCTTGGCAAAGCTAGAAAAGTGAGTACTACTCATCCCTCTAAGTTGAGACGCTACTAAGTAAAGTAATTAAACAAAAAAGCTTTTCTTCAATGAAGAATAAGGGAATCACTTTCCACCCTTCACGGCTTTGGTAAAGCTCTAGAAAAGTAGAAGAGTTTCAATCTTCTAGGAAAGAAGGATGCTCAAGCAATGAAAGTGAAATACATGAACAAGAAAAGTAGAAGAAAGCTAGTTGCTTTTGGAGGGTTTCCACCACAACCAAAAGATGAACTACCTCTCTTGATACTTTGTAAGTAAAAGTAAGTACAACTACAAGGGGGGTCTAAGCCTCTATCATGGTTGTCACAACATGAATGTAAAGACTTAGCATAAGTAAATGAAAGACTTCAACTAAAAGGGGAGTCTAAGCCTCCAACATGGTTGATATAAATGGAAAATGAAAGCATAAACATGAAATATTCAAGAACTAGATTACTAAAGCACTCTTACTTTACAAGAAAAAGATTGCTCCCTCCTTTCTCTACAAGAGGAAGAATGCCCTTTTAAGCTCCCAACAAGGGAGTATTTATAGGCAAGGAAGGGGAAGGGGTAGGAGACAGGTGAGGATGAGTGAATAGTGTTTGCCACCCATGAGAGTCAACTATTCTGCAGACAGTCTGCAGGGGGACGTTCGAACGTCAAGTCTGCCTTTGCTTTGAAGGCATTCGAACGTCATCTTTCTTCCACTCAAGTGGCCTGTGGTCACTGACTTGGTCTCTGACTTAGTCACTTCCACACATCTTGACATCATTAACTGTACACTCAGCAACTCCTTAGTCACTCAAGACAATGTTTGAACGTTGTACTCAAGTGCTTCTGGTTCTTCTTTTTTTGTTGGCTGCAACACGCCATATCTCAGCAGCTAGTCTTGGCAGGGTTTCAGATGACATTCGAACGTCCTTGCTTTGTTCCAACCTTCTGCATTTTTGCTCCCTTTTGTGCTGGTGTTACATTCAAGTGTGATTTTTGTTGTTCTTGGGCCTTTGTTAACTTTAGGACCTGAAATGTCATTCCTAAAACTCCGTCAAAGCACAATTAGTCCAAAAAGGCATAGTAAAATTTATTAATTTTACGCACGAGCCATAAAGCTCTAGAAAAGTGAAAGAGTTTCACTCTTCTAAGATAGAAGGAAGCTTAAGCAATGGAAATGAAAGAAATGAACAATGAAAGTAGAAGAAAGCTAGTCACTTTTGGAGGGTTGCTTCCTCAACCAAAAGATGAACTATCTTCCTTGATACAAGCAAATATAATTCTAAGACTAGCTATATGAGTGGGAGCCTAAGCCTCCATCAAGCTCTCTACAAGTCTCCCTATGTCTCCCATAATGGGAGTATTTATAGGCAAGGAGGAGGGAGCAAAGTAGTGTGGAGGAATAGCACAAGGCATTGAAAGTCCAAGTGAAAGTCCCAATGTCCAGAGAGAAAATCAACCACTCTGCAGCCTGTCTGTGGAGAACGTTCAAACGTGATCTGGTGTTCGAATGTTGTTTTTGTTTTTGCTTTGTGGGCCTTCGAACGTTGTTTGGAGTTCGAACGTTTCTTCTGTCTTTGCTTTTATGAGCATTTGAACGCCAGATGGGGTCTAACCGTCTCACTCAAGTGGCCTATGGTCTTCTATGAAAACCTATTTCCACACTCCATGCACATCTTGGCACTTTGCACTCCTCATCCTGGTCCTCAATCAATTCAAGTGGACGTTCGAACGTGAGTTGGCGTTCGAGCGTGGTACTCAAGTACGTTAAGGTCTTCCTTCTTGGCTGCAACACGCCATGTCTCAACAATTTGGTCTTCACATGATTTGAAGTATCATTCAAATGTTGATTGTCGTTCGAACGTTCTTGGCTTGGTCTAAGCTATTCCAATTTTTCTCTAGAATATGTTGGTGTTGCATGGGAGTTTGATATTTATTGCCTTTGGTCCCTTGTGCAATTTATGACCGGAAATGTCATCATGTAAACTCTATCAAAGTATAATTAGTCTTAAAGGGGCATAAAAATATGCTAATTTTGACTACTAATCAACTCTTATATGCCTGGCCAACTCCAAATGAAGAAGAACTTGCATATTTACAGACAAAAGGAAGCATGACGTGGAGGTATCATCATAAGCTACCAAGGGCCACCGTCTGGACTCCCCTCCACCTTCCAGATGGTGGAGCCTTGCTGGATTTTTGCATGCTAATCATCATGGTGTGCTGACTTTTCTTGGTTGAATTACACTTTGATCCCTTGCTCTTTTAAGCTTTGACACATTGTTCCTTGTATTTTCTGGTAATTTCGCATCAGACCCTAAAATTTCAAATTTAATATACGTAAAACCCCTAATTTACACACAAACCCTAATTGATAGTTTTTAGTTACTTTATCTTGCCAATTTCACTTTTTTTATGATTCTAATTCATATCCTAATTAGGGCTAATCACACTCCCCAACTTAAACTTTACTAGTCCCTAGTAAATTATAAAAATTATTAATAAAATAAAAGTATAATACAAATAGAGGTAAAATCATTTTCTTAGATTTTTTTACGATTGCATTTAGCTTATGCACCAAGCCGTTAAACCCCTAGGTGATTCCTAGTGGACGAGTTTTATCTCCTGAAGGTTTTCAATGAAACTACCTACAAACTTCAGGAGTTCATAATTCATATTTTTTACATGTACAATTAAATCAATATTCCTTCTATCTTGCTAGAATACTTCCTTTTCTGATCACTATAAGAGTAACACACGTTAGTTGTAACATTATCTATATATTTTTATAAAAACTTGTGTGTGTGTAGTGAAGATGAACCCTCTATGTTTACAAAACCAACAAGAAATCGCCACTGGAAGACAATAGGAGAATCCCCTGCCTAATCTTGATTCTAATCCTCCGATGGCAAACCCTTATCCAAAAGATGAACTCGAGGCCCTTTGTTAAGCCAACCACCGCCTCTTCCAACAAAATGAGGAGTTTTTAACCTCATTCAGGCCTAGCATCCCCAAAGGGCACAACTAGCCCAGGATAATCCCTAATGAGGAGAACATCAACATCTCAATCCTTTAAGGGAAAATACGGAGGAGAATGAGCACAACCAATCATTTGACAACATACGATGTCGAGCTCAAAAGAATGGAGAGGACGAGGAAGTGCAAAGCTGGAACAAGGGGACTCATAAGAACGAGCTCCTTCCATTCCAATAGGAAAGGAAGGAGCAATTTTGGGAAAAATGCTTCAAGGAGATCCAATTAGAGCTCAGCCACATGAAGGAGGCTATAAGAGGCAAAACTCCGGTGACTATAGAAGCCCTAGTCCAATCGACAGAGTCCCCTTTACTCCAAAGGTGCTACACTTCCCTCTTCAACGAAAATTTAGAATGCCATAAATGGAGACCTTCGATGGAATAAAAGATCTCATGGACCATCTCAACACCTACAAGAACTAGATGGAATTGCACGACTACCAAGATCTAGTACGATGCCAAGCTTTTGCCATCACCTTGAAAGGTTCAGCCTTAGCCTGGTTTAATAGGTTAACCCCATCTTCAATATCATCATTTAGAGAACTCTCCATCTCATTCGTGTCACTTTTCATCGGAGCTTGAACCTACCAAAAACTGATCTACCATTTACTGAATGTGAAATAGGGACTGAATGAGACACTACAAAGCTACGTCCAATGGTTCAACTCAGAATCCTTAAAAGTTGACGTCCCTAATGAGAAGTTTGTCCTCATTGCCTTTACTACTAGGATGGGAGTCCAGTCAAAGGGCTTGGTGATCTCTATCTCTAAGAACCCACAAACCAACATGGCTGAGGTCTTGGCCAAAGTAGAAAAGTATATCAATGACGAGGAAGCTCTCATCTCAAAGGCTGGGAGCTTGACTACTCATAAAGAGAAAGAGAAGAGAAAGGACCGAAGTCCAAGGAAGGAGTGGATTTGAGAACGTCTCCACAAAAATACGAAGATAGCTCCCCATAGAGGAGAAGGGATATTAGAGATCGCCTAGGACATCTACCTTAGGAACTACAATTGAGGTACGTGCTTGGTTGTTTTCCCTTACACGTGCAACACAAACCCAAATTGTGTGTATATGGTTTATAGAAATTGGTGAGTGTCACTCTCTCTCGAGTTCAATGCAAGAAGTGGGAAATATTATATGTGGATGAACAAAAAAGTGTGTGTACAAAAGTGTTCTCCATGTGTAGAGAGACTTGCAATGTCGTGTTTTACTTCAAATGAGTATTCCAAGGTCATCTACTCAAGGAAGGAAAGATCAAGTGTTTTCGAAGAGTGATTTGTGAAAGGGAAAATGGAAAATATTGTGATTTGGAGTTTGGTAGTTTGTGTTTTGAGAAATATGGAAGTAAAAAGAGGGTTGACTAATCCATAAAGTTCATTCCAATGAGTATGTCAAATCTACTCATTTCATTCAACTAATGGTGTCTCGGTGTTTGATTGAGTTGTAGGAAGTGAAGGACTAATGTAGTTGTGTTGGGCAAAAGCATACCCGTGACAAGTCTACAGTGTATCAAAAGTCCACAACTACGTTCTGCACTCAACCTAGTCAAAACCAAACACTTTAACTACGAAGAAGAATGAAAGAGATTCGATTCCACATACCTAAGAGCAAAATCCTTCTTCTAGCATGTGTGATAGGCCTCCCATCAATGGGGGCTGAGTTGATGCATTGGCCAGGCGAGGACAAGCCTAGCCTGCAACTCCCCTGACTTCCCTCTTCTTTCTCTTCCTTATTAATGCATTGGCCTCCAAAGTCTAACTTGAAGTGAAGGTAGACATGCATGTGTGTAAGAGATGTTAGAGGACAAGTGGGAGAATCATAGGTGGGACCCTTAAGTGGTAGAGCTTGAGTTGCAAGTTGTCTGGCATTTCTAAGCAAAACTTCTAGAATGTCGATGCAAACCTTCTGGAAAGTTTATGCAGGAATAGGGAAAACAACAGTGCAGTGAACTTAATCTTCTGGAAGGTCAATGCAAATCTTCCAGAAGGTTTATTCAGTAGACAAAACCTTTCAGAAGGTTTTGGCAGTGCATAGGCAGACCAAGTGCAAACCTTCCGGAAGGTTTATGGCCAAACTTCTGGAAGGTTTTCATCCAATTTGCCTTTTTCTTGGTTTCTTTACCTTTCAATCCTTCCTTTAAGCTATCCCCTCATCTTCATGGACTTTAAACACTAAGATGGGAGCTTAACTCAAGCCATTTACAACTCTTCACCTACATTCACACAAAACTTCATTAAAAGGTAGATTAAACACATTTCTCCCCAATTTCATAACAAAAGCATGTATAAAAAGGTATAAAAAGCATACAAAATGTGCAATATTTTTATGCTAATCACACCCTCCAACTTGCATTTTGCTAGTCCCTAACAAACTTTATTTACAAATCGCAAGGTATACAACTACAACAATCCCATTCATACAAGTAAACAATCAAACATACAAAATGGAAAAATCACAATGCAATTAAAGAAATGGACTTGGGCAACAATAAAATGAAACATTTGTGGTTTTTTTCATTAATCATTCACAAAAGTTCAATACAATGGGTTAGAGTTTCAAAAACAAAACGACCCAAAATCCTAGAGGTACTTCTACTAGTCCGACAAAACTAACCCTAACTGTACAACCTAAATTCAAAAGAAACAAAACACAAGAAAACATCCTAAACATCAACCTTATCCCCATCATCATCATCAAAAGCAACCTCATCCTTAGCATCACTCTCGGACTCACTCCCATCATCCTCGTCATCATCGTCGTCATCACCAGAACCTCCCACTTAAAGACTGTAGAAGGTATGAGAGTGGAGGTAGACGGTCCAACTGGAGGCTGCGAAGGTCCAAAAGGGATAGGCTCACTAGGGAAGGTATGCTGAAATGACCTAGTCACCATTATTGATAGTCCATACATAGTAGACTCCAAGTCATCCATACGTTGTGACATTGTGCAGGCTGGGGCAGAAGTAGAAGGCCCAGACAAAAGGTTGCCCCGCAGATAATGGCTTTGGTCCCGATGTTCTAGCCCTTTCACCCCCTGTCTTGGTTGTCCTCTTACTGCTGCTCGAATTCCCAATGGCACCAGTCTCAGGGGGTAGTCGCGTATCATGTTCGTAGGACTTCACTTTGCAGTGAGAGCACATTCGTGTGATGAGATTGCCGAAGGGGAGATTCACCTTTAACTTTGTAGCCTTAGCAAACACCTTCATCTCCTCCCATATCAAAAGGGCCACATCAATCACCTTCTCTGTCATAAATGCATGGATGAGGGCGAGCTTCTCGACATTCGGGTTTCTCAAAACCCTTAGGCATCATATTATAGTGGACGACTTTGTTCATGACTCCTTAAGAATGCTTGAGTCTCTCGACAAGAGTTGTCCCTTTGAATGTGGTTGGGTCCTCGTAGGTGAGCTACACATAATCGAAGAGTCCTCTACCCCCTCAACATTGTGTGGGTAGATCAAGTTAGTAGGGGGAGGCCTCTGATACCTCATCACAGTGGTAATCAAATCAGGGGTCACATTGAAGGTCTTTCCCCTCACATTCGCCCTGAGGATCGTCCTCGCCCAACACCAACAATTTCTTATAAAATTCTCTACACAACCCCAAGTTGTAGCCACTTACCTCCTCAAACCAAATACCCAAACCATGTCCCTCGATCACCCTCACCATCTCATCGTTTGGCTTAAGTGAGATCTTGTCCACAAACTAGTCGCAAGTCACATTTTTCTCATTTATCTTTTGTCTACGAGCGTCATGTCTCGCTTTGTCGTTCTCTTCTCTCGATCTCCACTACTTGGGCCCTCCACATTCCTTTTTTGGGAGCTAGTGCTCGCGGGTGGTGGGGTATTCGGACCCATACGCTTGGTGTGGGCCATGGGATGTGTGGCATGGAAACGAATTTTCAACAAGGCTAAAACATGACACTAGGGATAATTTCACAAGAACAAGGCTAAGACTCAAAATAGATCAAGGACAACCTAATATCATTTATTGATAGGCATAGGGGAGCATTGTATATATCAAGACAGTCAATCAACTACCCCAAATGCACCTAACAAAAACAAGCATAATGAGGTTATTGAACAAATTTGGAATTTAAAAATTGTTCCATGAGTAAATGTAAGTTCCCTCCAACAAGGATTGACATTAAAGCTCTCATGGGTTCTTATTCATCTCCACAATTCATGTCAAACACTAAAATGTGAACTCAATCCGTAAATTGATGAAATTACACATTCAAGGTGCACATATGGGTAAATTCAAAAGCAAACACAAATGTGATACTATAGCATAGGATGAACTTCTATAATGTGCTCATGTATTCAAAATTCAAAGCAAAGATCAATCATATCAATAAACCCATAACATTCAACTATTTTTTCACAAAAATTTTCAAAATTTTCACATAATTTCCAGCTATTGTAAACAAAAAATTGTAGGATATGTGAAAGGTGAATTTCATCACAAAATTTGGTATTATCAACAAAAAATTTTCACAAACATTGTTGTATCATCCCCAACTTGATTCATGCATTGTCCTCAATGCAACAAAACGATATGATATGCAATGAATGATTGTAAAAGTTGAGTAAGGTTAGAGA
This sequence comes from Ilex paraguariensis, assembly GCA_963454935.2. Lineage (NCBI taxonomy): Eukaryota > Viridiplantae > Streptophyta > Magnoliopsida > Aquifoliales > Aquifoliaceae > Ilex > Ilex paraguariensis. The sequence continues at coordinate 62,627 of CAUOFW020000969.1, read as the reverse complement.
ACACCTCACACTTGAGCTTTGACAAAAATATCAATATTTGTACTAAGAAAGAAAACACTATACGCAAAGATAAATAAGTAAACAAATAACTTGAAAAGTAAATGATAAAAGAAAGCGACTGTACACTAAAAACTATATGAACAATTAATCCTCCAACAAGTCTGGGTAGACTGGATCCACCAATTCTTACTCCACCCCTTGACTTTCAAAACCCTTGAAAAATGGCTTATGTCTTTAGCCATTGACCTTGAATGTCTTGTTATCCTTGTGATTGGTGATTTCCACGGTTCCATTGGGGTAGGACACCTTGACAAGATAGGGGTCATCCCAATGAGATCAGAGTTTCCCTTGAAAGATAGAGAGACGAGAGTTGTACAAGAGCACTTTTTGTCCGGGCTTAAATGATTTCCTTAACAATGGATTTGTCATGAAAGATCTTAGCCCTCTCTTTTGAAATTTTTGAGCTTTCATACGTATCTCTACGAATTTGATCTAATTCATTCATCTCTAACTTCCTATTCTCTCAGGCCACTGTCAAATTGAAATTTAAGGTCGGCCTAGTAAGCTTTGTGCTCCATTTCAATTGGCAAATGGCAAGCCTTGCCATAGATGAGCCTATAGGGTGACATGCCTAGAATAGTCTTGTAAACAGTACGATAAGCCCATAGGGCATCAGTCAACCTAAATGACCAATCCTTCCTATTAGGGTTCACCGTTTTCTCTAGAATGTTCTTGATTTTCTTATTGGCCAACTCGGCTTAGCCATTGGTTTGTGGGTGATAAGCGGTGGACACCTTATGTGTGACACCATACTTATGCATTAAAGATGCAAAATGACCTATTATAGAAATACAAACCACCATCGCTTATCATTACATGAGGCATCCCGAAACCTTGAAAAGATGTTCTCTTTTAAAAACTTGATCACGACCCCGTGGTCATTGGTCTTGGTTGGGATACCCTCCATCCATTTGGACATATGGTCCACTACTAGTAGAATATACAGGTAGCTGAACGACACAGGAAAGGGACCCACGAAGTTGATGCCCCAACAGTTAAATATCTCAATAACAAGCACTGGGGAGAAGGGCATCATGTTCCTTCGGGTTACACTACACAAACATTGACACCTATTGCATTCTTTACAGAAAGAAACATAGTCTTTAATTAATGAGGGCCAATAAAAACCTAATTGTAAAACCTTTGCCGAAGTCTTCTTTGAAGAGAGGTGTCCATCGCATGCTTCGGAATGACAAAATGCAAGGACGTCCCGTTATTCATTCTCAGGTACGCATCTCCTCATGAGTTGTTCAGGTCAGTACTTGAAAAAGTATAGGTTGTCGAAGTAAAAATACTTCACATCCACCATAAATCTCCGTCTATCCTATGGGCTCCAATGCAGTGGTATTTGTCCTGTAGCAAGATAATTGCATATGTTAGCATACCAAGGAAAAACATAGTGAATAGACAATAAATGCTCATCAGGAAAAAATTCTGGGATATGAATATGCTCATCGGCATCTTGAATCACAAGTTGGGATAAATGGTCCACCACCACGTTCTCAACTCCCTATTTGTCTTTGATCGTCAAATTGAATACTTGTAGGAGGAGTATCCACCTAATGAGTCTCTGATGAGCACAAAATATTGCATATTTAAAGGCCTCATTACGTTAATTTTAACTCAACTTTGCATCTAAGTACTTAGAGTTAGCCGAAATTATGAATAATGTTGAAATTTCGATGTCGCAGGTAATTATAGCGTAAATCATGGAATTTAGAACCTTGCAACTATGTGTGGATGTGTGGTGAAGGTATGGACACATTACATGAGGATTTGGAGGCTTAAAAGTGAAAGAAATTAAGGAGGTATCGGTGCTTGGCAACTTAGGCACCAGCACCCACACCATTTGGTGGAAGTACCTTGCTTTTACTCATTGTTGACCATGATCCACTTCTAATCTGAACAATTGCAAAACACGAAAGTTGTAGATCTGAATGTCCTCTGTATTGTGTCAAAATGTTAGCTCAATCAAACGGTTGGATCAAAAGTTATGACAATTCTACAAAAACTGGTCCAGAACAGACAGTACCAGTATGCAATATCGGTACACTTTAGCTTCTGGTGTTCGCAGTATCCGTACTCAGTACTGGTACACTGCATAGAATGCCCAAAACGCCTACAAATTATGCTCCACTTGCTTGGGGGTCCCACCATTGATTCTACCACTTGCTCCCTAACATATTCTACATATATACATGCCTCATACACCCCAAAGTTAACAAAGGAAGGTGGAGGATGGGAGAGGAGGAGAAAGAAATATGGAGGCTTGGTGTGTTGCAGGCTAGATTGTTCCTAGCCTGAGAAAGGCATCAACTCAGCCCCCTATTGATGGGAGGCCTGCACACACCTTGGGGGGACCACCATGGACGAAATTGTAAGGCTAACATTCCATTTATTCAGCATTCCACAAGCATTTCAAGGGGTGGCTACCTAAGGTTAGGAGTAGTTCAAAGAAGAAGATGATGAATAGTGCTAGAGAGATAAAATTGATGTTTTTGCATTTTCTTCACCCATTTCATTGTAGTAAGTTGTAGTTCTATTGTAATCTTTATTTCTTGCATTGTAATCTCTTTTAATTCTAGTGTAATCAAGTTTAATTCAATGTTCTTGCATTTCCATAATCTTTGCTAGGTTTAAATTTCTTCCATACAACTTTTCCATTTTAGTGTTAAATGAACTTCTCTTTGTATTTTACCATTTCCTAGCACTAATACAAGTTCTAAATTTCATTTTCATCTCATTTTCATTTCCATTTCAATACCATGTCTCTTTACATCATGTATGTCTTTCCCTTTAACATGAGTAACTAGATTTTAAGTTGGCTAATTCAAGGGAGAACTTCTCTTGGGGAACGCCAAATCAACTCACTTTATTTCCTCCTCTCAGAGTACGATGGTTCGGTTTGACTGGGTTGGGGTGAGGACATGGTTGTGAGTTCTTGATACACCGTAGGCATTGTCACGGGGTATGTTGGAATCCTCACCTCCATTTTAGTCCCGAGCTTCCTACGAATCAATCGTTCATCTAAGCTCTGTTCGAGGAAGACTTCAAGTTGATTTGGGATTTCCATTGGAGTGAACCTTTTGGATTAGCCAACACTTGTTTTATTTCATTTCCATCAAAAACACAAATCACCAAACTCAAAACTTAAAAGATTTTACACTTTTCTCTTTTTCACAAAAATCACCTTTGCACACTTGAACTTTCCTTCCCTGAGGAGACGACCTTGGAATACTCATTCCAAGTAAAACACGACAAACAAAAGAATCCTTGCGCTTGGGGAGCACTTTTGTTCACACACGCATTTTATTTTGTACATTTTATTCATCCACTATTCCGTTGCCCCATCTTTTGCATCATTCCAAGGGAGAGTGACACTCCTCCATTCCTATAAGCCATACACACATTGAGGAGTGATGTTAGGAGGCTAGGGAATACAATGAAAAACATCAAGCAGTCTCAGTTTTGCATTTTCTTAGACAAAAGATACTTCAAAGCTGAGTGATCGGTATGGACTACTATAGGTGAACCAATAATGTAAGACCGAAATTTATCTAATGCAAATACTACGGCTAGCAACTCTTTTTCAGTGGTAGTGTAATTCATTTGTGCTTCATTAAGAGTTTTACTAGCATAATATATTACACAATTTCTATTGTCTTTCCTTTGACAGAGCACCACATCAACTACATAATCACTCGCGTCGCACATAAGCTCAAATGGTAAGTCCCACTTAGGTGGTCGCATAATTGGAGGTGTAGTGAGCATGCTTTTCAGTTTTTTAAATGTTGTCTCACAATTATCTGACCACACAAATGGGACATCCTTGGAAAGTGAATTGGTTAGGGCCAAGCCAATGCACTAAAGTCCTTTATAAAACGACGATAAAACCAGCATGGCCAAGAAATGACCTAATGTCTTTGATGACCTTCGATGTGGGGAGGTTGAAAATTGTCTCAACCTTTGATTTGTTGACTTCAATCCCATTTGCTGAGACGATGTGCCTGAGCACAATTCCTTATGTCACCATAAAGTGGCACTTCTCCCAGTTGAGGACCAAGTTCTTTTCCTCGCATCTCTCAAGTACTCTCTCTAAGTTTTGTAAACAACCACTGAAGGAATCTCCGAACACTGAGAAGTCATCCATAAAAACTTCCACGATCTTCTCCACCATATCACTGAAGATTCTTATCACACATCTTTGAAAAGTGCCTGGGGTATTACACAACCCAAAAGGCATACGTCGGTAGGCAAATGTATCAAAAGGGCAAGTGAAAGTGGTATTTTCTTAATCCTTCAATGCAATCTCAATCTGAATGTATCCGGAGTAGCCATCTAAGAAGCAGTAAAATAGATGCCCAACTACTCTTTCCTACACTTGGTAGGGGAATGGCAACGGAAAGTGGTATTTCCTTGTGCACGAGTTGAGCTTTTGGTAATCAATACACACTCTCCATCCGATGACCACCCTTGTTGGAATTAACTCGTTCTCCTCATTTGCCATAACAGTAACTCCCGATTTCTTGGGTACTACTTGTGTGGGACTAACCTACTACTGTCGGCAATCAAAAATATGTTGCCCACGTCAAGAAGCTTAAGTTCCTCATCCCTCACCACGTTTTTCATAATGGGATTAAGTCTCCATTATGGTTGTCGAGATAGTTTTGCATCTTCCTCCAAGTAAATCCTATGAGCGCAAATGAGGGGACTAATCCCCTTAATGTCTGCTATGGTCCACCCTATGGCTCCTTTTTGCCTCCTCAATACACATAACAATTCTTCCTATTGGCTTGCCTCCAAATTTGAGCTTATTACCACCGGTAAGGTCTCATGCTCCCCCAAGAATGAATATTTGAGGTTGGATGGTAAAGGCTTCAACTCCAAGATGGGTTTTTTCACATTCGATGGAAAGATCTTCTTGTCTTGATGTGGAAGCTTCTCAAATGTAGGGGTCCATTTTTTCACCCCTTTTAAACATTCCAGCTCCTCTTGATCAATACTTTCCTCCTCCTCTAACTTCAACATGCTCAATAATTCTAAGTGCTCATCCACTAATGTATCAATCCTATTAACTTCATGCATTTCCTCATCGTCCCCCGGTTGTTTACACAAATTGAATATATTGAGGTCTATAGTCATATTCTCGAAAGTAAGCTTCATCAATCCATTCCTTCAATGGTCCACCAGCATTAGAAGTAATAAGGAATGGTCTATCTAGTATGATAGGAATTTGTGAGCTAGGATTAGCAACCGGATGAGTTTCGAATACAATAAAATCAACAGGGAAATAAAAATTATTCACTTGAACTAAGACATCCTCAACTACTCCCCTCGGTGTTCGAATGTTTTGGTCCACCAATTAAAGAGTGATTGAGGTTGGCTTCAACTCTTCAAATTGGAGTTGTTGATACACCGAATAGGGTACGAAGTTGACACTTGCCCCCAAATCAAGAAGCGCTTGCTCTACCCAACAATTCCCTGTTGTGATGGCAATGGTAGGGCATCCAAGGTCTTTGAACTTTGGCGGTGTGTTTGTCCTCAAGATTGAGCTCACTTGCTCGGTGAGGAATGCCTTCTTGTAAACATTCAATTTTCTCTTCACCGTGCACAAGTCTTTCAAGATCTTGGCATAGAATGAAATTTGTTTTATGACATCAAGGAGTGGGATGTTGATCTTTACTTGCTTGAACATCACTATAATGTTAGAATAGTTAGCCACCTTCATGAAAGGCTTCAAACGAATGGGGAAAGGGGCCAAAATGGGGCATGTATGCACATTTTCATCAACAAATTTTTCTTTCTTACTCATCTCACCCCTTGGAGTCACCTTTGTCTCATTTTCGTTGGTCAATGTGGTCTTGGATGAGACTTTTGGCACAATGGTCTTGTCGATTTTCTTGCCACTCCTTAGGGTGGTGACCACCTTGAGTTGCTCACAACTCTTTGTGAGTTCGGATGACTCAATCACATGTTGGCCTTTAGGGTTCTCTTAGGGTTGAGCGAGAAATTTCTCCTTCTCTTGTTGTGATGTCCCTATGGCATTTTTTAACTTTGTGATTTGGGTCCAAATATCATTGAAAGCTGCGATGGTTTGGTTGTTGATGGTAGTTTGGCTTTTATGAATTGGTGCACTACATCCTCCAAGTTCCTTTTATAAGGTGGTTGGTAGGTTGGAGGATTGGATGGTCCTTGTTGACTAACCTTGTGGAGGTGGATTTTGGGAAAAAAAATTATGGAGCTGGGTTTTGTGAATACCTTTGTGGATTGGACCAAGGGTATTGAGAGCTAGACGATTGACCTTGGCTATAGTATTGATTTTGCTTAGGAGGCATGAGAGGTGAATATGAACTAGACCCATGAGGAGTGGGATTCTCATTCTTCTAACTAAAGTTCGGGTGATTACTCCAACCTAGATTGTATGTGTTTGAGTGTCGGGAGAATGATTGCCTACTTTGATTGAAGGCATTGACTTGCTCATGGTAGACTTCTTTAAGTGCTGGAATGTTAGGGCATTCTGATATGGAATGATCCACACTCTCATAAATTGAGCAACCATCCTTGGTCTTGGAAATGTTGGACACCTCATGCCTCCTATTGACCTCAAGACTCTCTACTTTCCTAGAAAATTTGGTGATTTTGGAAAGCAAGTCTTCCCGGTCCCTTAAATCATACATCCCTCCCCCACTTGGTTGATTACTACCCGAAGAAGACCTCGCTACATCGGTGGGATCTGTGATATCCCAATATTGTGCATTTTGTGCCAATGTACTAAAGTATTCTAGGGTCTCATCGGGATCCTTGTTCAAAAACTCCCTATTGCACATCATGTCTATGGACTGTGGATGGCCAGATGTAATCCCTTCATAGAAGAAACTCACCAATTGCCATGGTTCAAAGCTATGGTGTGGAATGGATCCTTGTATCGATTCCAACATTGATAAATTGCTCATTGGAATTTTTTGAAACTTTTTGATTAACCCTAATTAGGATATGAAATAGAATCTTAAAAAAAGTCAAATTGGAAAGATAAAGTAACTAAAAACTATCAATTAGGGTTTGTGCATAAATTAGGGTTTTACGTATATTATGTTTCAAATTTCAAGGTTTGATGCGGAGTTACCAGAAAACACAAGGAACAATGTGTCAAAGCTTAAAAGAGCAAGGGACCAAAGTGTAATTCAACCAAGAAAAACCAGCACACCATGATGATCAACATGCAAAAATTCAGCAAGGCTCCACAGTCTAGACGGTGGAGGGGCATCCGGACAGTGGCCCTTGGCGGCTCATGATGATCTCTCCACCTCATGCTTCCTTTTGCCTATAAATATGCACATTCTTCTTCATTTGGAGTTGGCCAGGCATAGAGGAGTTCCTGAGAGAAATCCAACAAGAGAGAAAAGAGAAAAAAGAAAGAAAGAAAGAGAAATCATATATAATCTAGTCCGTCAAACTCTGTATTTCTACATTTCTGTGTTATCTTTCTATTCGGATAATTTAACTACTGCCACCTTTGTGTCTTAACTGATATTAATGGTGGTTGTAATTCAGATATTCCTTGTGAAAGAAGTATCCGAGTCTGTATTATATTTACTATTGTAAAGAAAACTATATCTGCACTCCTTGCTTGCCTGTAGTAATGGGGTGTGAGTAGTTACTTATATCCTCTAGTGAGAGGTAAACATATGTATAATATTGGTTAAATTCTAGAAATGTTGATGTTTTAGTAATCTATATATATACATATATATGTATGATACACTTCATGCATGATACAATGATGTGCGTAATTTCGATGTTGTGCCTAGACTTATTCATCAGTGCATCATCAACCTATCGATTAAATATCTATGGTGTTTCATCGGTATGACTTATCATCCACCGGATCACTGAGGATGTTCTACTGATGCATGATACAAAACCTAAATGATCCTCATGAATCACTTGTCTTTATGGGTTATTAGGGTTGTTTAACTACTATACATAACTATCAGATTAATGACCTAAGTGATCCTCATGAATGACTTGTCTTTCTGGATTACTAAGGTCGTTTAACTGGTATACATAATAATATTGCTAATCAAATATCTACGGTATTCCATCGGTATGGCTTGACCTCAACCGGAACGCTGAGGATGTTCTACTGGCATATATAAAAAGATGATCAATTGAGTAATTTAAGTATTCCTCATGAATGGCTTGTCCTTTTGGTTTACTGGAGTTAGTCAATTGACACATCTATAACCAGTTAACCTAAGAAGTTGTTGTGTTATGATTTAATACTATCAGTTAACCTAAGAAGTTGTTGTGTTATGGTTTATTATGTACGCACTTACTATAATGGGATCAATTGAGTAATTCAAGTATTTCTTATGAATGACTTGTCCTTCTGGTTCACTTGGATTAATCAATTGTCATGGATACCACCAGTTAACCTAAGAAGTTGCTGTGTGATGGTTTATATACATCAGACCTACCAGTTGACTTGCCAGTAACATGGAAGTTAATTGTTGTAAGGTAGCATTTCCAGTTACTTGACCAGTTCAACGCATATGGGATCCTTAAACTAAAGGATATTCTTTATATTATTTTTTTAATCTATTTGCAAAACAAATATTTAATTAGACTAGTTATCAATCTAAGCTCACATCACAAGCTATCCTATTTTAAACAATAGTTGCACTATTTTCATTTTATTTCCAAATTATTAAAAACTTTTCGTGCGATCGATACTTAGACTAAAATTGAGAAAACTACAATTCAACCACTTATACTTGGGTGTATAATATTAATCAGATCACAAAATGTGTTGAATCAAGTTTTTGGTGCCATTGCTGGGGAGTTACGGTAGTTTGAAATAAAATAAAATAAGAAAGTTGTTTATTTGTATTATATGTGTATATAAATTGTGTGTTTTCTTTAATAGTTTTTGTCTGTTCATTCATCAGTAGGTTCTGTAAATTAATCATCTCCTTCATCTTCATCTACATAAGAATCATTTCAATTAAGTATGGCTTGAAATGTACCTAGGGAAGAACAACCTAGAGAACATAAAGTAGTTCAAAATGTTCGACCTCTAAGAGAATATTTACATCCTATATGAACTAATGTCCCATCATGTTTTGCTTTTCCAACAGATGCTCCAAATCTTAATATTAAGTCAGGAACAATACAGTTATTACCACAGTTCCATGGTTTGAAAACTGAAAATCCTTATGTGCATATGAAAGAATTTGAAGAAGTTTGTAGAACATTGCAAGGTAATTCTGAAATGGTTAGATTAAAACTTTTTCCTTTTTCTTTGAAAGATAAAACGAAACAGTGGCTTAACTCTTTAAGAGCTAATTCTATCACAAATTGGCAAGCTTTGCAAGCTGAATTCTTTAAAAAGATTTTTCCTGTGCATCGTACTAATACCCTAAGATGCCAAATAATGAATTTTTCTGTAAAAGAAGGTGAAACTTTTTATCAATGTTGGGAAAGATCTTCTTCAAGCTTGTCCACATCATGCATTTGAAAATTGGACTTTAGTCAGTTTTTTTTATGATTCTTTTCCACATGCAAAGCGACAATTTGTTGAAATGATGGTGCAGGGGCAATTTATGAGTAAAAATCCAGAAGAAGCATTCCAATTTTTTGATACTATTTCTGAGAGTTCCCAGATGTGGGACTCGACTTCTTCAAATATAGTGGAAACTAAACCATCTATATTTGAAAGAGAAAAATATATATTGAAAGAAGATGATGATTTAAGAGTTAAAATGGCTAATTTATCCCGAAAACTAGAAGCCTTAGAAATGAAAAAAATAAAACAAGTGTCTGTTGTGTCAACTACTAATCAAATATGTGAAATTTGTACGTTGTCCGGACACTCTGCAGTAGAATGTCCAACCATACTAGCATTCAAAGAAGTGTTAATTGAATAATCTAATGCTGTTCTAACTTATAATAAACCTTATTTAAATCCATATTCTAAAACTTAAAACCCATGATGGAGAAATCATCCAAATTTTAGTTGGAGAAATACACAATCTACAAATCAAACACAAGGTCCACCACAGTCACAAAACCAACAACAATATCTGCCATATCAACCTCCACAAAAAAGAACTCTGGAAGATATCATGAATCAATTTATTCAAAGTCAAATGAGTTTTAACACTCAAACAACTCAAGCTATTAATGATTTTAAAGCTCAAACTTCTCAGAGTATTGAAGATATCAAGAGTCATCTAGCTAGATTGATTTAGTCCCTCAGTCCCTCAGTATGCCAGAAAAAAGGGAAAATTCCCATCTTAGCCTAAACATCCGCAAAGTCAAAGTCAAGCTAATGTTATATCCTCTGAACCCTGTCCAAGTCAAGTACAAGCAACCACAACATTAAGAAGTGGTAAGGTAATTGATAAAACTATTAAACATAAAATTTAAAAAAAAAATACGGAAGTCACTTCCAGTTAATGAACCACTTGAACCTGAACCTTCAATCAAACAACAAGCAGAGATACAAAATGAGAGAGATCATCCATGTTCTATTCTTTTACCTTTTCCTGAAAGGGTCAGAAAAACTCCATCTAAAAACGATCAATCTGAAAATTTTGAACTATTTAAACAAGTTAAGATTAACATTCCTTTATTGGATGCCATTAAAAAAGTTCCAGCATATGCTAAATTTTTTAAAAGATCTTTACACAATAAAAATAAAAACTAATGTACCAAATAAAGCATTTCTAACTGAACAAGTCAGTACTATAATACAACATAACACTCTTCTTAAGTACAAAGATCTAGGTAGTCTTATGGTCTCATGCATCATTGGAAAATTTTGAATTGAAGAAGTTCTACTAGATCTTGGAGCCAGTTGTAATTTAATGTCATATTCAGTGTATACATAATTAGGATTAAGTGAACTGAAACCCACCAATGCTATACTACAATTAGCAGACCGATCAATAAAAACTCTAAGAGGGATTGTGAAAGATGTTATTATCCAAGTTGATCAATTTTATTTCCTAGCAAATTTTGTCATTATAGATACACAACTAATTTTTTATGCATCTGCATACATACCAATTATTTTGGGTCGACCATTCCTAGCTATATCAAATGCATTAATTAACTGTAGGAATGGAATCATGAAACTTTCATTTGGAAATATGACCTTGAAATTAAATGTTTTTAACAGTGCAAAACAACCCAGAGAAGAGGATGAAATAAATTGTGTTGAATCATTAACTCAAATTTTTTTTGAAAAAAGATTTATATATATTAGAATCTGTATCCAATGATGAATCTGAACTTACAGAGAACCCAAATTGTGAAAATCTATTATCTAAATCTGAAAAGTCCATTGTCAAAATCTTTAAACCAAATTTAAAACCACTTGCAACCAATCTGAAATATGTTTTTCTAGAAAAAGATGAAATTTATCCCATAATTATATCATCAAATTTATCTGAAAGTCAAAAAAAAGAATTAACAAAAGTATTAAAAGATCATCAAAGTGTTCTTGGATGGACAATAGTAGATATAAAAGGTATAGGCCCACTTCTGTGTACTCATTGTATATATTTAGAAGAAAATGCTAAACCATCTCGTTAAATGCAAAGAAAATTAATCCATATCTGAAAGAGGTAGTTCACAATGAAGCACTTAAAATATTAGATGCTAATATTATTTATCCTATATTTGATGGTAAATGGGTTAGTCCTACACAAGTAGTCCCTAAGAAGTCTGGTATCACTGTGATACAAAACGAAGAAAATGAATTAGTTCCAATGCGTACAGTCATAGGTTGGCATGTGCATATTGATTATCAAAAGCTAAATTCTCTCACTATAAAAGATCACTTTCCATTACCATTCCTAGATCAAGTACTAGAAAGAATAGCTGGTCATGCATATTACTATTTTTTAGATGGATATTCTGGTTATAATCAAATTGAACTTGCAATAGATGATTAAGAAAAAATTACGTTTACATGTCCTTTTGGTACTTTTGCATATAAAAGAATGCCTTTTGGACTATGTAATGCTCCAGCTATCTTTCAGCGTTGTATGCTAAGTATATTTAATGATATGATAGAACGATGTCTAAAAGTTTTTATGGACGATTTTTTAGTATATGGGGATTCATTTCATTTATGTTTAGAAAATCTTGAAAAAGTGCTCATTCAATGTGAAAAAACAAACCTCGTCTTAAATTGGGAAAAATGTCATTTTATGGTTACACAAGGTATTATTTTAGGTTATGTAGTGTCTAAAAAAGGAATCGAAGTTGATAAATCTAAAATTGATCTGATAGCAAATCTGCCTTCACCGAAAACAATAAAAGATATTCGTTCATTCTTAGGTCATGCAGGATTCTATAGAAGGTTCATAAAAAATTTTAGTTCAATATCTAAACCTATATGTAATCTTTTATGTCAGGATATAATATTTGAATGGAATGATACATGTCAATTAGCATTTGATAAATTAAAAATTTTTTTTATTTCTGCACCTATTATGCAACCTCCTGACTGGTCTCTGCCTTTTGAATTAATGTGTGGTGCAAATGATTATATAGTAGGAGCTATATTAGGTCAAAGAAAAAATAAAAAACCATATGTTATATATTACGCAAGCAAAACCTTAAATGATGCACAAATAAACTATTCAACCACAGAGAAAGAACTACTTGCTATTATATTTGCTTTAGATAAATTTCGTTCATATTTGGTTGGATCGTCAATTGTTGTATTTACAAATCATGCAGCTTTAAAATATTTACTTACCAAGAAAGATGCTAAGTCACGTCTCCTACTATGGATATTATTACTTCAAGAATTTGATCTTATCATTAAGGATAAGAAATGAGTAGAAAATGTGGTAGCAGATCACTTGTCAAGGCTAAATTATGAAATAAAGGAAGAACCAACTCTGATTAAAGAAATCTTTCCAGATGAACAATTGTTTGCAATAACAGAAGTACCATGGTATGCAGATATAACTAATTATTTAGTCACTAGTACTATTCCTTCACATTATACTTGGTCTGATAGAAATAAGTTTCTAAGAGAGGTACGCAACTTTTTTTGGGAAGATCCTTATTTGTTTAAATATTGTAAAGATTAAATAATAAGGCGTTGTGTACCTAATCATGAAATAAGTCAAGTAATTCACTTTTGTCACTTTGAAGCTTGTGGAGGCCATTTTGCGTCAAAGAAAATCGCTGCTAAAATTTTACAGTGTAGATTTTGTTGGTCAACTCTGTGATGCCCCTAAAACCGGGGGTCCCGTCGATCACCCGTCAACCCGCGAAAATGTTTGTGATTGTCGCATATTCCGACACCACATCAATAGTTTCCCATTTACCGAGATTTTCACTCTCACATGAAACCCGTGTACCTTTATCATTATATTAAATCGTGGTCCAACGTGCCATATTTCATGCTCTATTATAGCCCATTTACACTATAGAAACTAAAGGGTGTATAGCCCAAAGGCCTGGGAGAAAGATTTTAAAAAAATTTAAAATCTGCCGAAGTGTACCAGTACGCGTACTAGTACGGGTTGCTCACTGGACCTCACCAAACCGGTATGATTTGCCTTTTGGATCTCGCTGTACTGGTACGCATACCGGTACACTGTGCCCATTTTTTCCTGTTTCACCTGTTTTACATCTCAAATCCATTCCAAAGCCTATTCTTCCCTTCCAAAACATACTTAACAATGTTTTTCACATAAAAGTGAATATATAGAAGGTCTATTAAAAACCATTCCACACATTTACATGTCAAAATGGAATTAAACCTAAGTTTTACACAAAACTTATTTTTCAAAGCCACAAACCGACTTTTCTTCACTCTCGAGGCCCCTAATGTGTGTCATCCACCGGAATATGCCCCGCACCTGAAATGTGTTCCCTTATAGGGTGAGCTAACGCCCAGTAGAATGTTTCCTACAAAGGTTACTCCCCACCTAAGTGCATATAAATGTATACATGAAATAATACACAACCAATATCCATTCCAATGCAAGAATATATAACTCATGTTGGAATCTATCGTGTCATGCCATGATATGAAGTGAGACTCACTCATGTACTTTATCTTGAGCCTTCACCGACTCCCACAATTGTAACGCCCCAAAACCCACCCTGGACGGCATTACAAACTAAAAATCATTCACATCATGAGAGCAACTAAATAATTCATCCATAAAGAAATTTCATGCATCAAAGGTAATCTTTGCAATCTTGTTCCCAAAAGAATACGCCAAAACATGACGAATATATCCCCAAAAGAATATGATCCCAAAAGTAAGATAATTACATCCCAAAAGAATTAAACATAAACTCGCAGCGGAATTACAAAAGAGTCTAGACTTCACAATATTTTCAAAGTAAATTTCATAGTCTAGAATGAAAAGTAATGTTGTTCTAAGCGTCCACCTCGGGATCAACATGCCCGTCTACGGGAATCTCCCAGTGTGCCGGTTCATCTACTCTCAACTCCTCCTCCAGTACATAATCTAAAAAGTATAGTTTGTAGGGAGTGAGCACTAAGCTCTGCAGCAACATTCCTCCCAAACTCGAACAAGGTTTAGAAAAACATATAAAATGGTTGGTCTCATTTTACAAATAGCATATATAACTTTTGAAGAAAATAGTGACATTGAAACAGATCTCAAGTTTAAATGACAACAATAATTTAATGAATAAAAGAACTCATTATACAATTAATAATCCATTTCACCATAAATCGTTTCTTACAAATTCTTGCGGAATCCCATACTTCTCAAAATTCTTGTAGAAACCATTTCTAGTAGAATAAACAATACTCATAACTTGAACATTTCATAACAATATATACATGTATCTCAACCATTATGTAAAACATCCACATGAATCAACGCATCGAGTAACATGTAGCCCACACACACACACCCAAATCTTCTCAAAGATATTTAACCTTTAGGATGGGCGTATACCATACCAATAACGGTGACGTATCCAACCCAGACATTAGTATACTAACCCTTCGCCTTGATACTCGTGAGCAATAGCAGTTTAGTCTTACCAAAGCACTAACGCCACTACGAGTGGTAGGAAAAGTTCAAACCCACATGGAGTATGAATAACGTCTACCCACTCTACGATATCTCGTCAAAGGCCACCCATGGTCATCCCACACTCATGAGAGATACAATACCAAACTTAATTTCTCAATTGACAAGCATATCTCAAAAATTCCCAAATTTATCATGTGACAATTCCAATACCAATTAAGAAAAATACAAGAGATCACAACAACATCATTTTATTACTCAACACAAAGCACTATAGTTTCGAAATCAATAATAAAGTAAGAATTTAAGAAGAAAATCCATCACTCTTCAAAAACTAGGTTTTTAAGCAAGAAAAGAGATTTCATGGGTATTCAACCCTAACTTTGTTCAAAACATGTAATCTTTGCAAGAAGACCAAGAAAAGATGATTTCATAGAAAATATATAAGATTTAGAGTCAAAGAATACATATATATTAGCCGTAGCATCAATGGGCAAGAATGAAAGAAAACCCCTACCTTGGTGTTCTTGAAAAACTAGGGTTTTGATTTTCTTGAAGTGAAAATTCCCTTTGATCTTGTGTTTTTCTCTTCCTTTCTTCCTCTCTAAGGTTTTTTAAGGTTAGAAAGGTTGAAATGAAGCTAATGGAGGCGTCATTATGTATTTATAGGGTGAAAAATGGACCCCAAATTGCGACTTAAAATGTCTGAAATTTACATAGCGTACTGGTATTGGTACCGGTACGGTATGCCCTCTGGACAGCAGCGTACCGGTACGCTATATCGGTACGGTTTGTCTAATTTTGCCCTCTTCCTCTGTTTTTCATTTCAAATCCATTCCAAACCCTTCCAAAACCAACCCAAACTTTTACAACATACATTTGTACATCAAACATAGTTGGTATAAGTTCTATTGCAAACGGTTTCATATATTTACAAGTCAAAACTAAGTTTGAACTAAATATTTACTCGATTCTACACTATTAACATTTTCTACGGTTATAACCTATACGGTTTATTCCTATGTCATCACATATATTAAATTACCAACCAATTTGTATCATTACATTACTATAAACATGTGGGGGTTTACAATCTACCCCCTTAAAGAAAGTTTCGTCCTTGAAACTTACCTCAAGTAGCGAACAAATAAGGGTACTTCGCTCGCATCTCTAGCTCCGGTTTCCAAGTAGATTCCTCCACTCCGTGATGTTGCCACAAGACTTTCACCAGTTGGATGCCCTTGTGGCGAAGCGCCTTCTCCTTGGTATCGAGAATCTTCATTGGTTGTTCTTCATATGTAGCTCCGTCTTGAACTTCAATATTTTCCAAATCCACAATATGCATTGTGTCCGATTGACATTTCCTCAACATTGACACACGGAACACGTCATGTACTCTCGATAACTGAGCTAATAGTCGAAGTTGGTACGCCGCTTTGCCCACTGCTTTGATCTATTCAAATGGTCCGATGTACCTTGGAGCCAATTTTCCCTTCTTGACAAATCTCAAAACTCCCTTCTTAGGCGACACTTTGAGGAAAATATAGTCCCCTTCTTGGAACTCCAATGGTCTTCGTCTTCTGTCCGCATAGCTTTTCTGTCATCTTTGTGTCGTGCGTAGTCTCTCCTAGATGAGTTGAATCTTCTCTGTAGTTTCTCGAACAATTTCTGGCCCAAATGAGGTACTTTCGCTCGCTTCTAACCAACACGCCGATGATCGACATGGCCTTCCGTACAATGCTTCTTACGGAGCCATCCAATACTTGTCTGATAGCTGTTGTTGTACACAAATTTCACCAACGGCAAATGGTCACTCCAACTTCCCTTGAACTCCAATATGCAAGCACAGAGCATATCCTCCAAAATCTGTGTCACCCTCTCGGATTGACCATCCGTTTGGGGATGACAAACGGTGCTAAAATGCAATTCTATCCCCATAGCTCGTTGTAGACTTTGCTAAAATTATGTCATGAAACGAGAATCGCGATCCGATACGATAGAAAGTGGAACTCCATGCAATCTCACGATCTCGCGTATATACAGCTTGCTCAAACTCTCCAAAGTGTCGGTGGTCTTCATACTCAAGAAGTGAGCGGACTTGGTGAGTCTATCAACAATGACCCATACGGCATTATGCCCTCGTGAAGTTCGTGAAAAACTCGACACGAAGTCCATGGTGATGTGATCCCACTTCCACTCTGGAATAGGCATGGACTGTAATAATCCTCCGGGCTTTTGATGCTCAATCTTCACTTGTTAACACACCGCGCACCTTGACATGTATTTAGCCACGTCTTGTTTCATCCCTTTCCACCAATATTGACGCTTCATGTCCCTGTACATCTTGGTATTGCCCGGATGTATGGAGAATTTTGAACGATGGCACTCACCCAACACTTCTTCCCTTACTTGGTCATTATTTGGTACACATAATATTCCACAATTCATATCCTAAAAACAAAACTACATTCATTCCTTAATTTCTATGAATTTTAAGTAGCACACATCAATTTTCATAACCATATTATTCAAAACTTAGTCCATCTTAGATAAAACATCTAAGTTGACCTTACCTCCATACATCCAAATTGGGCTATCACATCTCCAATATAGATAATATGACTAGCATAATGATTCATACCTAGCATCATTTACAAATCAAAATTCAAATTACCATCATTCTCCTAGAATAGTCCAAAACGACACTATATAACACTAGAATATACATCCCAAATTTTCGTCCACTTCTCAAAGCTACCTAATCCATGAATCCAAATAAATAATTAATTCCTAACCTAATTAAGTAACAAATCACACTTATCTTATAAACATATCACTTCAAAAAAAGTCAAGCCTAGAGTTTCCTTCACCCTCACCTAATACTCCCCAATTCAAAGCATACAACCTCTACACATTTTACATATCTCATGGCAATTTATGTCTTATGTATATAATCACCAATTTCATAACAAGTCAATATAGCAAAGAGCATATATTAACATTTGACATTCAACCACAATTCAAAACAAGCATGTTATACATAACTCATGCCAAATTAGATAACTCATGCCAATAACACATTCAATTCTCAAGGTGTAAAATAAACACATAACATGCCCACCAATACCAATTTCCAAGAAATCTCTCAATTCTATATATCAACCCAAGCTAGGAATTGATTTTAAGCCATGTCAATACCCATTTCCAACCTTAGTCATATGACCTATGTTATTTAGTACCCTTACCCATTCCATAATATATCCTAGGTAAGAAATCAACCAAAGTAGGAGAAACCCTAACTCTTGGAGCATAAATAGAAGGTAGAAAGCTTCTAGGCACCTCCCTAGCCCCAAAAACCTTCATTTTCCAAAATCCTTCCCTTGCATCTTCAGTGAAATCCCTCATTCTTGGTACGTACACGTAGCCCTCGTCGCGTAGATGAAGTTTAACTCTTGGTCCAAGCACTTCCCACCAACAAAGCTCCTTGGATCAAAGAAAGAAATCTTGGGTTTTTGATTTTCTCATTCTCTTTTCTCTCCTCTCTTCCAACGCCTGAACTCAGTTGACTTTGGGGTGAGAAATATCTGATTTTTCAGATATTTCATCCTATTTATACTTTTTTATTGCGTGGTCCACATTGCCCCGCACGCTTACTACTTTTGGGTCCGTTTTTCGTCTCAAAACTATTCATTTCATCCCGATTCAAGTTCAAATAAATTTTATTTGAACTTTTATTCAATTATAAGAAAATTTATAATTTTTATTTTTTTGGGAAAGTTTAAAAGTTCATTCTTCACCCCGTTGTCTCGTAAAATGTAAAAATCTGACTATCTCAAAATTCGACAAAAATTTATGGTGCAACTAGGTTTCGCGAGACGAATCCAACGGTGAAGTCTATTTTGTCATTCGAGCTCTAGAGAAATACTGATTTTAAGCCCATATTACAATGACAAATTATCATTTTGTCATTTTTCCAAAAAAGTTCAAAATTTCCTGAATTTTACAAACTCTTTTTAAAGATGTTCATATCTTTTGCTTAAATTATGATAGATGTTAAAGATTGTGAGATATTTCAAAAAGAAATATGATGCCTTTAAATCCTATTTTAATCATTGAAAATTTTGATTGTTGGGGCATCGATTTTATGAGTCTATTTTTCGTATCTTTTGGATATCTGTATATTTTAGTTGCAGTCGACTCTGTCTCTAAATGGGTAAAAGCAATTCCATGTAGAAATAATGATCGTAGAACAATAATCAAGTTTTTAAAATAAAATATTTTGTCTAGATTTGAAATTCCTAGGACCATTATAAGTGACAGTGGATTACATTTCTGTAATAAAGTTTTTGAAAATCTTATGAAGAAATACTCAATTTCACATAAAATATTCACTCCATATCATCAACAGACAAGTGGACAAGCTGAATTAGCTAATAGAGAGATAAAATATATCTTAGAAAAAATAGTAAATCCAAATCGTAGAGATTGGTCTTTAAGATTGGCTTATGCGCTTTGGGTTTACCGTACTGCATATAAAACTATTTTAGTCTCCGTATTGGTTAGTTTATGAAAAACCATGTCACTTTCCGGTAGATTTAGAACATCAAGTATATTGGATAATTAAAATGATGAATTTTAATATGAACAAAACTAGAATATCTCGCAAATTTCAAATTAATGAATTGGAAGAATTAAGAAATAAAGCTTATGAAAATGCAAAAATTGCGAAATCAAGAATCAAAATTTTTCATGTTAAAAACATCATGAGAAAATCATTTGAACCCTTTCAAAAAGTTATGTTATATAATGCAAAGTTTCGTTTATTTCTTGAAAAATTAAGATCAAGATGGACAGGTCCTTACATTGTTAAGCAAGTTATTGACTATGGGGCAATTGAAATTGAAAATCCATTAACTGAAAATATCTTTAAAATTAATGGTCAAAGTCTTAAATCATATTATGATGGTTTTATTCAAGATATAACTTATGTACAAATTTTTGATCTTGTTTATATGCTCTGAAAAGTAAATTGTTGCTTAATTCTCAATAATATTACTAATTAGTTGTAATTTATTTGATAGAGTAAATCTCCTGAGTAACAGCCAGATATCCCAAGCGGTGAAATGACAACAGATTGTCGGGTTTTATTATCAATGCTAATTATCACTTTTTTGACATTGCAGATAATATTTAATTTAAGTTGGGGAGGTATGGGTGTGAATTTATTATTTGTATTTAGAGTATTTATTTTGTTTTAAATTTGTTTGTCTTTGTGACGGACAGACGTTAAAGAACCAGATAGTGAGTCTATTAAAAAAATTAATTTTTATTGTACAATGGATGAAAAACTATTTTGGTTAAGTTTAATTCTACTGCTCATCTTCCAAAAGATATACATGCATTGATTATGCAAAAAGCTAGAAGAGTCAGAAACTTAGAGATTTTTTAAAGCCAACCCCGACCCCTATGTGGAACAAGTATATTTGCTAAACGCCGAAGATCATAGTGTCTCGGTGGTTGTGTAAGATGTGGTCATTTAGAACATTTAAGACAATATAATCAATATACGGAACCAATTTTAGGTCGAGCGTAAGATTGTCTTCGGTGGATTTAGTATGGGCAGAGTAAGGAGTATCTTGAGAGGCTATCCTATTCTACCCCAATGTTAACAAGATACGTAAGAAATGAAGTTAACCGTGTCACTGGTAATATTGATCTAGACAGTTCAAACTCTGAATCAATATGATCAATTGATGTATGATTTTTTGGAAGAATTGTACATAATTATAAATAATTATACATATTTGTAAATCACTATAAATAAATGTAAATAACTATAAAGTAATTAGAAAAATTAGTAAATAAAAAGTAACAAATAAAATAAAAAATTAAAAACCCCCAATTTTTGTAACAAGAAAAAGAGTGGGTAGCAAAGTTTTGTAGATATAAAGTTGTATTTAATTTTTTGTAAACTACAGGAATTTAAGAGGAAGAACAGAATTTTAGAAAATCAGAGAAGTAATCTGCAGCAACTAGCAAGGCAGCACCGTTCGAACAGTGGGCCTAGTGTCTGGATGGGAGTGCCTCATAAATACTTCATCCATGCAAAATCGATCAGTTTCACATTCCCATGCAACCAAAAATTCAAAATACCCGAGAATCTCCAAGAAAATTCTCTCAAATCTGCTACACTCGATCATTTTTCTTCAAATCTTCTCCGATTATGCACTTACCCATCACATTTTGAAGGTATCTACCAATTGGAATTAGTTGGAACGTAGTATTTGAAGAGAAATCAAGAAAAACATGGATTCGAGATGACAAACGAGAGGATCTTCAAGTTGGGCACAAAGGGATCAATCTCAACCACCTCCAAAACAACCTGAACCAGGAAATATCTTCAATGAGGTGATGTTTGAAAATTTTGAACAACAGGCTTGGTATGATGCTAATTTTATAACTAAAACTATCATTTTTAAACGACCAATTATTCATGAGGATTTTGAGAATATAGGAGTAAGACAAATTCTTGCTGAAAGAGGATGGTTGCATTATGTTAGATTTATTGCTCCTGCTTATGACTGTTTAGTTCGTGAGTATTATAGTAATGCTGACACAATTGGAGAAAGACAATTGCATGTGTTCGTACGGGGTATTGTTTTTCAAGTTACACCAGCTACTATAGCCAATTTTTTTCAACCCATGCAAAGACCAGAGAACTTGCAATATCCTTATACTGAACTATTTGATTTGAGTACCATAGGAAGAGAAGTAACGGGTAATCCAGAGTTTGCTTGTGGTAGACCCAATAAATACATAAAACAAGGGGATCTGACAGATAAATACCGAATTCTCAATTTGATAACAGTGTACAATTTGCTACCTCGAGCCCAAAGAATTAAATTTATACTGAACAGGCTTATTTCTTATATGCATTCAGGATGGGACACACCATTGATCTTCCAAACTTAATCATGGATCAAATGTTGCTTGCTATGGATAGAAAGAAACCTTCACTCCCCTATGCTATGGTAGTTTCTCAGCTATGCAGGAACAAGGATGTGATTATTGATCCTATATGGAAAACAGTGGACCTTTTTGGGGCATTGGATAAAACTTTGTTGTGAAAAAGTCATGGAGGACATCCTGAAGAGCAACCCCAAAGCACCACCTCCACCACAAGAGGATCCATTCCACAACCCTGAAGAATTTATCCCACTAGAACCACAATAGCCATAAGAGGATCAACCATACATACCGATGGATGATAGAACCGACAGATAGATTTTGCTAGGATTGGAGACCATAGTTAACCAGCTCGAAACCATTGGCACCTAACTTGGTACCAGTATCATAGAGATCAATCAATGCATGAATGATTATAAGTAGAGTCAAGCAGAAATCTTGAGGCTATTGAGAGAGCATTTCGGTGGAGGCCCATCTACTTCTTGAAAACTAGAGATTCTACAGAAAAACTTTGCTATCTCTCACTCATCTTTTACATTATGCACTTTTACTTTATGCATCTAAACTTTAATTTATGTTTTGAACTTATGTAGGTTTTGAATTTGTTTGCTTTGAACTAATGTGTGTTTAAGTTCATTTTTTTGTTACTTAAGGAACTTATGCTTTTAAGTTAGGAAGACTAGTTCATATGATTCACAGTTGAGTTAAATTAACATTCCTATGCTTTGCAAGAATAGTCTTAATCTCATAACTCGGGATTTTCATATTTTAGTTGTGTATTATCAAAATATTTTTGCTTAAATTTATTCTAAAAAGCACAATTATATTTCTTTATTGTTAAAAATCTTGTGAAATATTACACTCTTTTGCATATGTAGTGGAGATGTAAAACCTAGTGCAGATCTTGAACCAATCTTTCTTGGAGATATATTCTACATCTACTCAAATAAGAATCTTCGATTCCGCGGTAAATTTTTCTTGAATAATCTCATTAGCTTTGTTTTGATTAACACTTATTAAATTGTATTGTTAGCATTATCCTTAACTTTCATGCAGAAATTATACAGATATATGATTTCTGAAAAATGATCTTAGGCCATGTTTGATTAATCTTGAGCCTTAACCATTTCTTTTATAAAATTATATCCTTAGTCAGCCGTGATTGAGCCTAACAGAATATAAATTCTTTCCTTGAACCTCAAGAAATACCTGAGCCAGATAAAAACATGTTCAACATACCTTTGTTATCTAATTTTATTGCATCATCTTTTAAACCAGCAGAATACGGAAAAACAGAAAACTAAGAAAATGTAGAAAAAGACAAGAAAAGGCAAAAGAATGATCACAATTCTGAAAAAAAAAATGGAAAAAAAAGGATAAACATGCAAAGTCCTAGAAAAATAGAATGAGGTGTGCCATAATATTAAAAATAGCATTTGAATCTCACTAACGTCGTTTCATAAACTTTAAACCAATGGCCACATTGCAACCCTAATAAAGTCCTTTATGATTCTAGAAATTATTTATTTGTATTAATCCTATCAATTCTAAAAAGGAGAATGTTAATAATATATTTAATATAGTGATAATATTCCTTCATGAGATTATGTCAAATTTTCACTTTATTCAAATAACCGCTCTTTTGATTAATTACATGTGAAACTATTTGCTTTGCTAACAATATTCCAATCACATGTAGTTTCTGAGAACAGTCCCTCTAACATGTGTGTTATTTTTGTTGAGTGTATTCTGGGGAAGGATTGACATCAAGACTACCATGAAATATGGTAATATTTCTTAAGTAATTTTTAAATAAAGAAATACTCCTGCTCATGTTGCACGTAGAAACCATCAATTACTAAAGATATCAATAGAGTTTTTTCAGGAACAGTCATTCCCACAAAGTGTGTGTTGCACAATCGAGTAAAGCTCATGATCTTTAGAGATTAATGGATCATTAAATGACTCAGTCAGAGCTTCTAGGCTCTCAAGATTTGAACAAGGAAGATGGGGAATGACACACAAAGTGTTTATAGTAGTTCACCAGCTCAAGACCTTGACTAATCCACTTTGACGGGAGTCTCTTGCTCCTGGGGGGATTTTATTGATAAAGAGGGGAAGATTACGCAGGGTATTTGCTTAGGCTAGTTGCTTGTTCTCTTTTTGTCAGGGACTTGCCTCTTATTTATATCCCTTGGCGTGATCCTTGCACCTATTTCTAATGGTTGCGTTTGTTACACAGCTATCGTGGATGGCGCTTAGGCGGTTACAACTTTCCTGCCTGAGTGCGAGACAATTGCGCCTTATGTGTAACGGTTTGGCTATCTCTAGCCGATATCCTCGTTGTCACCTTGATGGCGTTGTTGCTGGGGGAAGGCTGAACTGTAGCCATGGTTGCTCACCTCAAGCTACAAGGTACGAGCTTAGCCAATTCGAGCTGAATGCCTGAGCTAGACCTTTAGCCATATTTTGGGTATCATTAGATACAATATTAAGGAGTTTGAGTCTAGCCTTAGTAGATTTGATAATAAACGGATGAAATTATTCAGCCCCTCAAATCAACAAGTTGACATGACCCTAACGAAACCGACATTTAAGTAGTTTACTATTCAAAAATCTTACTAACATTTGCTTTTTGAAAAATAATTTAATTATATTAATAAATTATAAATTTTTTCTTCATATTTCAATTGATAGCAGATTTTGATCAAAAAAAAATTGATAGCAGATTTAATGATATTTTGATATCTAAATTCAACTTTTATGACTAAAGTTTGAATGCAAAACTAATAGTTTTTACATCTCAAATACAAAAAAAAAAAAAAAAATAGATGAATATATATTAATATTTTAGTATTTATTTTGTTGTATCTATATTATTATATTGTATAGCATTGAGGCCTCGCTGAATCTTTTCGCCTAGGGCTCTCTTATTGATTGGTTTGGCCCTGCTAATGGATATATGATTTTTTGAGTATGTAGGAGGATAGAGATGGTTAACAGACTAGAGTTGGGTCATTACATATATTTGGTTAAATAACTTTAGTTAATTTAGGGTTTTGAAATGTATTCACAAAATTTTGTATTTAATATATATATATAGAATACTTAAGGGTATTTTTGTAGAACAACCTTCTCCATTAATGTTGTAAGCAAACAATCTTTGATAAGGGGTGCTAGTGAAGTTTTAGGTAATACAAGGGGTGTGATTGAAGATAGACTTTACTATAGGAGGTGTGGATGAAGTTTGTCCTTAATTGACAAAGATTCCAACACACACCAAAAATAATAGAAATTCATATAACATATGAAATCAAACATAGAATTAAATTAAAAAGTAATACTAACCCGTGTCTTATATATATTGAAAAAGTGTTTTGTGGGTGTATGAGATTAAATAGTGAATGAAACCCTAATTGTGAAAAACACACAAGGTGGACTTACTTATTAAAAGGATGTGTATAGAATGGAATGAACTTAGTTATTAGGGTTAATTACACTGGAAGTTCCCAAAGTATGAGTTTTGTCTAATTTTGGTCCATAATATTTTAATTACATCATTTTTGTACCTAAAATATTGAATATGTTTTTATATGATCTCTCAATCAGACAACGTCTAGATTGCTATCATAAACTTGTCATGTAATACCTAAATTTGGATAAAAAAAAATAATTTTGATAACTCTTAAACAAAATTTGGGTAATTTTTGACAAAAAATATATAATATGGGTAGCTTTTGACCAAAATTTGGATAGTTCATGATCAAAGCTATGTAATTTGGATAGCTATTCAAGCAAAATTTGAGTAGAAATTTGGTTAAGAGTTATTCAAATTATTTTTTTGTTCATATTTAAGTATCATATTATAAGTTTATGATAAAAAATTACTAGCAATCTGAACGTTGTCTATTGGAGGGATCATATAGAAACATATTCAATACTTTATGGACTAAAATGATGTAATTGAAATATTAAGAACTAAAATGAGACAAACCCCTTACTTTAGGGACCTCTAGTGTAATTAAGCCTAGTTATTAATGGGATAATTGTAGAAGGATACGAACTTATGCTTCGTTTGGTAGGCAGGATGAAAAGTAGGAAGGATGAAAAGTAGTAGAAATACACTTTCTATCATTTAAGGAAGGAAAACAGGAACAATACACTATCCTTCATTTGTGTTTGGTAAGATGGATGAAAAATAAAAATGATTAATTTTTTTTTGTTATGCTGGCTAAGATTAGGAGTAACAATCGAGTCGTATTGTGTCAAGTTCGTGTTGAGTCATTACAAGTTTTTATCGAACATTAGTCAAACATAACTCAACTCATTTAATTAATTGTGTCATGTCGAGTTGATTTATTTATTTTTGTGTCATGTTCGTGTTTGTATTTGTGTTGATTAGGAATGACAGTGGACCGAAGTGGGGGTGGGGGGTGCAGTCTCCATCCTCGTACCCGCTTAAAAAAACTTTGTTCATCCTTGGTCTATCCCTGTTAGCGAGTATAGTTTTCATCCCCATCCCCCGTCCATAGGTAAATTTATAATCTCCACCCCCACCCCGACCCCATCCTAGCCCAAGTCCAAGTTAACATAATTCAAAATTTCAAATAAATTCAATATTCTAAATAATCCAACAACATTCTAAATAATCCAACATAATTAAAAGATTGTCTATAACATAATCTAACATTATATAATTAAAACCTTATTTGCAACATAATCCAACATAAAAATAGCCACAATTGCATCAATGCTTGTAATCAACATGTAAAAATAAACTTTCACATAATATATTATGATACTAATAATTCACTTAAAAATCAATTCACTTATTTACGGTAAAGAATTATTAATTAAGCAATATCATTTAAAAAGATGTAAAGACTATTAACTCATATGTAAGAGAGTGGGCAATTCCATGGCCAAAATTCTCCGAAGGGCTAGGTCTGATAGAAAATATCAGGGCCAACTCCATGATGAAGCACATTTCCTTAAACTAATAAGTAAACATTCACTATTGGTGAAATTTCAAACCGCTAATATAAACAGTCATACAAACTTGTACAATGTGATTTGTTCGTGCCAAAAAACTCAGCAACAATTCACACGATGTCGATAGAAGTTTACTAAAACAAATTAATTAGGCACAAATTAGCCATAAATTGATTATATACAAAATGGAGTGGAACACTTCAATTTTCCCAATATGTATAAGCCTACACAATCTATATTGTCATACAACTGGGATTTGAGGGGAGTTCATGGTCTAGTGGTCTCTCACCAACCCCTATATGCTATGTGTACAACTCAAATAGACCATGTTAGATCTGAACACTTCCATTGACTATAAAACTAACAAAAATACTAATGACAATCCCCAACATTCAAACAAACAAGACACCAAAAAACTAGTTTTATATTTGAGACTAATTATATATATATAAAATAACAAGTGTAGCGGGGACGGGGAGGGGCAGGGCGGAGGTAAGTGTTAGTCCATCCTCGCCTTCATCCTCACACGGGTATTCTCGTATACGTCAATTGTCCAATACGTATAGTCCATCCCCGATCCAAACAGGACGGATTTGGACGAATACTCATTTTTTCCTAGTTAATTGCTATCCTTAGTGTTGATCCGCATAAATTTTGAATAAAAAATTTAATGCTAATATTATATTTTCACTTAATTGAATCCATATTCATATTTTTTCTACAAACTAAAAATTAACTAAAATAAATATAATAATAATAATAAGTAAAAATATTTTTTTATATAATAATTATGTCAGTGCTTAATAAATAGTTATAAATAATTAACATTTTATGTCTATAATACTAATTAAACATGATAGTTTTCGTGTTAATTTTGTGTAACCATATAAACGAGAAAATATATAAAGTGTTTATTTTTAAATAAACGGTTTGATGGTGTTAATTTTGAGTTTGATGGGTTAAATTGAATATGAGCCATTCATATTTCTTATTCGCATGTCAGGTCATTTTTAAGTTCGTGTCATAAATAGTTATAAATAATTAACATTTTATGTCTATAATACTAATTAAACATGATAGTTTTCGTGTTAATTTTGTGTAACCATATAAACGAGAAAATATATAAAGTGTTTATTTTTAAATAAACGGTTTGATGGTGTTAATTTTGAGTTTGATGGGTTAAATTGAATATGAGCCATTCATATTTCTTATTCGCATGTCAGGTCATTTTTAAGTTCGTGTCATAAAATTTATGTCGAATTTGAATCGTGTTATCGTATTGAGTCCAAAATTTTCACCCTAATTAAGATGGAAAAATATTTTTTTTTTTTAAATTTATTTAATTTTTTTAAAAATATATATATAAATACCTATTTTTTATTGTATTTTTATATGAAATTAATAAGACAAATAAGATACATCATAACACAAATAATTAAATTTTCATTCATTTTCTTTCCGATTTTGGAGGGATTAATTTTGATGAGTTAGAAGGAAAGTTAATTCATCCACTTTTCTATCTTTCTTGTTTTTCTTTCCTACCAAACATGATATTTTATTTATTCCTCCATCTTTTCATTCTTTTAATTTTTTATCTTTTTAATTTTTTATTATTCTATGTTTTTATCGTACCAAACGGAACTTTAATAGTTTAACAATAAAAAATTAGATGAGATGAAAATAAACTAGTTATAATTCGTGTTTGAAGACACTATAAAATATAAAATTAATCATTTAAAAAAATAATCCTACTATACTAAATAATAATTATTTATTTATTTGATTACATCATTTAAAATTAATTTCTATTTATTGTTTTTTAAAAAATAACATCAAAATTTTCTTAAAATGAATAATTCGATAAATTTTTTTTAACACGTGTATATTATCGTATACGGACAACATATAAAATAATAATTATATTAAATTATAAATTAATTAAATATTAAATAATTAAATATGTGATAAAATTAGGCGACGAGATGATTTTTTCGAAAAAAATACGCGAGAGATAAAAATTCTAAGTCCTACGTGTTGTATTAAACAAATATTTGTGGGTCGAGAATGTCCGCCCAAAAGTTTTCTTCCTTACTCTTCTCTTAAACCTTTCAATCGGGTTTTCTCAGCTCTATGCCCTCTGTTTGACAGACTCCGAAAATCAGATCTAATCTTTCTTTCAACATAAAAATCCGACACACACCTCCAAGAGAGAGGCAGAGAGAACAGAGATGGCTCGACAAGCCACAAGACTAATAACTAATCTGTCTTCAAAGCTCTGCCCTAGCAAACCCACCTTCACTTCTGAATCTTTTTTATTGCCGTCGTCATATTTAAAGTCGCAAACCCGATATTTTGGATCGCCTCCGCCTCCACCTCCACCTGCGGTGTTCGTCGACAAGAATACTCGCGTCATTTGCCAAGGCATCACCGGCAAGAATGGCACCTTCCACGCTGAACAAGCCATCGAATACGGCACCAAAATGGTAATCAGTGTATACTTGCTGTGGTTCTAGTCGGATCCTAGTGCAGTGTGTTTTGACTAAATTTTGGATCTGTTAACTGGGTTTCCGATATACAACGCAATTGGATCTGTGGACTGGGTTTATGAGCTAATTTTTTGGGTAGTTTTAAATGATATGATTCCTTAACAGGCATGTATTAACTATGATAAAGGAAATTCCGGACGCTTTTGCTTTAAACCATCAAGAGTAACCAAACAGTGGGCTGATAAAAAATAGCAACCGACTAGTGGTTTTGGATTTAGCAAAACAAGAGGCCGAACTAGGGTTCTATTTATGTGCAATATAGCTGGAACGGAATCCTTGCGAACTATATGCTCTGTTTGGTACGACAGAGAAATAGAAGGATGAAAAGTTGCAAGAATGAAAAATTAGATGATAAATCAAATATCATGTTTGATAAGGAAGAAAAATAGGAAAGATGAAAAAATGAATGGATTAATTTTTTTTTCAATTCACTAAAATTAATCCTTCAAAATCGGAAGGAAAGTGAATGGAAAGTTAATTATTTGTGTTGAGATATATTTTATTTGTTTATATATTATGTATATATTAATTTAACATAAAAATACAATGATAATATACGTGTGTATATATATATATTAAAAAAAAAGAAATAAAAAAATAAAAAATTTTAAATTAAAAAAATATTTTTTTCATTTTAACTAGGGGTGAAATTTTTTAATTAAACATGATGACACGATTCAAACTCAACACAAATTTTATGATACGAATTTGATTATAACTCGACACGAACTTAAAAATGATCTGACACGCAAATAAGAAATATAAAAGACTCATAATTTTATGACTGAACACGAATCTGACACGACACGGTTCGATTGCCATCCCTAACATTAGAGGGGAAAAAAAAAGACTATTTTTATTTTTTATCCATCCAATCAAACACAAAGGAAGGAAAATGTATCATTCATACTTTCTATCCTTGAAGGATAGAAAGTGTATCTCTTTTACTTTCCATACGTCCTACTTTCCATCATTTCTACCAAACGGAGCATTAGTGCTCATGTAGTCATGCCGATAATGATGTTACACCTCTTTTAATTCCTCAGCTTTTCAATTCGTGTTTCACGTACCCATGTTGTTTATTTTATATTTATTAGAATAATGTTGTATGCTTCTGAGTTTGATGAGAGGGGTTTGATTGTTTTTTCACATTCCACATGTGCTTTGATAGGTTGGAGGGGTTACGCCAAAAAAAGGTGGAACAGAACACTTGGGACTCCCTGTTTTCAACACAGTTGCAGAAGCAAAGGCTGAAACAAAAGCTAATGCATCAGTGATATATGTTCCTCCTCCTTTTGCCGCAGCAGCTATTATGGAGGCAATGGAGGCTGAATTAGATCTGGTTGTGTGTATCACAGAAGGAATTCCTCAGCATGACATGGTAACCTAGCTACATTTCTGCTGATATCCTATTTATATTCCCCGTCCGACCTCTTTATTTCTTGGATGAGGCTGGCAGAGAACAACTTGGGTTGGATGATTCTTTCTAGGGATGCGCTTCGCTGGAACACACCCTAGGTTGATCCAACAACCAACCAATGTGGTGAGAACACAAGACAAAATTTCTCAATATAAGAGAGCCATTCCAAGTAGTATAAAATCTGAATTACTACAATCCCTCTACTTTAGGCTTTAAATATTGAGCTTTAACAACTTTCATTAGTGTTTGGCTAGTTACCGAAACCCAATAATCTTTTATGCACTTGTGGAATGATGCCCTCTACTTCTATTTAAGTCGAAGGCGTCGAGTATTCCTTCAAATAGATGTCATTGATACGGGATGATGCATAGAATTGGAAGATTTTCACTTTGATTGCAAAATTGCACTTTTTTTTTTCCCTTCTCTCTCTTTTTTAGTAAGATTTCAATATCATCATTCCTTAATTTTTATTCCCCATATTTTTCATGCTATAAATGCAGGTAGAGAAATTAAACCATGTTTTGAAGGGTAACATACATCTAATATAACTCACTTTCACTTCGAAAGCATCTTTTGAAATTTTTTTCCAATTTTTTGTTGTATTCGAGCCGTGTCTAAGCATCTTAAGGGTAAGGACATGTACTCCCTCTTCCTTTTATACGCTATCCCTTTCGGCTATGTTATGGGGAAAGTGAATTGAAGTGAAATCCACCCATTGCTTTGATATTGGATGAGCGGTTGTACATGATCGTTCGGGAGACATGGCCTTACGCTCTACATACAAAAATGAATTGTTATGCTAATGGTAAACTCTTTTTGTAGGTAGCCTATTAAATACGATCACGCATTTTTGAATATGTCGTTACATCATAAATAAGGACGTATGAGCCAATCATGGCATTGTACTTTTCAAAAGAGTGTCAAAGAGCTTTTGATAACCTAAAGCCGACAGTGATTGATGACTTGTGCAGTTGTCGGATTACACGAAGTCATTTGAAGGACACAAAAATGCGTCAACCTGTGCCATAGGTGGTGTAATTGTACAAAATAAATATTAGTTAACTTTGTGTATATAAATGTATACTTATATATAATTTCTTATAATAATGAAAATGATCCTGATAATAATTACAAAATGAATAATGACCTAAAACAATGTACTATTAACGCCATCATATTGCTTATTAAAAGTAGTATCGTATTGCATACCTGTACCATGTATCAAATCGACTCACAATCTAGGTAACATTGGTAGAGTTTGAGTCTAATAACGGAACTTCTTATATTTGGACACATAGTTATTAGTATCGTACGATATGCAATACGTATTGTATGATACATCACGATACACTACAAAAATGATACGTATCGTCTCTGTATCGTTTTTGCACTGTATCGTACGATACACGATACGATATGTGACGATTCTGTTTTTTTATTTTTGGGGCTGAAATGACATCGTTTTATCTTAGAATTTATTTTTAAATCACTAGCAAGTGAAATAATGTGGTTTCAGTGATTATGGTTTAAAAAAAAAAAAGTCTGCTGATGTTCAATTGAATTCAAGATTCTTGATTAATATTAAGGTGTTCAAGCAATTGATGTTAGAAGTTTGAATTAGAAGTCTTTGCATTTTAATATTACTGAACTATGTTGAAAACTTGAATAGTTGATAGAATATTAATGAAATGCAATGTTGTTATGAGTCTATGACTTTTTTACAATGGTATATATATATTTTATTAATAATTATTTAAAAATTAAAATTGTAAGTATCTTACGATACATGATACTATACGATACACTATTTTTTAAAAACGATACGCCTTTCGATACGCGATTTGACAACTATATTTGGACATTAATGGGTGGCCTTTAATGTCCCTAGGCCATCTTTTAATTTATGTTATGGTACTTAAGGTTATCAAACTTGTTGTGGAGAAGGTAGAAGGGTTACAGATCTTCAAATAATTCTTATGGGTACAATCACCCTCTTCAACCTTGCGAGCATTCCAATCTATGCCCTCTCCTTGTTTATAATGCTGTCTAAAGTGGTCAATAATGTTGAAAGTTATTAAGGGTTAAATGTAGCATTAGTGTTAGTTTGTTAGGTGGTTTGTCCGGTGAAGGTTTATGAAGCATGTGATGGTTAGTGTGTTGGTGTCCTAGGTGGTTAGCAATGTGAGGTTTGGGTTATGGGAATTTGGAAAGAGGCTCTTGTGAGAAAAAAGTGGCTTTGGAGTTTTGACATTCATTCAGTGATGCAAATAAAAAATGGATTGAGAATTTAGTTTGCAACAAGCGATGTCTTTTTAGTTATTTATGGAGTTTTGGGGATTAGAATTGGGGCAATGACTTGTTGCCCCTTGAACTTTACTACTCATGCTCATTTTATTTTTGAAACATACCCAAGCCTCATGTGTGGTTGAAATCAAATATCCTCTTGCTATGTTGGTGCTATGAAACCATGTGCCCCTCCTATTCCACCATGGAGAAATGGGAAAAATACTTTATTTGAAGTGTTTAATGTTACCTCCAATATTTAGTAATTTTTTTTGCTTTAAGAGCATTAGGGGCGACATTATTTTGGAACCAATCATATACCCATTTCCTTTATTGCTTAAGATTGATAGAGTTTGCTTCATTGTGTAACCGTTTTCCTTATTGCAGAGGGCTAAAAGGCAGTCTAGTCCTCCAAACTTCTTTGTGTCGCCATTAGTTTAAAATATTGGTGTTATTGAAATCACTAAAATGTTTAGAAACCTCTAATTTGGCAAATCCTTTATTGGATATGACTGAAAGGCAGTATGCTTCTTTGCATACCCGTTTCCCTTGTTGCATAGGATTAAAAGGTAGTCTGCACTTCAAACTTCTATGTGTCAAAATATTTTCTAGTTTGAAATGCTGGTATTATTGAAAGGGATGAAATGTTTGAGAACTGTTTGATAGGAGGGATAGAAAAGCAGAAGGAAACAAAAGTTGAAGAAATAGATTTTCCATCCAAGAGGAAAGAAATATCCTTTTCCTCCTTTTTATTTGGTAGGACGCATGGAAAAGTTGAAAGAATGAATCACATTTGTGTGATTTGGCTAGCTAAATCGCCCAACAACAAATCACCTCCTTGCCTATATTAAATAGCCTTTTTGATTATGGATTTTAAATAGCCTTTTTGCCAGAATTTCAATGCATAATCTTCACATTCAATAGGTATTCTTGAATGATCTCATTTTTTAATTGTTCACCCATTTCGTTTTAACAAATTTAATGTTATCTAGATTAGTCAACATTAATAGTTGTTTGTGTGGTATTGGAGGAAAGCAGAGGATAAAGAATAACCCATGCATTCAAATTACCATTTTACCCTCACAATAAGACTTTGAATCTCGATTTCTTTTTTGTTTTTTGATTTACGTGTTCTGACTTTGAATCTTGATTTCTTTTTGTTTTTTTGATATACTTGTTCTGACTTTGAATCTCGATTTCTTTTGTGCAAAATAACGAGCAAAATCAAAACAATTTCAATTCTTCCTCAAAAGCCTTGTATCATCCACAGAATACCAAATCAAAACAAATCAAAACTCATTTGTAGAAGATGCAAAAATATTTCTTTGAACTGAAGCACTAACAAACTCCGGTTGTGGCACCGGTTAACTTCAAGATGTTGGTTCAAATGTATAACAAGCACATCCAAGACTTGGGTTTAATTCTTTCATTTGTCTTAAACTAAAATCATCTTTCTATAATTTTAGGACAATTGATTGTAAGTATTGGACCAAAAGAGGACCATTTTGTTTACTATCACAGTCGACCACCGGGTGTGTGTTATGGAAGCTTGGAAAATTCTTATACATAACTGAATGGAAATTTTTTTCAAGATGTGCCTACCAATGGTGGTTTTTGCAAGGGCTCTCATTGGGAAGAGATGTTGAGAGAATATGGAGAGTGGGAAGAGCTATCGGAATTTTCTGTGCAATGTGCAATGTTTGGCGGGTAAGCTTTTTTTTTGGGAGGGGGGAAGATCGTGCAAAGTTATTGTTACGGCGTCGTGTTTAGTGGGCCGTCTTTGGGGCCCATGTGATGCTATGGGAAATAAGTAAAACGGGGACATTTTTGGCTAAACGGCACGGTGTGCTATTCTTTACGAACAACGGAGAAGCTCCCATGGTGAGGGTCAATCATCAAAGTTGAGTTGTTTGCTCTCATATGAGCTAAGAGCTAGGTCGTTGGGATATACTCATTGAAGGAGAGTACTACTACACTGGCTATATCATATTTATGTCTTGGCTTGTAGGTGCTCAATTATTAGGGTCCATCAGTTGATTAATCATCTGGCAAATTGGTTTCCTTGCCATGGACAATGTTTAACTTGGTTCTAGCTTTCTTTTTCTACTTTTGAAGGATTCTTAGTCCTTGTATGTTTGTGATCCTTTTGATTTACTAGTACTGCACCACATGTGTTGCATCGAGGAAAGTTAGGTAATAAAATTTTTCACAAAATCTACAATTTTTTTTTACATATATATAAAATATTTGTGTACTTAATTTAATGACACCCCATATTTTTCAAGTTTATGTTTGTGTCATCAAAATATAAGTAGAAATTTATGCAAGGTAAATCTAGTAATTGGAAATAAAAGCTTGAATAATACTAATTTTAATCTAAAAGGGTAGTGCTTTCTTAATGTATTCTTAAAGGTTATATAGTGATTTAATAGTTTTTATTTATTGTTTTATATTTTCATTGTGTTCGTATTTCAAATAAATATGTTTATATTATAAATGAGTTTTTATGTTTTTGAGTTATTTAATGGTAGGAGTGTTGTCTTAAAGTAACATCTACAGAATTATTTTTTATTGTTGTTTTATTTGTATTTATAAAATATAAATATAAATATAAACGTACTTATAGAGAGATACATGAATTGTGTGTTTTTTTTTAATGAATTATTAAATGGTAATAGTGTTATTGAGTAGTATTTATAACTAGTTATAAGTATGAACAGATATCTATGTCCTTTTGAGTTATTAGAGGAAAGTAATGTTATTTAGTATTTTAATAAGGTATTTAGGTCAGTTAGAGGAAATATTTTATGGGCGTCAAGAGTTTGAGTTGAGGAAATAGTCTTTTTGCATGCGAGGGTAGAAATGTGTACATTCTGGCCGTCCTCAGACCCAAGGAGTGGTGGGGGCCTCATGCACTGGACAACCTTTTTTTATAGCTGATAAAAAAAATAAGTAGCATAGATTTGTTCATTAGGAGACAAATCAACAAATTGAGAGATTAAGTAAAAAGATAAAACACATAAAGTTAAACAAGTATGTTGAGAAACCCAAAACTACTACTATTGCTTATTGCCAGACTTTTTAAGTCACGAGTTGACTCTCTACCTTAAGTTGAAAAGAACTGTGGAGGACTACCTTTAAGTTTGGGGATTTTTGCACTTTGCACCCTATACGATTTCTTGATTCCCACTTTGCACCCCCAAAGGCTATTTTTCCCACTTTGCACCCCGAAATCTTAAGTGGAATTTAAAACAGAAGGGCCACTTTGGAATCAATTTATGGCATTCAGAGTGCAAAGTGGGAATCAAGAAATCTTTTGGGGTGCAAAGTGCAAAAATCCCTTAAGTTTGAGCAATAAGAACTTCAGTAAGCTTTAGTCTAAAAGTGGTTTTTGATTTGATTATTAGGTCACATTTTCCGCATCTCTTGGGTTGAGTGGTCCCATGAACATCTATGGTTCCTGGTCCTTTGAGAAAGTGGATCATTTATTCATTATTATGCTGTCATATTTGATATTTTTCTTCTGGTTCTATGTGTTCATAAGCTTCAGTTCTGGTAGATTAATTAATGATCTAAATTGGCTTGGGAACAAGAATGATGGATGTTGGCAAATTTTGTAAGCCCAAAACTTCTGTTGGGCTCTTAAATTCAACTTAAACGAGACCGGATTGTTTTTTATTTCGATAAATATAGCTTTTGTATTATGAGGTATGCGTGTAATTTACTTTCAAGTGTTTGGTTGATTTAGAGAGCCCATACTATAGTTATTGTTCTCTTTCTATTATTCTGGACTAACAGTTTATTTCATTAATATTGGAGTTGATAATGGTAAATTGCAGGTTCGGGTGAAAGCTGCTCTTAACAAGCAGTCAAAAACTCGTCTGATTGGTCCTAACTGTCCTGGTATCATCAAGCCTGGAGAATGCAAAATTGGAATTATGCCTGGGTACATTCACAAACCAGGACGTATTGGAATTGTTTCTCGATCTGGCACATTGACTTATGAAGCGGTGAAGTTTATTTCTTGAGCATTAATATTGTCTCTAGGAACTGTAACGATGTTGACAGATCTTGTGTTGTTTTTATGCTGTGAGCCCCTCTGATCAATGGGACACCTGCCATAGGATTTCTTGTATGCAGTCTTATCTTTAGTGTTTGTGATTTGTCCCCCCTTGGAAGATGTCTCCCTTCAATTTTGATGTTCAGAGAGAATTTTTAATGGATTTCTGAATAGTGTTTTTTTGTTCATTTTATATTTCTTTCCTTTAGGCAGGGTGTGTGAGTGCGTGTTTGGCTATGGTTTTGGAACTCTTGATCAAATACCCTTGAACAACAATTTTCTACATTTAAAAAGTTGCATAATCTTCATTTGATTGTCATCTTTTTTGATCATAAGTTCTCATCATTCACTTCATTTGAAATCACAAGAAGTAGTGAAGTCCATTATTACTTGTTTAATCCGTCATCTACAGTGGCATCAATTCCTGTGTAAATTGTAGCATGTTTGCTTTACTTTGTGAATGTGTCAGGCAAGTATGTTTGGGTTTGATGTCAGCAAATGATGCAAACTTACAAGGGTTGAAGCCCAGGCATGGAGGCCTGGGGGGCATTCCTACGATCCTTTCAGGAATGGCAAAAGCACATGAGCAGCAGATGACAAGCATCTATAGTGATAACACCTTGCCTCATAGAAGTGTGTGAGGATGTCCCCGTGTTAGACAGATTTCATTCACAGTGCTCTAATTATCTTTTCTGCTCTAAGTGCTTGCTCTTAATGACATCCGAGCCTTTCCAACACCAGAGCTGTGCTCTTGCTGTTTTCATTGTAGTAGTTATTCTACCATTGTTTACCTGCCAGGAGTGGTACACAAGTCACATCTAAAGTAATTCTTTTAACGCAACTGTTTTCTTCCCCTATATTTAGAGCCTTTTTTTTCCCCTGATAATGCTTCCCATGACACTGAAAGCAGAAGTGATCCTGGTTTTTTCTCAATTCCTTTCTCTTTTTTTTCCCAGAAGTATGTTACTTTACATGGATTCATGGTGGTATGCATCAGTATGATATCTAATATTAGTTGCCTTTGTGCTTACCAAAAGGAAATATAAATGAATAATTGTATATATATTTTGTGTATATATTTGTTGCTTTGGCCTTTGACATTGTTAGAACATTTTGGAATGATCCTCAGTGGCAGAGCCACACTTAGGCCAGGGTGTGCCGGTGGTCCCCCTGCCATTTGCCTTAATCACTATACAATTTAGTACATATAAAAAACCTCTTGATATTTTGACCTGGTGCCACCATTAATTTTTTAATCTTTCCTTTGGGACTTTCACATATCAATGTCTTGACTCTTGAGAAATATTATGTAATTTCCATTAAGTTTAACTCCAGTTACTTCTTATCTATTTATGTTTTGACAAGTCAAAAAATACACGGGTTGTGGTGGATTTGAAATATTATTCAAATTATTGTTAATTGTTAGGCTCAGGGATCATTTTGGTTATATATATATTGTCAAAATTATGTTTCTCAATAAAATTGATGACGATTTTCTAGTGGATTATTTGATTAAGGTTGGAGATTGAGAATGAATACTTGAGAGATGGAGGAACGGATTACTGGCAGTTGAGTTGGTCAATAATGTGGAGATGTTAAGATTGATCTTAAAGTATGGGTCCGGGTGCGCGTGGGCCCCGGAGGGGGAGATGTAAGAAAAAATTACCAACTTGATCTTTAGCCCAAGTATTATATTTGGTTATTTACTAAAATCTCTTTTGTGGGGGAAGGATGGATTGTAAGTGTAGATGATTTGGAAGATATAATAGGATAACATGTATGGTTAGGTTTCGCTTATATACTTGGTGGAACCTGACATATATTAAACAAACCATTCGAACTTTGCTAGTTCCAAGTGTGTTGAATTGGAGAGCGGACTTCGCTAATTATAATCGGTGTTGGAGTGCGCAATGAAAGTGTTGTGGTTATGTAGGTAATGTAAAAAATATAAACTTAAAAAGTGAGAATCAATCTCTTGGATAATTAGGTGTTTAGTTTGATAATTATAACTATTGAGAATCTTGTGATGTCAACTGGGGAAATGCGAGAGGTTCTACAACTGTGGTACGATTCTTTAGCAATGGGAAGTGTCTCTAAGGATAGAGGCTAGTGCTTGAATTAACATGAGAAGATTATAGTTTTACACCAAGAAAATTGAGATGAACATCTTTGGGTTCACTGGTAAAACTTGGGCAAACAAGGTCATGGACGCCTTGGGCTACGCCATGTCATGAGTCGTGCACTCGGGAGTAGTTTGGATGGGAATATTGTGAATGGGAGCGTGGAGCTTTACAAAAATGGATGGGCATTAGAAAGAAGATTTGGAGCTTTAACAAAATGTATTTCATAACAATTTTGTGAATTGACATTTGACTAGGTCAAAATTAGCTCGAAAGTTTGGATATAAGGGTACGCTCGATCGGACGAGCATTTAGGTCCGTCCGGACACAAAAATTCCGTACAAAAGAGTCTTGTGGAAAAGGAGGAGGAGAAAGAATAGGAGATTGGATCGAGGATCGTTAGGAAGAGTGCGTAAAGATCAACGAAAGACACATAAGGATCAATTGTGATGGATTAAGGTAGGGTGTCTTTGCTTGTGCTAAAAAAATATCTGATTTACATCCTTAGTGCGTTCTTAGTTCATAAATCCTAAGTCTTGGATAATGAATATTTGAGAATGTTTCCTTGCGATCTCATACATGTTTTTATTGAAATCTTCCATGTTTTATGAGTTCCAAAAACTATCGATTGTTGCATACTTGATATGTGTGAAGAGTATGATTTAAATCTCATGTATTGGTGTGTTTGACGAACTTGAATACAGCCGAACATATATCGCAGTGTGTTTCAATGAGGTTTTTACCACAAGGGGTTTGAAGATTCCCAATCATTCGTAGTAGAGGTGTCTGGTTCTTGGTGAGGTTCCAAGGGTTCCCACTATTCGTTCACTTTGACTGATGCAGAGGGTTAATATATTACTACTGAGGAGAATTGGTTAGATAGTGGCACGTCAGTATTGGTTCTTCCTAAAGCTTTATGGGGATTGGTGAATGATGGTTCGTGATTGTGATGATGTGGACCAGATGTATTTCAGTGTGTTGAATTCTTACTAATCAAACTGCCTACTCTCTTTGGATCGATTATTTGGGTAAATTCCTTTGTGTGCATAAATCCATGAGATCGTTACCAGTGTTCTATATTTTACATCAAAAGTTGTGTATTTACTTCTGAAATTGAGACCTACCATTTTTTATGCGTTTTGTAAACCTTGTTTAGGTTTGGAAAGTTTTTCTATTGAGCTAGTTATGCTCACCCCTTCCTTAATGTTTTCTAGATTTGGGTATTGAAGTGGGTAAAGGCTCAAGTGAGAGCGTTGATTGGGATTTTGAAGCGGATTAGTGTGTGGATCCGGATTTCAAAGCTTAGAGATTGATTTTCTAGTTTTAGTTTAATTGTTTTGATGTTGAAATACTATTGTGAATTTTTATAGTTGATTTAAATTTGTGAAATTGTTTTTGATTTGAGGTTTTTCCGGGGTTGTAAGCTTTGAATGGTGGATTGGTGTTTTGGGGTTTCTATTTAACTAGTTGAGGATAGATTCTCTTTCTTGAGTTAGTGGATGATTGTATTTAGCATGTTCTCACATGATAAATTTTGAATTAAAGGATTTTTATTTGAATCACGTCGTTTTTTGAAATTTGGGGTGTGACATGATGCATGCACTTTTGAACTCAATTTCGGTAGTCCTTAATTTGTTTTTGAAATGAGAATAAAGATATTTGTAAGCAAAGAGGAGGCTTATACATATAATTGGAGATAATATCTCAGTAATTGTTCTACAATTAATTCCCTGAGGAATTGAAGAATCACATATATGGTTTTTGGTTATATCTTTTCTGTTATCTTGTACAAAAGTTTGAGCAGAGGGCGCTTGTAATGCTTGATCATGTCCAGTCTCTCTCCTGATATTGAGTGGAGATATGATCAACCTTGAAAACAAGTTTGAAGCAATTGGTAATGGGAAGTTGGATTCACTAGAATAGTTCTCTTTATGAGATCAAACGGTGGCATGCAACTAGTAATAATATTTAGGGGGATCTCACCTTGCACCCTGAAAGGTTTAAGTGTTTCCACTTTGCACCCTGAAAGATGAGATTTCTCACATCGCACCCTCAATGTATTAAAAGGGTTCTAATGTGACCCTTCCCTTACCTACCAATGCTTATTCCGTCAAAACGCACTTCATTGAA
The DNA here is from genome assembly GCA_963454935.2 of Ilex paraguariensis. Taxonomy (NCBI): domain Eukaryota; kingdom Viridiplantae; phylum Streptophyta; class Magnoliopsida; order Aquifoliales; family Aquifoliaceae; genus Ilex; species Ilex paraguariensis. Next base: position 21,003 of record CAUOFW020000969.1, on the reverse strand, counting down.
GTTGACGGAATGTGTAATGGAAACTAATGGAAGGACCACATTGTAACACTTTTAATACATCGAGGGTGAAATGTGAGAAATTTAATTTTGTAGGTGAAAAGTGTGAATTCTTGAATTTTGAGGGTGCAAAGTGCAATTCACCCAATATTTAACCTTCATTGCTTGAACCGGTTGAAGAGATAATGCTTCATTGTATAGTTCTTAAATGACAATAAGACTGAAACAAACGGAAATTATCTGAGACTAGCCTAGCTAAATAGAATACTTTTTTTTGTTTGAATATTATCTTATAATGTATATAGCTTCTGTAATGGTAGATTTTCCTCAGCATTTCAAAGTCCTAAAGTATGTAGAATTTTCTTGTTGCATCGAGAGCAAAAGAATGTGCCACCTTACCAAACTGATCATGTACTTGCGTTATGCTCCACTATTACCTAGTGTGGCAAAATGGTTGCGGGTATCTTGATTATTTTAATATCTCACTGACAATTGTAGGCTGATATGATTTATCCAAGTAAGATTACGGCATATGAGATTTTGTGATTCCGTCTACCACCAAGACCTGGGATGCAGGTGCTAGGGGACTTGGCGTGGCAAAGTGATCCATTAGATGGCATCTAGATTGTGCTATTATGTGTGAAATTGGTTGCCTGCTATGGTTTATTTAATGGCTCATGACACACTACATTTCAGTGAATTGACTTAGTTATATATCTGGTAGGTTTTCCAAACAACTGCTGTTGGCCTTGGGCAATCGACTTGTGTAGGAATTGGTGGCGATCCTTTCAATGGAACAAATTTTGTTAATTGTTTAGAGAAGTTTCTTGCTGATCACCAGACGGAAGGTAAAAAAACCTCCAAAAATGTGTACTGTTTCAATTGGATGTTTTGATTATGATATTTGTTAGGATAATATGTCCTCCATCTAAGATAAGGACGTTCTGCGCTTTTAATCCTATTTGACTTATCTAATATTGTTTATCGCAAGTGGTAAGGTTAGAAGGTAATGTTATTGATATTCTGTGTGATTGGCCACAGTAAATGGTTGGCCATGGTAATAAGACCTACTGAAAATGAACTTCCTTGACATTAAAGAACTTTGCTGAGCATGATGTAACCGAAACAACTTTATGGTTAGAACTGTCAGAATTTTAGGATAACACACATTAAAACTGTTTGTGCCTTTAGATTGCTTGTAAAATTCTATTACTTACAAGTTTTTTAGGTTTGAAAAAATTATCTAGCACAGTAACTTACTAGGTGGTGATGAAGCATAGAATCAAAAACAGAAATGGAAATGGACACTAAGCAAGACACGATGTACACTGACCTGTTGGCACGATAATTCATGAAAAAGTAGGGCTCAGACATGGCTAGGACGTGCTACAAGTAATAGTATGTTTTCCTATATCCAATTACATAGTTGGTATTACATTGTATATGATAGCCATTACTTCATGGTAATACAAGTTACTTCTGTTGCTCTAATGTATTTTTTTGTTTTTAAGTATACTATCCAATAATCTCCTATTTCTCTTTAACAAAGTTGAGTAAGCATCCATAATTATTATGATTTCTCTAATCAGCCCATGCCTCCTTTGTAATGAAATTCTTACTTTGTTTCGTACCATAAACTTTAGATAATACTATAATATGGAATCTTAACTACTTTAATTTATTTTTTGGCATATGATGGTCATATACCAACGCGCTACATAAAGCATGTTCTAGCTATAAGGTGACCAAGTGTTTAGTTTTACATAGACATGGCCTAGTTAGTGCAACACAAGCAGAGAAAGGCTTGGACATCAACCCAACAAAGGGACCAGGTCATTGGGTACCTGGTTCAACGACTAGGTTATTGGTTCAACCATTGGGTTACTGGTGGGACCGGTCATCTAATAAAAAAATTAAAAATAAATATTAATTATAATAAATATGTTAAACAGTATAGTGGGTATACAAATAATCACATTTAATGTAATATTGGATCAAACAAAAACCCAAAAATTTAGACCAAAGAATTATGTCAAATTCCAAACTGAAAACTCAGAATCACATTTCACATTATCAATATTCAATTTGGATGATTCAATATCAAAATTCTAGATTCAAACAATCACAACCCCATGCTACAACAACACAAATGAAAAATAACAAAAAATAGTGGAGCAAAAAAATAGATCTGAGAAGCGAATACAGAGGAGAGAGTATATATCTGCTATATCTCACTTGAGGGAGGAAAATGTGTAGAGAATGAAGGGTGAGTGAATCTAATCGTCGATGGAGCTCTGAGTGAGGAGTTCTTATTCTTCGACTTTGAATGTTTGACTTTGACACTTCGTGCGCAGAGAGAGAGAGAGAGAGAGAGAGAGAGAGAGAGAGATGTGAGATGTGATGAACTATTTAGGGAAAAATTCCCAAAAAGGGACAACTCTGATTTTTATACCATTTTAATTGATCTGGCCAGTTCGTTAAAAATTGTCCGGGTTGAATGGCTTGCTCATGAATCGTCCAGTTCAGCGGGTTTCTTCTGGTTTTGATGTTCAAACGATCAAATAGAGGAACCGGCCCTGTTTAGGCTTCTAGTTTATTAGGTCAACCTGCTGGGTTGGCTTTTAAAACACTGGTTTTATGGAAAAAACTTAACCTCTTGTTTTTGCTTTTGGACTAAGGCAAATACGAACAAGATTTTTGTTACTTGTGACTGGAACTGATAAAATTTTTAATTTGTAGGAGTTGGTATTGTTTCAAATATTCATTTTTTTGTGATTTCATTTCAAATTTGGTTTATTTTGCTTTACTTTTTATTCAACATGTGGTCTTGGTTTAGACATTGACTTAGCAACTTCCAATTTTGTTTTGGTGAGTTTTATTTGTTTAGTCATGAGTATATTGAGATGTGAATTTTGATGTGAAATGTCTGAATGTGAAACGGAGGAGAATTTTGTTTATTGCATTTATGAAATGTTTTAACAAAATAATTGGTTTCATCCCATCTCTATGTAAGCTAGACTAATTTTTCTTTTGTCATTAGCGCTTCATTTAAGTGGTGTATACACTGGTGGGTAAAATTAAAAGAACAAACAATTGGAAGAAAATTCATATCAATTCCCAAAAGTTCAAAAAAAGTTTTAGGACTTTTTGGAGCTGGTTATCGAAGAGTTACCCAAGGGTTTGCCACATCATGCAATAGATTTTGTACCCAGATCTGCCTTACCAAACTTGGGCTACATACCGAATGCCTCCCATCATGCTGAAATGAAAAGACAAGTTGAAGACTTTTCTCCTTTCATAATACCTTGAATGTCACCGGGAATGGTTGAAGTTTTGTTTTTTGCATTTGTGAAATGTTTGAACAGAATAGTTGGTTCCATCCTGTCTCATATACCTTAAAAGGACTAAATTCTGTTTTCTTGTTTTTTAAGGTAAGTGTATGCTTAGATTCTTAGGTTTAGATGTAAATGTAGCCTTCCAATGCGAAAGAACGAAGGACGACCTTTCAATTTGTGGTTCTGTACTAACAATGGAATGTGCCCAGATGCCAACAGATGAAGAATGCCCCTTCAATTTGTTGTCTTTTTGATCAGTAGTAAATAATTACAAGTAATGCACCTAACAAATGGAGGGTAATGCATGGAGGGAAGGGAAAGAAAAGGAAAACTACCAAATCCTCGCAAGGATCAAGTCAAGAAACACAATTTTCTATAGAGAACACCGAAATCAAAATTCAACACTAATTAAAATGGAAACTATTCTCCAATTGATATAACAAATCATCTCAATATGATAAATACTATCTAACTAAATTCAAATGATAAGGAAAATCACAAAGATAAATCCTAGAATCTACCTGGTGCAGTTTCCTTTGGATAAAAATTTCCTGATTTCCTGATTAAGCTTCTAAAGTCTGGTCATCTTGGTCCAACCATGCACATGCTACGTTATCAATTCTTCTCTGTTGAAAAGAACTTGACTATAGTGAGTGAGGGGGAGGGCTAAAAATACCCTATGATGAAGCAGTTCAAGGAATCAATGATGAAGTCTTCTTCGGTTGATGATTAGGCTTCCCATTGCTAAACTTTTCTAGCAACAGACAAAGGATGCTACCTGATATATGGTTGTCAATTAGGGCATCAAAATCAGCTTTATTTACATACAGGGGCTCCACAATCTGTATCTTAGATTCTAGCTCATTAGACTCATTATTCTATGAAGGAGTTTCCCTTTCAATTATCACAATAGGCTTTGTATGGCATTGAAAAGAGAAATGACCAAATCTTGGACAATTAAAGCATCACATCTTCGCACTAGGGTTAGTAACTTAGTACTCCAACGAGAAAAAGAAGTAACACCAGGTTGGGATGGTTTATTTTGCACAAAAACATTCTATTGTGGTTTGCTAAATGACTTATCTTTACTTGCATCCGTGAATGTTCTCTCACATTGAGTTGTAGGTGCTAGTGCCATAGAAGATTTTATAAAAGCCCCCCTTTTCAACTATTATTCATCTGATAAGTAACCTGAACTGTATCTGCCGTAGTGTAAGGTCGACTTATAGGTAAGTGCGAACAATTATCACATCCTCAATATAATGAAACTCTCATCCTGTAGTCAAAATGTAGAATTTTCTTATATACTCCTCAACAGACATGGTTCCCTTAGTCAACTCTGATTGTAGATGAGCTCGTGGTTTATAATTTGCATGCACGAAGTGTCGAGTCAAAGCGTATTCAAGTTATCAAATGATCTATTGACTTCAAAATGAGTTTGTTTATACTTTGCCCACCAAAGTCTTTTTATACCTTTCAATTTATATTTTGCAAAGAACACCTTTCTCTCATGTGGCAGACTGTTAGAAGATACCGTCTAAAGAAGCTTTCGAGTTTGTGTAATTGATCAAGGAATCCCTTGGGATTATTGACCCTTGGGATTCATTGATATCTACTTAACCCCTCTCTCAACATCGAATGATATGAGTTCTCGAACTGGGGCATGGGCAACAGCTTGTTGATGATGGATAGAGATAGATGCAAAACATCAATCATTATCTGCATTATTCCCAAATTCTTTACCCTTCTTATCAAGGAAACAAGCTTAGAAAGCATCTTATCATTCATGGCCTTATTCGTGGATAAAGCCTCCGCTTTGGCATTTAATTTGGATCTGGAGACCATATAAGGAGTTTTCTTAGATAATTCGGGAAAGCTGGGGGCTAAACTGTAATTTCAGAAACTTGTGGGGTCAATTCTGTAGTTTCAGAAACTTTGGGAGTCAAAACTGTTTAGAAACTTTTGGGTTAGTCATATAATTTTAGAAACAATTAGGGGCATTAAGGGAATTCCCAAAAGTTTAAGGGTGTATCCTAAAATTGTAATAGATCTGGACTGGGCCTATTGTCTAGGCTATTCTCAATATGATGAACCAGTTTTCCGTTTTTTGGACTGGGCTGAGTTATTTTGGCCTGGATTTTGGTCTTAATTTTGTATATAGTTCCTATTTTGGGCCAGGGGTTTAATAAAGAATTTGGGTTGGATAAAAGTATGGAATTCAGTAAACTAGAGGTCTGCAAACTTCCTTGGTCAAACCATATTCTTTATAACTGTAGCAACAGATGGTGAGATGTTTCAATGCAAAGGAGAACCAAAATCTGATGTAGTAGCTCTGTGTGGTGATGTTAGTTTTGTGCCGAAAAGTTGCCACTAGCGGGCAAGAATGGTGACGATAATGACTGCTTTTATTTTTTTTCTCATTTTTCGTTGTTTTTTCTACTTCTTGGTTGGATTTGTTATCCAACCTTTTCATGTACTTTTTTTTTTTTATTAATACAAAGTTCTTGTTTCCCATCAAAGAAGAAAAAAAAAGCGACTATGACAGAGCTGTTAAGGCCTGATATGGTACCAACGAAATAGTGATAAAGGTGATTAAAAGATGGGAAAGCCGATGTATAGTGACAAAGGCATGTCTGAGCACAATAACGAGCAATGACAATGGTTCTAAGTTGGGCTTTTATACTAATTAATGTAGAGAGGGAAAGTAAAGAAAGAAGAGGAAGGAATTGCCACATACTCGCAAGGATTGAAGAAAGACAATCTCCTATAGAGAATACTCAGATCAAAATTGAACTCTTAATAAAAATGGGGATTACACGATATTTATAGGCCAAATCTCCTATTGAAATAAAAACTATTATCCTATTAAAACTGTATCAACTTATTGCAAACCATCTCAATCTGATCTACCTCAAATCTTCAGTTATTTAAAATAAAAACAACAAAGATATATCCTAATAAATCTGTCATGTGCAATTTCCTTTGGACCAAAAATTTTCGGTCTTCTGGCTTGGCTTCTAAAGCTGGTCATCTTGATCCAACCATACAAAGGCTAAAAATCACTAACTACATAAAAAAAAACAGAAATACAAATTACATCTCACAATTGGATTCCCAACTGGTCCTAATAAAGACCAATGGAATTCCCACAAAAAGGGGAGACAACAAATCCCAAAATATGCCAAGAAGCAAATTCTTCCCACAATGCAATCTCACCCATAGACTACCATCAAAAGTTCTAACATTTCTTTCTAACCGTAACACCCAAAAGATCATCAGCACCATACATTTTCATTGGGTGCATGCTTTTTTACTCTTTCTCAAGCCCCAAACTTCAATCACAAACATCGAATCACATTAAGATGGTGATACCCAGCACAATTCCACGGAAAAAGCTCTTGGACAATGTAGGAAAAAGATGATCAAGAGTCGCCTCCCTCCTTCACATTGTATACAACTGCGGGAACTAAGAGTAATGTGTTCTCCCTGGCTAAAGAAAATCATTAGTACCAAGTCTTTTATGAGCAACAGTCTAAGCGAAAACTTCAATTTTAAGAGGAACCTTTTGCATTCCAAACCGTCTTAGAGGGCTAGAGTGTGGTATGCTAGAACCATATGTTAGCATATCAAAGAAACATTTAGAAGAAAGATTAGATCACCACCTTTTATCAGTTTTCTATGCCTATCGTCTGATACCCTCGTGGATTGATCTAGTTCCGTCTTCTCATTCTGTTCGGGATTGGGTTGGTGTTTAGTGTACCGCTCCGTGAGTATGAGATGAAAAAGATAAAAGGAACGAGGAGACGCAACTACTAATGTGTCTCAATGCCCTCAAGATCTGTGACTGAAACCGCAACCTTGAACCACGCCCTTCTTATAACTTATACGAAACAAAGTTCTGCGAGTAACCAATAATTTGCATTTTAAAAGCTGCTCCCCATAATCCCTTACGAACTTTCTCAAGCACTACAAAATAGGACCATACTTGAGTTCTACTCGCTGCTTTCTTTCACTAAAAATTGAGCTGATTCATGTTTACATATGCTTTATAATTGTTCATGAGTCAGGAACATTCTAGATTTTTAGATTTTCTGGAAATGGACTGTTGTATTGATCCCCAGTTCTCATCTTTGATCAAGTTCATCATTTGGCCTTTTGTAGTTGTAGAAGTGGTCGAATTTTCCAGATTTTATATTTTCAAATTTTGGAGTCCAAGTCCTCCTAAAGCTAGGAGTACCTAAAAGTATATATACAGCTAAAAATTTTCTTTTTGCATATAATCTATCAATGAATAAATTTTTTATACTATAGAAGTGTTTTAGAAGAATTTTTAGCAATTATGATTTTGTGGATTCTGTGGGTGGTTAAATGGGAGACATATCTTTTGTTGTTAAGTGCTGAAAGCTCAAACCTGGAATTCAATTATATGATCTGTGGTATTTTTGGTGCATGAAAACAAAAGTTTCTCGTGGGTGATGGGGACTACTGCATTTACTTTTCAAACTTCTCTTTCCTTATTTTGCCTAGAATGTGCATTCTGCTTTTTGTCCTTTGTAGTGATAACTGATAATTTCATACTGGGGAAAAAAATATTAGTCAGCTCTCTTTTCTGAAGTCCTTTTAGCTTTTGCATTTTTCCGTTTTGGATTTTTATTTCTTTTGGAAATTTTCCTTCACATTGTTGGTTTTGTTCATAGTCAATGTTATTCTCTTCATCTGACAATGGGTGGCGGTTGTGTTTCAGGTATCATTCTTATTGGTGAGATAGGTGGTACAGCAGAAGAGGATGCTGCTGCCCTTATTAAGGTGCGTGATAGTCAGACTATGTTAATCCCTTTTTTTGATTGGAAACAAACTCTTGTATTACTAAATGAAATATATAGTACATTAAGAGAGATTGGATAAGAAATCAGACCAAGGAAAGAAAAGAACAATGATAGAAAAAATAAGCCTATAAATCAGATGAAGCTCAATGAATAATTATTGATATGCTAAATATAAAAGTCTAGGTAAATGATGGAGATTGATTCACCTCACTCTTGCACGATTCAGTTGAGTTCTTTTATAGAGTTACAGGTTTTTTATGGAGTCTATTATAGTGAAGTTATTCCCATTACACAATAACTCAGTCTTTGAAGTTATTCCTTTATAGAGTTGCAATCTATTTCGTTGTATTCTGCAAACTACCTGCTGTGACTACTTTCCAAAGATTGCAAATTGGCTTCAACTTGACCCTAACGTGTCCAGATGCCTCCCCAACATGTCCCGGACGTGTCTGAAATTCAAAAACATAAAAAAATTGAACACTTTATTTTGAGTGTCTGACATGTGTCTGAAAATTTTTGTGTCCCAAAACTGTCAGACACGGATACGTAAACCTAAATTACGTCTATGCTTCATAGCCCTTAAATAATATGTTGCCCCTGCACACTTAAATAATATGTTGCCCCTACACACTTAAATAATATGTTGCCCCTGCACACTTAAATAATATGTTGCCTCTGCACCTTCTTGTTTTAAAAATGCGCAAAGAGCACTGCCTTGCATCACGGTGTCTCAAAAATAGGTAAGGGGCGCCCCATTTTATTCACACGGATGGTGTCAAAAATGTGAGGGTTCCTGCATCATTCTAGACGAGTGCGAGTTAGGAAACTAGGCTAAAATACCAAACTTAGGTTTTTGACTTGGAATATAAGAACACTCGTAGTTTAAATCATGATTACGAGAAAATTCAATATAACATGTTTAAAAGAGACTAATTGTGTTGGAGAGAAAGCAAGAGAAATAGGAAAAATATATTATAAAATTTATTATACTAGAAACTATAGGCATTGAAATAGTAGAAGAAATTGGCCAAAAGGTTATTCTAGGATAGAGTTTGACCACACAACTTAGGACAATGATATTAGATATATGTATTCAAGCTCGTTTAGACTAAGAAAAGAGATTAAAAATCTAGGTATTAGGTGATGGAACTTGAAAGAAGAGAATTCTTTTTTTATCTAATGATGATTTGCTAAATAAGCAACAAGCAATTTAGAAGATAAAAGTAATGTAATAAGATAAAATGCTATGATGTGTTAAAAAGATATTAATAGGGGTTTTTTGAGAATCAACAGGTAATGGACCATTAGCTAAAGCAACTTGGTGGAAACTGTGTTTACCAAAAAGAATGGTATAGAACATGGCAAAAAACAAGAAGCAAAGAAATTCTAAACAATATAGGCTTGCTGATAAAGATGTTAAAAAAAGATAAGAGAAGCAAAGATAGAGGTATATGATTATCTTTATTCTAAGCTAGGTACAAAGGATGTAGAGAAAAATATCTATAGACTTGCTAAATTGATGAAAAGAAAAACTCAAGATTTTAACATATTAAGACAGGATTAAATGTTCTTTGGACAAAATGAGCGAATTAATAAAATGTAACAAATTATAGAAAGGTTCTTGAATGGAAATTATATAGCAAATTTAGGTGGTGAAGAATATGATAAAAAAAAGAACATAATAACCTTGGGGAGCTTGGGAAAACTTGTTTTTTCCCATAAAATTATGATGTCTGAAGCATAGTTGTTAGTTTCGTATGATACGCGATACGTATCATACGATACGTTAAGATACAGGCCTAAAACGATACAGATCATAGTTATGTATCGTTTTTGCGTTGTATCGTCCGATACACAATACGTTTTTACGATACGCATGATATGTGCAATTTTTTTTTTGAAACGACGTTGTTTTGTGCTAAGTTTTTTTTTTTTAATCCCTATAATCACTGAAATGACGTCGTTTCAGTGGCTAGGGTTGCAAAAAAAAATAAAATCCCTCATTTCTCATATTCATCGCTGGGCAGAGCCTCAGAGGTCCCTGGTTTTCCCTTCAGCCATCGACGACGAGTGTGGGTGATAACTGTGGGATTTCACTGTAGGTGATCGATTGGGGGTGATTGACTGTGGGTTTGACATTTCGACTGTGGATGATCGACTGTGGGTTTGAGATTTCGACTGTGGGTGATCCTTCGACTGTGGGTGATCGCTAGTCTTCGACTGTGGGTGATCGGTGATTGCTAGTCTTCGAAGCTGCATCTCTTTCATCTAAGCTGCCTCCATCAAAGCCCAGGCTCCATTGAAGCTCCCTTCTTCCTTCTCCAGGTACTCCATTGAAGCTCCCTTCTTCTTCTTCTTCCCAGTATCCATCGACCTGTGGTCCTGTGCAGTAAGAAATGATGTTAATTTATTTACAAAGCCAAATATATATATATATTTTTTTTGTATAAAAATTTCTGAATCTTGATTAATTTTAAACAGTGGTTGAATTAGTGAACTATGGTTGTGAACTTTGCATTATAATAGTAGTGGATTATGTCGATGACTTGAATAGTTGGTGGAGTATTAATGAAATGCTATGTTTTTATGAGTGTATGATTTTTTTTAAAGGTATTTATATTTTTTTATTATTTATTTAAAATTACACCGTATCTTACGATACACTATTTTTAAAATACGATACGCCTTCCGATACCCGATTTGATAACTATGGTCTGAAGTAAGTAGTGTGCTAAAGAGAATAAAAATTGGAAACTGTTTAGAAATTGATGATCTCTATGGATTGAGGTTTGGAATTTGTTCAAAGATATAGGAGTATCTTGACGAACTAAATTATTTAAAGATATTAAAGTGACTAAGAGATTGTTTGTTTATAGAGGAAGATTGTACATTGCTTATATATAGAAATAACAGTACATAAGAGTTGCCCAAAATATCGAGGTATTAAAGTAATAGCTCATACATTGAAACTTTAGGATAGAGTGTTCGAACAACAATTAAGACTTAAAAAAAACCGTTTGAGAATCAATTTGGATTTATGCTTGGAAGGTTAATAATAGAATTGGAAACACAAGAATTTGTATTTGGGTGTGAATTTGAGTTTGTAAACCAGCTTCGGGTTTTTGTAGAATTGCGTTGAATGTAGAGTTTAATAGGAAAGTTTTCCAATCTGGGTTTTCTTGTTTGGGAAGGCTTAGTCATGAGGAACGAGAAAGGTTTTATAGAGGAGGTAGCACTAACAGTCGGTACCTTGATCTTGAGGTTGAAGATGATGGGAGGATGCTAGGAGGGGCACGCGGCACAAAGGGAGGAAAGATAGAACAAAATAAAGATACACTATGGTGTACTAAACATAAGGAAGTTGCGGTTTTGTCTTCGAAAAATCGTCATGTTAATGATGCAATTAAGGCAATTAATGGCTCCAAATCCCATGATTCAGGGAATTCTAACCTTGATTTGAATTTTGGAAATATGGTTAAGGAAAGGTAATAAAAGAATTAATGACCAAATGGGCCAGACTGAAGGTAGAGGTAGTCTTTTGAGTTGGAAGGAAAAGAAGACTTTTAATAAGGGCCATCGCATTATTTTGCCTTCGGTTTCTAAATTTGTTTTTAACGCAAAATCTGAGGGTGGGTGGCTTCTAAATGTTGATGGGCCTCTCAAAATTGGCCCATTTATCCCAAAAAATCCTGCCTCTTTCAGTAAAAAGCCGGATCTAGCTTACACTCTCTAATAAATCAAATGAGCCCCCCGTTAGGGCTTTACTGTTGAACCATGTTAACGATGTTTGTGGCTCCAACGAGGGAGAAGGAATATGAATGTTTAGGGATTATGTTGTGAGGGGTGTATAGCTGAAGTCGATGGAGGAAGATGACAACGATGATGCATAGGAAAATGACGAAGATGATGCTTTTGATTTTGCGAGGACTTTGATGAAGATAATGGTCTAGGGGAGGAGGGTCTTGTGTGGAAGCCATTTCTAGAGGTTGAAGAGTGCTATATTGATCTAAATGGGGTGGGTTTGCATTCGGATGGGATGGGTAACTTGGATAGTGGTCCACAAATTGGTTCATATTGTGATAAAAGTGAGAAGGAGCTTCAGTTGAAGCTTGAAGAAGTTCTTAGTGTTGTTGGGAAGATGTTTAATTTGCCAAAGATGAATGACCTTAGGGAGACTAATTCATAGACAAAAGAAGTGAGACAGTTGGCAAATTCCATTACTAGGTAAGGTATAGTTTTGAGTTTATTACAAATGCCCGTGTATGCATTGAGGAAGTGAGTAGTAAACCTTCTGAGCCTTTAGGAAAGGGAAAGGGGGGGGGGGAGGTGGGTTTAATTCAAGGGGGTTGTGTCCTATTTTTCTTTATGTGGTTCCAAGGGGGGTTTCAGTAGTCATGTTCTGAGGGATATTGGATTTTTTTGCTTCTGTTTTGGGTAATTAGTATGGGGTGAGGTGGGAAGTACTCTTTCTGTTCTGGGATAGAGTTTTAGTCTAAGCCTAATGAATGTTTCCTTTCCAGGAAGGAGAGGGTATCCCTTGAGAAGGGTTGTTCCTTGGGTATTTGGAAATGGCCACCATCAGGCACTGTAGCTGAACCATTATTTGTTTTTTAATTAGACAAATTTATGTCTTGATAATGGGGATTCCATGGTGAATTTTGCCCCAATAAATTCTAAGGTTGTCTGATAGAGCTATTGTTTGCTATGAAGGGGATGAGAATTAGTTGAAAACGGACTTGTTAGATAATAAAGGTGAGAAGGGTGAGATTGTTGCAAGCGAGGATAGGTTGTGTATGTCTGATGACGAAAATTGGGTAATACTTAAGAATTTTCTAGAAAAACTGGGGTTGTCCTTGGTTCCTACAAAGAGGAATGGGTAGGACTAAAGGGGATGGGAGGAGTGTGAGTAAGAGGAGAAGGGTTCGTGAATAGAAAAATTTAAACTCTAGGATCAACTATGATGTAGGGAATGCTAGAAAGGTGGTTGAGGGAATTTTAGTTTGTTATGAAGATTGTTAGTTAGAATGTGAGGGTTAGGTTATAGTAGTAAAAGGAGTTCAATAAAAGAGTTTCTTGGGAGAATTGAGCTGGATATTGTGTTGTTGCAAGATTTTAAATTGGAAGTTGTTCATAGAAGGGTTAATAAAAGTATGTGGGGATCCAGGTTCAAAATTGGGGTTTTTTTATTTACCTTTGGTGGGTAGTTCAGGGGCAAACTTGTTGTGGGGGATGAGAGGGTTGTGCATGTGAAAACCAGTGGAAGAATGTGTTGAAGGTGAATTCACAATTTAAGTTCAAGTTGTAAAGAGGGATGGGATGGCTTGGTGGTAAACTAGGGTTTATGGGCCTAACAAACCTAGGATTAGGAATAGGTTGTGGGAAGAGTTGGCGTGGTTATGTGGTATGTGTAGTCTCTTCGGTGCATAGGTGGAGATTTTAACGTCATTGGATATCCTTCAGAGAAGTTAAATGGAGGGAGAATCACCAGAAACATTAGGGATTTTGGTTCTTTTATTGGGGAAAGTAATTTTTTTGGATGGGTCGGAGGAATTTTTTTTTTTTTTTTTGTGGATGAGACAAGAGGTGTTACTTGAGTTGTGTCAAATTATTGTCCAGTGGTTCTTGATAATTCTGTTATGAGATAGGGTCTAGGTCTTTTTAGGTTTGAAAATATGTGGTCAGAACATAATAAATTTTGGGAGAATGTTAGGGATTGGTGGATTGCAAGAGATTTACAAGAGTGGGAAGAATATAAGTTATGAAAAAACTTGAGTTCCTTAAATTAGAAAATGGGGATATGGAACAAAGAAGAGTTTGGTGATATCAATATGTCAAATGTTTGGATTTTGGAGAGGGTTAGAGATCGTGATAAGATCGAAGAAGGGGGGCTCTTAGATGAGAGTTAAGGAAAGATAGGTAGGACTGGAGGAATAAGTTTGAAGGGGTGGTTTTTGAAGGAGAAATTATTGGAGGGAAAAATGGAGCGTGAAATGGGTGAAGGAAGGGGAAAATAATAGAGTTTTTTCATGGAATGGTTAATGGGACTCTTAGACGAGAGTTGAGGAAAGAGAGGTAGTGTGACGCCCCAAAAAACCGGGGGTCCCATTGACGACCCGCCAACTCGTGAAAATGGCTGTGAATGCCGCTTAATCCGACATCACGTTAATTGTATCTCTTTAACCGGGATTTTAACCCACATGTGTAACCTGTGTATGTTTTGTCATTTAATACAACTGTGGCTCAAAATACCACAATTTATGCCGCTTTATTGTCCAATTACATCTTTGGAACCAAAGGAATCAAAGGTCGAGAGCACAACACTTTAGTTTTAAAATTTTAAATTTTAGGAGACTGTACCGGTACGGTTTGGCTTCTGGACAGACAGTACCGGTACACTTTTTCCTCTAGACAAACTGTACCGGTACACATTGCCCTCCTTTGCCTGTTTCGCCTGTTTTTCATTTTTAAACTATGCCAAACCATCTCATTTTCATCTATAACATACATAATAAAGTTTTTTACATAAAACCTCATTTACACAAGTTCATTACAATTTATTTACATAAATTTACATGCCCAAAACATGCTTTTATCAAAACATTACAACATTCAAGGTTAAAGGCCACAAGTTGGCCTATCTTCACTCTTGAGGCCCTGAATACGAGTCCTCTGCCGACACGAACCCCGCACCTGAAATGTGTTTTCGTATAAGATAAGCTACGCCCAGTAGAGTATTTTCTACAGAGGCTACTCTCCACCTAAATGCATATGTAATGTTTACATTCAACAACCACAGTCATAAATCCATTTCATACAAGAACATGCTATTCAAGATAAAATTTCTACCATGCCATGTCATGATATGAGGTGAGACTCGCTCATGCATTTTCACCCAAGCCTACTCCGGCTCTCACAACACAATGCAATGCATGTGTGTAAAACATTTGTCCTTGATGAAATACATCTAAAGACCATTTTTAAATAAAATCATATGTTCATAAAACCAATTCATTTCTAGATGTTTCCCATCAATTGAATCATTTATTTAACAAAATCATGTGTCTTTATTGGGTATCGGATTTTGGAATCACTTCGCTGGCTCTGTACGCCATAATACTTTTCTGGAATTTCACCTCAGGGGAGTGTATGAACCAAGTAGCCAGGTCTTTCACCCGAGGGAGTGTCTAACTCTTTTTGCTATACCCGACACAAGTTTTTCTTTCATGCAACCATGCGACTCAGTCAGATTTTCAATCTAACTTTTTTCGAGCCCATCACCAATCACTAAGTATGATGATTGATCCAATCATGCACACACACACACACCCATATTCATGGCCATGGATGTATTTTCTCCGTGCAATATGCAATATAATGTTCCATTGCAATGTCGATGTCATGCCCAATATGCAAGGAATGCTAATGAGCAATTTAACTACATATTTCAACATATGTCATGACAATTTATATCATAAAGATATAATTACCATTCTCTATCACAATGTCAACATACCAATGAACGTATACCAACATTTATATCCAATTAATTCACAAGTATGCTACCACATAATCCATGTCAATAACACACTTAAATCACAAGACACATTATAAACATATAGCATGTCCACATAAAATCCAATTTCATGGAATTTCACAAGCACTTCCATATAGCCAAATCAAGCTAGAAATTGATTTAGGCCATTTCTATACCATTTTTTCTAATTTCCATGACTATAGGTAAGTCATAAGTCATCCCAAACATATAACCATTACATGTGGACACCATAAGATAGAAATTAGTCCAAAGTAGGAGGAAACCTTACCTCTTGGTGCGTGATACGAAAGGTAGAAAGTTTTTAGGTACCTCCCTAGCCCCAAAAATCTTGATTTTTCAAAATTCTTCTTCGTATCTTCAGTGAAATTTCTCGTTCTTGGTATGTATGCGTAGCCCTCGTCGCGTAGACCAACTTTAATTATTAGTTCGAGGAATTCCGATCGACGGAACTCCTTGGATCGCAAGAAGAAAGGTAGAATTTTTGATTTTTCTCTTCTATTCCAACGTGTGAGTGTGCTGACTTTGGGGTTGAGAATATCTGATTTTTTAGATATTTTGTCCTATTTATACTTTTTAATTGCGCGGTCTACATTGTCCCGTACGTTTATTACTTTCGGGTTCGTTTTTGTCCCGAAACGACTTAATTTTACTTCGATTTAAGTTTAAATTAATTTTATTTGAACTTTAATTCTATTATAAGGAAATTTTAAAAATTCTGTTTTTTGGGACGTTTGTTAAGTCATTCGTTACCCAAATTGTCTCGTACAACGTACAAAATTTTACTATCTCAGAATTTGACATGACAGCTTGATTTCGCGATACGAATTCAACGGTGAGGTCCGTTGCATCATCCAAGCTCTAAAAAAATATTGATTTTAAACCTGCATTATAGTGATAAATTACCATTTTGTCCTTTTTACGTAAAAGTTCAAATTTACCCGGGTTTTACAGGTAGGACTAGAGAAATAAGTTTGAAGGGGTGGTTTTTGAAGGAGAAGTTATTGGAGGGAAAAATGGAGTGTGAAATGGGTGAAGGAAGGGGACAATAATATTGAGTGTTTTCATAGAGTGGTTAATGGGAATAGGAAGGAAATTAGTAAATTGGAGTTGGACATTAGTGTGGTGATCAAGGATGAGGCACATATTGAAAGGGAGATCATTAGTTTTTTTTTCTTCTAAGCTCTACATAGAAAATACGGTCGTTGATAGAGCACAATGGAGAAACAAGATTCATGTGGCCGACCCCAAATAATTAAAATTAAGACTTTGTTAAGTTGAGTTCAGTATATTAGTATATAAAAACTCCAAAGAATCATATTGTGAAAATCAATAGCTAGAACTACTTAAAGCTTGAAATGATCCAATCTTAAACTATGCCTCATTACCGTTGCAATTCATGTCATATAGTTTCGTTGTATCTGTTAGAATGACAATCTCAAGAATCGTTGACGGTGCATATAATCGAATACATATTTTTTTTCTTTATTCATCTCTTAACCCTGCAAAGCGGAATTAAGGTTTACTTACCTCTTGAAGCGTGAACAACACGAACAAAGATTGATGTTGATCGAACAGTCGGCTCGATGGACCTCACGATCTTCTATCATATGTTCTTCTCGATGCTAAAATCTGAATGCAGTGTGGGCTGCAATCCTTCACATTTTTTTCGTTGCTCTCTCTGTCTCTTCTAATCGTGATGATAAAGGTTATGACTGAGAGAACTAGAGAGTGCGTTTATTTATAGGCTACAGTAGAGACCCTATGGAGAAATAAATATCGGCCTTTCAATGGGTTTAGGAATCCTATATCCAAAACCAGAAACAAATATCTTACAGTCCATTAATAATAAGTTAGTCCACTAAAAATTTATTATTGATCTCTCGAGATTTATCTCAAAATTATATTTCGAGCTGTTCATTATTATATGCTTAATAATCTCTTTACGTTTAAAGATATTACAGATGTCGTCAATTAATTAAATTACAGACAATTATATTTAATTGAACTCTTTTTTATCCTTGAGATCTTTGACATAGACAAAACTTGTGAGTTTCCTCAAGTGGACATCATCAACTAATTTGAATAGCGGGATGTAGTTTTTTTTAATAATTAATTTTTACCATACAAATAATGTATCTCCCAATCCACCATATTTGTTGACGCAAAATAGAAATTTCACTCATTGATGAATTAAAGTAACAATTATTGTATGTACGTGTTTATTAAATATCTTAGGATTTGGAGCTTAAACAATCCTAATAATTATGAGATTTATTTTTTTGTTTAGTTAATACAAAAAAATAACCTCATAATGGTCATGTTTAATACACAAAGTGTATTAGTGCAACAATGCAAGACATCAGATAGTTTCTTATAGTGAAGACAAACTATACTAGAAGATTGCACTACAATCCTACTAATGGTATGTTAATTCCATTTAAGACTATGAACCTTTTATTTATATCATACAATGATCTGATAATTTGATCATTTGTGTATAAGTTGAATTCTACATATCAGATTATTTATAATATAAAATAAAAGACACACATGCATATCATATATTTAATATAATGCAATATTTTACTCATAAAAATTCTTAATAGAAAATGAAGAAATTTTATTAAATAATAAAACCGAGTTTGATTACATAAAAGTAAGTTTTTAGTATATTAATTTATCAGTATCATTCTCTAGGAAGCACGAACATTTTAACAAGGTGATGTGTCTGTGTCAACACCGACAATCTCAAACACGTGTTTCGATAATCTTTGTTCTTTCATAATTAAGAAAAAACCAAAATCATAATTTTGGATAGGTATTCGATACTTTTTGTTAACATGTCCACACTTCTTAAACCATTTTTATAACTAAAAGGATAACATGTGATGTGACACTTTTTGGACACTTGCTAAAATATTGTTATCAAAGCTATAATGTGACATATGCTATCATATTTTAGTTTAAAAGAAATTTACTGAAACAAAAGTAGTCACTCCTTTTTCCTAAAGAAAAGTACTTGGAAGGATAAGAGCAATTGGTAACTATACTAAAGATAGAACTGATTTTGAATCCTTAAGTTTTTTTCAACCACAAGACTAGGAGATTCATTCGATCTAATGGCTCAAAATCATCCCCCAAAATTTTTTTCTCCAAACTTGAAAAACACCAATTAGTCCATACCTTTACTTACATTCTAATCAGCATAGTTATCAAAATTTGTATGATTCGCGATTTGATTCGGTTCGATATATAAGTACAAAACGATTCGTATCTTATATGAGAATCGTTTTATAATTGAATCGCACCTGAATCGTAGATTCGATTAGTATAACACAACAAATTGCACGATTCAATTATTTTTTTTTAAAAACTAAAATTTTTAGCAAAACGTTGTCGTTTTGTTCGTTTAAACAGTAAAACGACGTCGTTTTGTTGCAAAGGAACCATGCCCTAATAAAAATTCAACCTCTTTGTTCGTTCTCTCTTTGACGTCGTTTAAAGCTCGCTTTGTGTTGTCTAAAGCTAAAGGTCAAGACTAACGTTTTCGTATCATCGGTTGTTTTTGCTCTCAACTCTTTCATGGGTAGTTTGTTAAGTTCTAATTTTTTGTTCAAAATGCTAGCCTGTATGTTTTATCCCAATCAATTTTCTTATTTGTTTCTTTTTTCATTCGTGTTTGTAATTAAATCTATACTGGGTGTCACTATTTTGGTTCTTGAATAGTCATGGTTCTTTAATGAATTTTTTTTTTCAAGTTGTTGAATTGAAAATGGTTAAGTAAAAGATGAAAATAGTTAAGTAAAAGATGAAAATGAAGTAAAAGCTAGTGTCTTTCCATTTAGACAACTTGATTATGTCAATTGATTATTTTTAGCATGTAATAATGTTCAATATTCAATATTTTTTTTATTTTAAATATGTGGTATTATTTTTTATTTTGTTCAAATTTTGTGTCGAATCTTACGATTCACGATTCGATACGATTCATGATTCTCAAATTTAGAATTTCGATTCACGATACAAAGTTTTCTCTCTCCTATCTCTTTAATCTTTCTCTATTATGGATGCTGAATAATTTGTTTTTTGATTGTAGGATTCTAAGGAAGACTTGCTGAATTTTAATCTTAATTTTCGATAGATAGTTTTTTAATTATCAATTTTTTTTGTATTAAACTGTCCTATAGACATGGGCAATTTCTAGTATCCTATATGGCGACTATACACTCCTATATGCTAATAAAAAATGAGTGATTTGCTATTATTAGTGTCTATTAATTTAAAAATGCATGATAGAGTACTAGCTACAACATTTATGAATCAAAAGATGTAGATTTTTTAGATTGTGTTTATTGATTTATAAATTGATAAGCTATATAGTTCAAACACATATGATACAATTATATGAAGTGTTTTCCATGTCCTGATTTTTTACGTGTCATGTCCATTATCCTGTGTCAATGTCTATGCTTTATAGTTAATTCTTTCTAAATTCTCAATCCAGTGCCTATTTTTTTTGAAGTCTCTTTTGGTTGGTACTTGTAAAACTGATTATGAGGGCATATAGTCAATACGAAAATAAAATCAATCAATGACTAAATTTCTATTGAAAACAGAATATCTGTTAGCTTTAGAAAAATTCTACAAATATTTATTTTACACTCCAGGCTGGTATTACTTGGGTAGTTCTTGCCATTCATTTGATTCTTGAATAGCAGAGACAGAGTTACTGTTCTTTTGCATAAGTTATTATCATTAGGTATTACACTTAGGGTGGTGCACACTCACTTTGAAGGGAGTTTTTAGCCCAGCACTGCCCTGTGTTATTGTTTCTACCAGCTTATAGTCCCCTTGGTTCACGATTCCATTTGTCGTCAAACTCTTGAACATGGGTAAAAATAACCGTCTTTTGTCCTAAATCCCTCTTTTTTTTGTTGCTTTGCCTAAATTACCAGATCAGTCTGGACATTCTTGTCTGTTGTGATTGTGTGGGAGTGTTTTTTTTTTTTTGGGGGGGGGCTGTGGGGTGGGGAAGTTTCCTGGGAGACATGTAATTTGGTTGGTCATGCTTGACCAAGAACAACTTGGTCAGTGCATTTGTGCACTTATTTTATAGGCCACCTGTTTATTCAAATTTTATCATCTTATTAGTTTCCAATGGATATGCAAGCTCCTTTGCAATATATCCCACAAGTATATCTTGGTACACCCATCTTCTTGTACTTGCGCCAATATCAGCCATATCTTGATTGTGTTTATATTTTGCCTATTTAATCTCTTGGTGTATATT
>CAUOFW020000968.1:0-158173 GCA_963454935.2 Ilex paraguariensis | reverse complement strand
AATACACAGTTCATTAAATCCATAAATGTGGCCGGGTGCATTAGTTAACCAAATGGCATAATCAAAAAACTCATATTGGCCATTCCTAGTCTGAAAAGTTGTCTTGGATATATGTCACTATCCTTCACCTTCAATTGATGGTATCTTGATCAAAGATAAATCTTTGAAAACACCTTGGCACCCTATAATTGGTTCAACAATTCATCAATATGTGGCAGAGGATACTTGTTTTCGAATAGTTACCTTATTCAGTTATTGGTAGTCAATACATAACTGCATAGTACCATCATTTTTCTTAACAAATAACACCAGAACACCCCATGAAGATACACTGGTTCGAATAAACACATGTCTAACAATTCCTATAACTGCACCTTCAACTCTTTCAATTCAATTGGAGTTATACAATATGGTGCACTTCAAGTTGGACTAGTGCCGAAAATCAACTCAATGGTAAATTCAACTTCTCGATCAACTGCTACACCTAGCAATTCCTCAGGAAATACATCAATAAAATCATATATAATAGGAATATTTTCCAACTTAGAACCACCCTTATGAGTATCCTTCACATATGGTAAGTACACTTGACACCCTTTCCTTAATAATTTTCTAGCATTTATTGCATAAATTAATGTCGTAGGAGTAAGAACCATAAAATCGAAACACAAGCATATACGAAACTCGAAATACTACTTCCTTATGGAAGTAATCTATGGAAGCATGATATGAAGAAAACCAATCCATACCTAGGATCAAAACAAATCTAGGATGTCTAATGGTAACAAATCCACTAATAACTCCATGTCACCCACATGCATAAATACAACTCCTATAAACAGTCTCTTCCATTACCACCTCACCCATCGGGGTAGAAATAGATAACCCACTATCCAAATGGGTAGAGGGTCTGTATACATTCATGGAAAAATGATAATGATACAAATGAATGTGTAGCACAAAAATCTATAAGTATTGTGTTGCACCAAAAATAAAAAGCATATCTGTAACCAACTCTGGTGCCGCTTGGGCATCATGTTGCATCATCACAAACACCCTTCCTCCTATCCCCGATCTGCTCGAGGAACCGCTGCCCTTACCTTGAGATCTTCTCACAGAACCTCTTCCACCAGGCACTAACCATTGACGATGCAGCAGCTAAAAGTTGTGGACAATCCCACTACAAATGACCTAGCTGCCTACATGTAAAATATCTCTGTTGAACATCTGTCTGAGATAACGTACATTCCCTGGCAAAATGTCCTCCCCTACCATATCTACAGCAAACATTTCCTATGCTACGACCACTAGATCCACCCCTACTTTGAGGGGAAGATTGTTGACTAACAAAATCCTGTCTTCTTCCTTGTATAAACTGTCCTGGCCGACCTTTCAAAGGATTGTTTGATGCTAAAAAACTCTTCCCACTCAGACTTGGGTATCCTCCACTATAAGTACTGTTGTCTAAATTTGATATTGAACATTTACGTGCTAGTATACACGATCAACAAGTAATAAAGTGATAAGTAGAGTATCGTTCCCACGGAGAAATATTGCTAATAATATCCAAGTACTAACTTTGTATCAATTCAATTTTATTTAAACAATTGAAATTGAACTATGAAATGACTAAATCTAAACTTAATAATGAAGGGTTGAATTTATCGGGTAAAAGAACTTAAGATTACAACTTTTCCTAATGCTTCGTATAAATCTTTCTAACTCTCTTTCCAGTTAATTGATCAAAATAAGTTGTTAATTGAGAACTCAAAGTTATTTATCAAACCTCTTCTGATAGTTAGATAAAATTATCTATCCCAATTAAATTACTATATTCCTATGCAAAATAATTTGGAATAGATTCATTAAGTTCAAAGTCTCATGAAAGTTACACACGACATATAGGTATATTTCTATCCTATACACAAACCCAACAATTCAATCCTAAGAAGAATTAATCAGACGTATGTTATCATATTTCGATCTAAACCTAGAATTCATCTCCCAATTTCATATAGGTTATCAAATTAATTTTTGGCCACACAATCATACATCAATCACAAAATATGACAAAAAACTCATATAAGATCAATAAGAACTAGAATTGAGAGTAGATTAATTTAACTAGACATAGGTTTCGTTGCAATCTTGATAATAATTTAGTTCATAACGTAATTGAAGAACATCATTCTAAAATTTAACAACATCTGAGAAAATCAAGACATAAAAATAAGAGAAAAGAATGAAAACTTAGGTACAATCTTCAATTCTTCTCTAGCCTTCAAGACCAATCTTCTTCGTGTCGATTCCTTCGATTATTGTCTTCAATTTTTTATCAACTCTTGGTCTTTCTCAGATGTTTTCAGCCCCCAAAATTCATAATATATCATCCCCACACAAACCCTAGCGTATATGTAGCATTAGAGTCCAATTTCGGGTCAAAAATAAGGTAAAATTCGTGTCACGGACCAACACAAGTGCGGGGGTGCCAAAAATCAATGCAGGGGCACCATTTGTACAGTAGGATGGCGCAGGGGTGCCAATGGTGGCACAAGGGCGCGCCGCCCCCTCTGTAGGCCTAAAATGCCCTTTTATGTCCTCTTCCAAAAATTCACCCTTTTGGATCCAAATTGACTTTGTTTCTTCCGAATTGATCATGATTCCTTCCAAACTATCATCCCTACGAAATAACATCAAAACACACAAAATAAATAAAAATTAACATAAAATAATTGAAAACTTGTAATTTCATCAAACCGAAAATACTCAATTCGTAGGTATAAAACCCACTCATCAAATACCACCAAACTTGAATCTTTGCTTGTCCTCAAGCAAAATACTAAGAACAAAAACTATAAAAAATAATTCTAACAATCAACTACTCAAAAAATGGATCAATATAAATATTAATAATGGCCACAAAAGTTACTACAAATAATAATTCCTGAAAAACTTCAACATAGTGCAAAGTCTATCAATTTAACATACTCCTTAATTTTACTTCTGATCATGACCCTTTAAATACATGGACATATCTGGACTATCAAGCTAGTCATCACCCAAATACATTTACGTAATTAAATGCTTCATAGGAGATACTTAATATCAACTCTATAAACTTACATTTCACATCAACCTCCACTCATTAAGGCAAATATATAAATAGAAGGGCCAAAGATTTTTTATTTTTTTTTATCTTTCACTCTTTTTTTTATTTTCGTTTGGTGAGTGCATTTTATTCTCCATCTCACCTCCTATTGAGCGAGTGCGTTTTACGCTTCATCTCACCTTTTCTTGAACGAGTGCGTTTTACGCTCTATCTCATTCTCAACATGTGTTTATGAGTGAGTGCATTTTACGCTCCATCTCTATTCACCATATGCCCCCCTTTTTTTTTCTTTCTTATTTATTTATTTTTACTCATGAAGGATCAAATCAAAATAACAGTGTAAAATTAACTAGTATATCAAACTATAGACTCAACATGTTCATCAATTTTCCTTAAATTAACAATTAATCCCATTTATCATTGGCCGTAATCAATTTCAATCAACTCATTGCTCAAGTTGCTTTAAAACATGTTATTTAAGTGCAAAACATGCTATCTAAATGCATACCTAATAAATCAAATGCAAATAAGAAAACACCCCCCAAACTTAAACTAAAAATTGTCTTCAATGTATAAAGTAGAAAAAATTAAGACAGAGGACTTTCCTGAGACTTCACTAGGTGGCATCATCGTCAGCGTCTTCATCGTCCGCTGAGTCGGGAGTATATTCGGGAAACATAGGTGGACTAGGAAACTGTACTGGAGATGTGCCCGAGTTGAATCCGCAATTGTTAAACATTTGGACTAGTGTGGAATTGAATTCCATTGAATACTTCATGAATGAGTCCATTCGATGTGCAAGTCAATCATTACGTCTAGCTTCACGTCGAGATTCCCTACGTAGCTCTTGTGTCTCTTTGCATAACTCCTGTGTGTCTCGACACAATCCACACATCTCAACAACTAGATTCTCCATAGGTGATTGAGATGTGGCAATAGTAGGTTGAGGAGGCTCCAATGGTTGTCCTGAATTTTGAGGCATATCCACCATAACAAACCCAACACCCCTATGATTAGAAAAACCTCCCTTCCATACCTTAAAATGGCTAATGATTTGATGATCAATTGGCACTTGCGGTTGTTGAACTAATTCATCACCTGTCCATGTGACTTTGCTTTCTTCCATAATCCTCACATTAATGATGGGTGAGGCAATCCGGTACTTGAACCGCTCTTAATAGCCTTTGAGATCCCCACATTAATGGTTTTTCCTGTGACTATGCAATATAGCAATACAGCCCTATCTCGGAGTATTTCTGAAAAGTGTGTAGTAGGCATTAGCTTAGCACAGAGAAAGTAGTACCATGCCTTCCCAAGCCGGCTCAGCTCACTGTGTGAAAAGTGAACCTTCTCTGTCCCCTTTAATGTCCACTTAGCACCCAGCTTACATAGACAATTGATCACCTCCTCCAAGTCAAGTTCTTCAATTCTGTATTGTGTATACTTTTCATCATCTGACATATTTTCTATGTTGTAATAAGCATTGATGCGTTCCTTGGCAAATGACACTGCTCTACCCCAAACTTGAACAACATGGTTGTCGCACTCCTTGGCATTGGCATAAAATTCTTTTAAAATGGGGATTAGGGTGGCCTCCGGCTGTTCTCTGAAATCCAACCAACCACGCTCCATAATCATGTCATGTACACACCCATCATACGTTGCATCTGGGCAAAGACCGTGTTCAAGAATTAATACTTTTTTTACCAACCATGTATGAAATCTCTTCGACGCCACTTCGCTAACAAATCTCTTGTTGTCGTATGTCTTGGAAGATTTAGAGGTTTCCCCTCTTTGGCTTTTTGAAGACATGTTGGATATGCAATGCTAAGCCCTCACAACAACTTAAATTAGTTCACAAAGTAGCTAACTAATGTTTGTTTCCTCTTGGGTAATTTAACAAACACCTTGTGTGCATTGCTCAATGCTTCAACAATAAGCTATCCCCAAATCGTATGAGCACCACCAAAGAAGACACCCAACAATCTCTCACAATTATTTAAATAAACTTAAACATCACCCATGGAGAATGAATGAGAATGATACCTTAAACTGAAAAGTTTTGTCTTTACCCATGGAGAATGGAATATCACTTGTTGCTAGTTGATGCTCATTGATTCCACTTGAGAGGTGAGAATGTTGCGTTAAAGAGGTGGAGATAATGATTGGGTGAAATTTTTGGATGAATACGAGTGGGTGGGTATGTATGTTTAGAGGTTTGAAATGTTATGGTGGTGATAGGAGGTGATTTGGGTTGATGTATGTAGAGCAGATGGGTATTTTATAATGCTGAAAATTTGAGTTTGGGAGCTGTTTTTTGGTGTTTTTAATGCTGAGAATCTGGTTTTGCGAGCTGTTTTTGAGGTGTAGAATGCTGAAATTCTGAGCTGGTGGCTGATTTTTGATGTGGAGAATGCTGAAAATCTGACCTGGGAGCTATTTTTTTGATGTGGAGAATGTTGCCTGACGTGTTTGGGGCTGGATAGGCGCGTAGGGGTGCCAGAAATGGTGCCTAGGCGCTGGGTTTCTGCCTTGGTTCAGCCTCCAGACTCGCTGGGGCGCCAGCTAGGGCGCCTAGGTGCTAAATTTTGCTTTGGATCCTCCTCGTTCTTGTTCAAACTCCGTTTTTCTTCACTCTTTTATTTAATTTGATATTTCTTTTCGATAATTGATACCTACAAGCAATTAACCCACTATTAAAAATGTATTAATAATCAAGAACTAAATTGACAAAAACAAAGAATTAAAAATTAAAATTAAAACTTGGGTTGTCTCCCGAATAGTGCTTGGTTTAAAGTCATCAGCCTGACTATTCCCTAGTGTCATTCTGGATCGGTGAGAGTTATTGTGGTCTTTTGACGATCCACGTCGCCACCCCAATAGTGTTTCAATCTTTGCCAGTTCACCTTAAACGTTCTCTTCGAGTTGGGTTCTTCGACTTTAATTGCTCCATGCGGGAATACTTTAGTAACCAGAAATGCTCCCGACCACCTTGATTTGAGTTTACTCGGGAAGAGTTTTAACCTTGAATTGAACAGAAGTACTGCTTGTCCCAGTTGAAACTTCTGCTCAATGTTCTTCTTATTATGCCACCTTTTTACCTTCTCTTTATAAAGCTTTGCGTTCTCGTGTGCTTGGAGACGGGACTCATCCATCTTATTCAGCTGTAAGAGATGCTTCTCACTCGCTGTATGCAAGTCAAAATTAAGTTTCCGAATAGCCCAATATGCACTATGCTCTAATTCTACCGGCAGATGACAAGCTTTGCCATACACCAGCTTATATGGAGACATCCCAATTGGTGTTTTATACGTTGTTCGATAGGCCCACAAGGCATCATCTAGTTTCTTCGACCAATCTTTTTGGTTGGGATTAACGATTTTCTCCAGAATCCGCTTCACTTCTCTATTCGAAACTTCGGCCTGGCCACTAGTCTGGGGGTGATAAGCTGTGGCAATCTTATGGGTAACCCCATATTTAGTGAGAAAAGCTACAAAATATTAATTACAAAAATGCGTACCTTCATCGCTAATGATCGCTCTCGGTGTACCAAACCTCGTGAGGATGTTTTTTCGGATGAAATTTAACACCACCTTTGCATCATTGGTAGGCAAAGCATCTGCTTCAACCCACTTAGATGTAATCCACCGCAACTAATATGTAAAGGTTATTGTACAATGATGGAAACGGCCCATGAAATCTATACCCAAACGTCAAAGATCTCAACCTCCAAGATATTATTTAAGGGCATCTCATGTCGCTTGGAAATATTTCCAGTGCATTGACATCTGTCGCACTTTAATGCGAAAAAATGGGCATCCTTGAAGAGAGTTGGCCTATAAAAACATGATTGAAGGACTTTTGTTGCGGTTCTCTCTCCCCCATAATGTTCTCCATAACATGATGAGTGGCAATGCTGCAATATTCCTTCGATTTCTTCCTGGGATACACATCTTATTAGCATCTGATCTGCACATTATTTAAATAGGAATGGTTCATCCTAGATGTAATGCTTCACCTCGTGCAAGAAATTCTTCCTTTGTTGGGTGATCATTTTAGGGGGAAGCACATGACTCACTATATAGTTCACATAATCTGCATACCATGGTGCTCCCTTTGCAACATAGAATAGTTGCTCATCCGGAAATGATTCATTGATCATTACATCGTCATCCTTTTTCTATCCAGTTTTCTTAAGTCTAGAGGGATGATCTGCCACTTGTTTTTCTGTCCCCTTTATGTCCCTAATAACTAGATCAAACTCTTAAAGGAAAAGAACTCATCGAATTAATCGTGGCTTGGCGTCCTTTTTTGAGATCAAATACTTAATGGCAGAATGATCTGTGAACACTATATCCTTGGTACCAATGAGATAGGATCGAAATTTATCAAAAGCAAAAACAACTGCTAATAATTCTTTCTCAGTGGTTGTGTAGTTGAGTTGTGCATCTGATAACGTCTTGCTAGCATAATAGATAGCATGAAACATTTTTTATTTTCGTTGACCTAAAACTATTCCAACTGCAAAGTCGCTAGCATCGCATATTAGCTCAAATGACAAATCCTAATTTGGTGCCACTATCACGAGGGCAGTAATGAGCTTCTTTTTAACACCTCGAAGGCCTCTATGCATGCCTTATCAAAAAGGAAGGTATGTCTTTTTCTAAAAGGTTGCATAAAGGCTTCGTGATCTTGGAGAAGTCCTTTATGAATCATCCATAAAATCTGGCATGTCCCAAAAAACTCTGAATTCCCTTGACTGATGTCGGTGATGGTAGATTTTCAATAGTCTCTATTTTTGCCCTGTCCACCTCTATCCCAATAGCAGAAAATTTATGTCCCAGAATAATGCCTTCTTTAACCATGAAATGACACTTTTCCCAATTCAATACCAAGTTTGTTTCCACACATCTTTTCAGCACAAGAGTTAGGTTCTCTAAACATAGGTCAAAGCTATCTCCAAATACCAAAAAATCATCCATAAATACCTCAAGATTTTGCTTGACCATATCGAAGAATATTGCCATTATGCATCGTTGAAACGTTGCAGGTGCGTTGCATAATCCAAAAGGCATTCTTTAGAATGCACAGGTTCCATAAGGGCAGGTAAACGTAGTCTTCTCTTGATCCTCGGGTGCTATGGCTATCTGATTATAACCGGAATAACCATCCAGGAGGCAGTAGAATGTATGCTCAACCAATCTGTCAAGCATCTGATCAATGAATGGTAGAGGGAAGTGGTCTTTTCGAGTTGCCTTATTGAGTTTGTGATAATCCATACATACTCGCCACCTAGTCACTGTCTGTGTTGGAATTAACTCATTGTTCTCAATGGACACTACCGTCATGCCTCCTTTCTTAGGAACACATTGAACTGGACTAACCCATGAACTGTCTGAGATAGGGTATACAATTTCGGCATCCAACCACTTAATGATTTCTTTCTTGACCACCTCCTTCATGATAGGATTTAATCGGCGTTGTTGCTCAATCACAGGCTTAGCATCATCTTCAAGCAAAATTTTGTGCATACATATTGAGGGACTAATACCCCTAATATTTGCGATAGACCATCCTAAAGCCATTTTGTACTCACGAAGAACTCGCAATAGCTTACTTTCCTGAAATTCATCAAGTGAAGTAGAAATAATAACAGGTAAAGTAAAAGAACCACCCAAATATGCATACCGCAAATCATTTGGAAGAGGTTTAAGCTCCAACACGGGTGGTTCTTCCATAGATGACTATACACGAGTAGAGCTTCCCAAATGATCCAAAGTCTCAAATTATTGCTTGAACTTGACAACCCGTGGAGTAGCATTCAACCACTGTACATATTCTAGAGGAGCATGGTGGTCTGAAACAGTGGAATTAACAAGTGATGCCTCAAGGGGATCTGAAATACAGCTCCTTTCAAATATCTCATTTACTGTATCTTCCATCAAATCAACCCAAAAACATTCCTCTGCTTCCTTAGGAAATTTCATAGCTGAAAATACATAAAATGTCACCTCTTCATCTTGGACTCGCATAGTTAGTTCACCTTTTTATACATCGATAAGTGTTCTCCCTGTTGCTAAGAATGGTCGCCCAAGAATAATAGGTATTTCTCTATCTTCCTCACAATCTAAGACTATGAAATCAGCTGGAAAAATGAACTTGTCCACTTTAACTAGAATGTCCTCAATTATGCCCCTTGGATAAGTGAGTGATCTATCCGCAAGCTGCAATGTAACATTCATTGGTTTTGCTTCATTTAAACCCAATTGCTAATAAATTGAGAGTGGCATTAAGTTAATACTAGCTCCCAAGTCACATAATGCTTTTCCAAAAAATTGACTGCCTATTGTGCATGGAATTGTAAAGCTACCTGGATCTTTGAGCTTTGATGGTAGCTTCTTTTGAAGAATAGCACTACACTCCTCCATAAGTGCTACTGTCTCAAAATCACCCAGTTTTCTCTTCCTTGACAGAATTTCCTTCATAAATTTAACGTAGCTAGGCATTTGCTCAAATGCATCTACGAAAGGGATATTAATTTGGAGTTTCTTAAACACTTCCAAAAATTTGAAGAACTGTTTATCCAATTTCTGTTTCTGCAAACGTTGTGGAAATGACATGGGAGGTACAATAGGACTCTGCTTGCCTCCCTTAGAACATGCACTTGGATCTTCTTCTTTCTTCTCATGCTCCATATTCCTACTATCTTTATCTTCATCCCCACCAACCTCTTCAAGTGATTGTTTTGGAGTTTCACCAACGACTTCAAGTAACTCTCTTCCACTTTGTAATGCAATAGCCTTGCAATGCTCCTTACCTTCCCTCTTAGGATTGATCTCCGTATCACTCGGTAATGTGCCTTGAGGTCGGTTGTTAATGGCATTAGCAAGCTATCCCATTTGATTTTCCAGGTTTTAAATGGATACTTCTTGACTATTCATCCTTGTCTCATTCTGTGCTATGTACCTGGAAAGTAGATCCTCCAAATTCGACTTCTTTTCTTACTGTGGTGGAGCTTGATTCTAGAAGCCTGGTGAGTATGATTGTCTTGGAGCAGAAGGTTAAGCTTGATTATTATTCCATGAAAAACCTAGATGATTCCTCCAACCAGGGTTATAGTTGTTGGAATTGTTGCTATATTGTTGCCTGTTATGGTTACCAATGAATTATACCAACCCCTGGATTGATTGCGCATTGATCACTCGATGGTTCCCAACACACAATTCATAAATGATTGCCACACTTTGAATAGGTCGTACCCCTAAAGAATCAATCTTCTTTGTCAATGTAGTAACCTGTGCAACTAATGCAGTAACTGCATCGACTTTATAAATCCCTGCTACCTTTGGCTGATTGATCCTTGCAGAGGGCCACTGATAATTGTTAGCAGCCATTGTCTCCAAAACTCGAAAGCTTCATCAAAATTTTTCCCCATTAATGCCCACCTGTAGTCACATCGATACTAGTCCAGGTAGCACTAAACAACCCATTGTAGAATATTTGAACTTGCAACCACTTAGGAATACCATGGTGAGGACATTTTTGTAGTAAGTCTTTGAATCGCTCCTAAGCTTCATAAAGAGTCTCAGAATCATGTTGTGTGAATGATGTGATGTCATTCCTCATCCTTGCAGTTTTAGCTGGTGGAAAAAATTTAGATAAAATTTTTTGAGCTAAATCTGTCCACATAGTAATAGATACCGGCGGTAATGAATGCAACCAACTCTTCGCCTTATCACGAAGTGTGAAAGGGAAAAGTCGAAGTCTAATTGCATCTTCAGAAATCCCATTGTATTTGAAGGTGTCACAAATTTCTAGAAAACTCACCGAATGATCATTTGGGTCGTCGTTAGGCAAACCCCCAAACTGCACTGAATTTTGAATTATTTGGATAGTACCTGGCTTGATTTCAAAACTGTTTGCTTGAATTGCAGGCCATTGAATGCTCGATTGTATTTCTGTAACAAGCGGCATAGCATAATCCCTTAGAAATTTCTATTCTTCTTCAGCCATAGCTTCTTGGTTGTTTACTTCTTGACACTGCTTTTGCAAGTTTCGGAGCCTTCTTTTGATTTCGTCTTCGAATGGTAGTAACTCCTGACCTGTGGATTGTGTTTGCATACAAAATTCAAGAGTGCTTATGAAAACAATTAAATAGTAAAGTAAATAAGTTTAAACTAAGATCAAATTGATTGAAATTAATATTAAAATAATTACTAGAATAAGTCCCCGGCAATGGCGCCAAAAGCTTGTTGTCTGAATTTGATATTGACAATTTACGTGCATGTATACACGATCAACAAGTAATAAAGTGATAAGTAGAGTATCGTTCCCACGGAGAAATATTGCCAATAATATCCAAGTACTAACTTTGTATCAATTCAATTTTATTTAAACAATTGGAATTGAACTATGAAATGACTAAATTAAAACTAAATCTAAAAATAATAATCAAAGGTTGAATTTACCGGGTAAAAGAACTTAAGATTATAACTTTCCCTAATGTTTCGTATAAATCTTTCTAACTCTCTTTCTAGTTAATTGATCAAAATAAGTTGTTAACTGAGAATTCAAAGTTATTTATCAAACATTTTCTGATAGTTAGATAAAATTATCTATCCCAATTAAATTACTATATTTCTATGCAAAATAATTTGGAATAGATTCATTAAGTTCAAAGTCTCATAAAAGTTACACATGACATATAGGTATATTACTATCATAAACACAAACCCAGCAATTCAATCCTACGAAGAATTAACTAGACGTATGTCATCATATTTCGATCTAAATCTAGAATTCATCTCCTAATTTCGTCTAGGTTATTAAATTAATTGTTGGTCACACAATCATACATCAATCACAAAATATGACAAAGAACTCATATAAGATCAATAAGAACTAGAAACGAGAGTAGATTAATTTAATTAGACATAGGTTCCGTTGCAATCTTAATAATAATTTAGTTCATAACGTAATTGAAGAACATCATTCTAAAGTTTAACAACATCTTAGAAAATCAAAAAATAAAAGTAAGAGAAAAGAATGAAAACTTAGGTGCAATCTTCAATCTTTCTCTAGCCTTCAAGACTAATCTTCTTCTTGTCATTCCTTCGATTCTTGTCTTCAATTTTCTATCAACTCTTGGTCTTTCTCAAATGTTTTCAACTCTTAAAAGTCAGAATATATCATTCCCACACAAACACTAGCATATATGTAGCTTTAGAGTCCAATTTCGGGTCAAAAATAAGGTAAAATTCGCGTCACGAACCAACACAAGCGCGGGGGCGCCAAAAATCAGTGCAGGGGGGCCATTTGGATAGTATTATGGCGTAGAGGTGCTAGTTTTGGTGTAGGGGCACCCCACCTCTACAGGCCTAAAATGCCCTTTCATGTCCTCTTCCAAAATTCACCCTTTTGGATCCAAATTGACCTTGTTTCTTCCTAATTGATCATGATTCCTTCCAAACTATCATCCTGACGAAATAAAATCAAAACAAACAAAATAAATAAAAATGAACATAAAATAATTGAAAACTTACAATTTCATCAAATTGAAAATACTCAATTTGTAGGTGTAAAACCCACTCATCAAGTACCTTGTCTTCCTAGGTCAAATCTACTACTCATTGACTATTCACCAACCCCTCTTCTTCTTGCACATCTCTTTTTGCAATTAATGCTTTGTTGACCATTCAAGATACAACTTAACGTCCTGTGTGGAAATCAGAGATTGAATACTGAAATCCAATTCCATTTAGAACCTTCTGCATTTTTCCTCGTCATTACTCACAATAGATAGAACAAATCAGAACAATGATATGAACTTGTGCTCATAATTAGTAACCAACATATTTCCTTGAGTAAGGTGGATAACTTCATTTGCCTTCTAATACTGATAGACTAGAGAAAAAGCTTCAACAAACTGTTTCCACATCGCAACTTTATGTGTGTTGTTCCAAGTTTTGAGAAAATCAACATGCGCTCAGTAGCTTCCCACCAGTAATACTGTCTAGATGGTGGTGGTGGCGTCCAGACGGTACCCTAAACCTCCTTAACTTGCCTTTTCTCCAATTGGTCCATTTAAGCAACAAAACACCCCGATTGGCAAGCTTGGGTATCCGTCGCCATTGGAGCCCCCCTCTAGTGTCTATAAATACCCCCATTCAGTCAGGTTTCAGGAGAGTTCACCAGAGAGAATAAATTTAGAGAAAAGAAGAAGAAACCCTACCCTAAACACTTTGCAGCTAGAACTTCTTTTATTTCTACATTTATGTTTCATCCTCTTTAATTAGAGGGTTGAACCTCTCTCACTTTTGTACCCTAGCTGGTAATAAGAGTGGGGGTGTTTTAACTATTCCTTGCGAAAGGACTTGTTGTATTTTGTTTTCTATTGTAATGGGTTTCTCATTCTTCTTGCTCGTCTATAGTAGTGAGGTGTGAGTAGTTCGTTTATACTCAGCGAAGGGTGAAAACACGTGTAATGTTGTTTAAGTTACAGAAATGCCGATGTTTTATTTATACTTTGATGTTTATATCTCCTTTAATCGATGGATGGTTATAACTATTATATGTTCATGGTTATGAACACCGAGCAAAGCTTATTGCTATATACCATTCTATCTATAAGTTATTATGTACTTCATGCATGATTCAATGATGCATGTAGTTGGGTTTTATGTAACAGTTGGGAGATTGGTTATAATGAGTTAAATTTCGCCATAGCTAATGCTTTTAATTCAATGCATAAATTTGAACTCGATCTTCATTAAATCATCAACCTGCTAGTCAGATAGCTAAAATAAACCTTTTAAATGTTTCTCCTTCATGGCTAACCTAATCAGTTGATGTAATATGGTTTAGTTACACATCAAACCTACTGATTAACTTTCCAATTAGATGGGAGTTAATTACTGTAAGGTGACATTTTCATAATCAAGCAATATATTGCATGTTGGATCCCTGAACTAAATAGTACTTTTGTTATCGTTATCAGGAGTTTAAATTATGTATTTATTTGATAATTCTAAGTTCATACCACAAACTGTTGTGAAGCACACTACAAACAAGACAATCTTACCTTTTCCATTTTAAATTTCAACAGTTAGCTGCTTGTGGGTTCGACCTTGAACTTATACCGAGAAATATTACAATTTGACCACTTATACTTGTGTGTATCATTTAATTCAGGTCATCCAACCTTCCCTAGTCCACGTATCAACTCACCAAAAATTGTGTTTGATGAAAAATGTGCACATACGCACACCCACATTGATGCAATGCCCACGAATGCAATGATTACCTACGTATATGCAAATTCAATGTGCAATTGGAATCTACAATGCCATGTTCATCCTATCACAAGCATATTATGAAAATATTCAACTTCTCAATTGTCTATTATATCATGGAGCATATAATAACACTTCACAATAGCATTAAACATGTTATATTATCTTCAATTCATATAATACACTTAATCAACTCTAGGCATTTCATCATGACCAACAAGGCACAAGTTATATAAACACAGAGCATTCCCAATTAACAAATCTCTTCATGAAATTACAAACAAGCATTTTTCTCAAAACCCAATCCTGCAAAATTGGTTCAAACATGTTCTTACAACCATTTTTCACATTTCAACTACACTAGGTATGTGTTATACATGAGCTTACATCTATAACACCCTACTCATTTCATATTTCAACCCTAGGTTGAGAATAGACCTAGTTAGGAAAGAAACCTCACATCTTGAAGCGTAAATCCTCTTCGTCGGAGCCCCAAATACCCAAAACCAAGCTTCAAAACTTTATCCCTAAAATCCCATCTTTCAGATTGTGCAAAAACTCACATAACCTTTGGTATGTACGGGGTAGCTCTTATTGTGTAGAACAAATTTTTGTCTTTGCTCAAATGGATCTGACGATCGGATCACCGTAGATCGGAGAAGAGATGAAGAAGGGCTTGAGTTTTATCTCTCTTCGTTCACACTCTCTCTCTCTCTTTATTGTAATTCTTCTGGCCAAAATGGGGGAGAAATTCATATTTTCCCCCTTTATATACTCTTCAATGCTTGGCTCTTATTGAGCCACATGTCCCGTCTTTTCTGATTAGATTTTGTCCCAAATGAATTAAATCTCATCCCTTGTTAAATTAAGTATATTTTATTTGAACTAAATTTAATTTATTTCCTGGGTTTTGTGAAAAAATCCAATCGCATTTATTTTAGTCTTGCAATGCATGATTGCACCATAAAACGCAAAAAATTTGACTGTCTCAAAATTAGACGAACATTGACTGGGCAGCTAATTTATGCGAGAGTTAAAGTTCTAGAAAAATTCGGGTTTTCAACCTGTACCATAACTACTAATTTACCATTTTGCATTTTTTCATAAAATTTTAAATTTTTTCGAGTTTTACAATTACACTCCAATAATATACAATTGAACAAATTTATACCAATTATCTCATTCTTCTTTCTCTTCACTCTCCCAAATTCATATAAATGTATTATTTTTTTTATTAAATATAGTATTCTATTTTCACCAGAGTTAAAATACTAGAAGTTGACTATTTGATTTTCTTAAGGTATTTGGGTACTATCTTCGTAAGTGCAATACGCAGACAGGTTTGAGAATCTTTATTGTATCTTGAAAATAGAATTGTGAAATTCTCAGTGCACACCTTTCTAAAGATCCAATAGGGGAAAATACTATTTTTAAGAAAGTGTTCTCGTACATGACTTGAAACAATTTTTAGTGTTGCAGTGCAATCCCTATAATCAAGTTTTCAACGGAGTGACAACACCAAAGTATTTATCCAACAAATATTACCCCTAAAATGATATTGAAAAGATATTCATATCCCTCAATATTAATAATTTTGACAATTAATCAACATGATAATTATAGTTTTTATAATTTAATGCCCAATTGTAATTTTTAGTAAATTATACAATTACATTTATTCTTCCCTATTAGAATGAAAATAATCCAAATTGTAGTCAAATGGCACGGGAAGTGGAGGGGTAAAAGGGCGGCCGCCTAAATGGCATAGGCTTAGGTTGGCCATACCAGAGAGAGAGAGAGAGAGAGAGAGAGGAGAGGAGAGAGAGAGAGAGAGAATGTTTGTGTTGGGTTTTTAGTTTGGATGTGGGCTAGGTATAGGCCATGGGTTTGGTATTGGTAGTTGGGTTCAACACTCTTGACACCACTATTGCCCCCTTACTACCATCACGCATCGTCACCACCCCCATTACCGCCACCCCCATTATTGCCACCATACCACAACAACTAACCTTAGCCCCTACCACCAACTCCACCACCACGACAACTAGCCTTAACCCCTTGCCTTGGGCGTTGCCACCATACTTCACCACCACTCCCACCGTCGCCATAATCATCACTACTACTACTTTCAAATAGCTTCCAAACACAAGTAATTTGGGGGCTCCAAAATTTTATAGAAAATTGGGGGCCTAGGTGTCCATATAAATGGCCTAGGCCTAGGGGTGGTACTGCCTAGAGAGAGAGAAAAAATGTGTGTTTGTGTTGGGTCTTTAGTTTGGATGTGGGTTAGGTATGGATCATGGGTTTCGTATAGGTAGTTGCATTCAACACCCTTGCCACCACCATTGCCCCTTTTATACCATCAACCATTGTCGTCACAACCCACCAACATAGTTACTGTCACCACCATTAACCTTAACCCCCACCACCACCTCCACCACTACTACTACTACCACCACCTATCACTACTCCACCATATCAGCTGCCATTCCCAACATTGGCACAATCATCAGCCCTACTACTGCCACAACTAACCACCATTGTCTCCCCCACCACAATGATCAACACCATCCTATCTTATCACCTACCAACCTCTATTTTTACCTTCAGCATGCCTACTTACAAATTCAGCACCCTGCCACCATCATCAACCACCTACCCATCCACCATAACCACCACCCTGTGGTCGCCGTTAGCCTTATCTCGCCGTCATTTTTTCTGCCGTAATTGTAAATATTTCACCACAACCACGCCATCGCTATTGCCACCATCATCTTATTCCTTTACCACTAATCATCTTGCCACCACCTCTTGCCACCAAACCTTGCCCTCACCACCATCACCATTAGTTTTGACCAATACTTGTCACCCCCATCAGGGTGGTGGTGGTGGGACAGTGGAGAAGGTCATAGTGGGGGTCTTGGTAATGGTGATAAAGATGTGAGTAGCACATTAGTGCTGATTGTGATGATATTGATGATGATGGTAAAAATAAGGTAGTAGCAATAAGATGGTAAAAAACAGGAGTAAAATAAGAAAATAAATAATTTTCAAACTTCAGCTCCTTATATTTGTCAAAAAGTTTAATTTAATTTAGTACATAAATTTCAATAAATACCAAATAGTTTGAAATTCAAAAAATAACTTCACTTTGAAGCAATGCATTAAATGCTCCTAGCATTTTATTTTATGCACTTGGAAGAGAAAGCATGCTTCCATTTTTATCTTCCAATAAGCTTTGAGACTTAACATCATCTTATACGCTAGCAAGTGAATATAAAGGGTTAGGATTGTCCACAAACTTTTAAGTGGCCAACTCCTGTGGCTGCCCAATTAAATAAAAATGATCTTAAATGCTTTCTAAGCTTATTAGTACACATTTGCTTCAAGTTCCATGTGGCTAAAACTTTGGTCCAATCACTTGGACTTCCTTCACCTCAAGACATGTTATCAAGTTCAAGACCCACATGCTCTATGCTTACTGCCTCCTTTTTCCACCATGTCCAACCAATCCAATGGTAATTCTTTGTGCTCAAGAAAATTGCACCCACACATTTCCCCAGCCAGCCTCAATTTTAGACCATGAGTTGATTATCCAAAAATTGAAGAAATTGGCTTGCCTAAGGTAGGAAATTGATCATCACCTTACACTATCCCGAGACATGGACCTTTATCGATCTTTGAACACAAGAACATCAAACTAGCATGAGGGACCTGGTGGCTTGAATAGAAAAATATGCCAAGGTCAAGGATGACATGGCCAACGCACAAGGCAAGGGGTTTGTTTCCAAGGAAAAGGAAAAGGAAAAGGATCAGACAAGCAAGAAGGGTGGGTCCTCCTAGGTCTTGAATACAAAAGGATTCACACAATCTTCAAGGAGCTAATATATAAGATGCTCGATAAAATTAAGAAAGAACTTTTCTTCAAGTGGTCGAGAAAGATACAGGGTGATCTTTTCACCAGGAACTCTTCTATTCGACGTTCATATCATCAGGATACTGAGCACCTAACATAAGATTTATCGAGTAAATAAGGATTTCCTTAAGAAGTTGGTTAAGTAAGGCCACCTTGATGAGTTCATTGATGATGGGAAAACCCCAAAAAATTAGAAGCATTTTGACATGGTCTCCGAGGAAGCTACAACAATCATTAAATTGATCCATGACTGCCCTCATGAGCGATTGACTTGTAATTCTCTACATGCTGACCTCTGAACGGTGTCCAAAACCAAGAAGGTTGATAAGGGCAAGGCTAACGTACAACCTTGAAAATAAAGCCGCGGCAATGGTGAATTTTCTCATTCATTGACGCCTACTTAGTATGTCTCCATGAAGATGCTATGATTGTTACCCTGAGGGCAAAGAGGTTTATTGTGAAGAGCATTTTGGTAGAATTGGGGGGCTCTTTCAAAGTAATGTATCAGAATCGGTTCCAATATGAGGTTCAGCCCCAATGATGTAAAGCCCAAAGACCCCCCCCTCATGGGTTTTTACAGATCTTATGTGTTTCCCCTCGACAAGGTCACCCTCTCAGTCCCAATTGGGATTTTTACCCTTCCAGTTGAATTTGTGGTGATCAATTCTAATTCCCCCTATAAGTCCATTATGGGGAGAACTTGGCTAAATGGCCTAAAACTAGTCCATTCATTATATCACTAGCAATTGAAATTCCACACCCCTTAGGGGATTATGGAGATATGTGCAGACAAGGTTGCCTCCAAAAGCTTCTTCCCTGCCATCGTCAAGATTTGGGTGGCTGCTAAAGCCAAAGAGCAGGACCTAGATACAGTCTTGGAAAAATTGCAGTTCACCTTTAAGGGTGAAAAGGATAGGTTCTTCCCAATCAGGGTCTTCATTTACTACAACCGAGCAGGAAGAGATTTAAGATTTCCTGAGGTGCAAAGTTGATGTGTTTGCATGGAGCCCTTATGAGATGTAGGGTATAGAACCCAAAGTTATTTGCCAATGGCTTAATGTGGGTCCATCCTTTAAACCCATCAAGAAAAAACCTCAAAGGTCAATACCACATGCATATGTGGTCAATGAGGAGGTGTACTGATTATTAGAGGTTGATTATATCTGGGAGGTTTAGTTCCTAAAATACCTTTCTAGTACTGTCTATGCTAGCACGAAAATTGGAAAGTGGCGTGTCAACATCGAATCCACCGACCTCAAAAAAGCATGTCTAAAAGATGATTAGCCCACCTACGATTGACCAAGAAGTGGATACAACCACGAGACAAGAATGGATGACTTTATGGATGTTTAGGTGGAGTATAATCAAATCCCCCTAAAAATTCCCGACTAGGGAAAAAAACCTTCTTTATAACCCCTATAGGGGGTTTATTACTACAAGATAATGTTGCTTGGCTTGAAAAATGAAAGGACCAGCTATCAACGCCTAATGAATAAGATATTCAAGCAACAGATTGGGTATGGAGGTCTACATTGTTGACATTTTAGTGAAGAACTGGGCACGAAGGGACCACCTGAAAGACTTGTAAGAGAGCTTCTAGAAACTTCAAAACTATGGGTTAAGCTAAATACATTCAAGTACTCATTCAACATCAGCTCGAGCAAGTTCCTTTGGTATTTGGTGACTGTTCAAGGTATTAAGGCCAACCTCAACCAGATACATGCCATACTTAAGGTTCAGAGGCCCAGAATAGTCAAGGACATCTTGAAGCTCATCGGGATACTTGTAGTTCTTAACCACATTATATCTAGGCCCTTAAACAAGTACAAGCCTTGAGTAAGGCCCAAATAGACGTATGAGATAAAGAGTGCAACCAAGCGCTGTAGAGAATCAAGAAGTACCTAGATTATCTCCTACCTTCATAATGCTAGAGCCCGTAGAGACTCTATACGTATATTTAGCAGTCTCTAAATATGTGGTTAGTGGAGCACTAATCAAGGAACATGAGTTAGAACAAAGACCTGTATATTGCATTAGCAAAATTCTCCTTAATCCCAAGAACAAGTACCTTCCTTGGAGAAGGTAGCCTTGGCCTTGGTTACTATGGCCAAGAAACATGGACATTAATTCCAAGCTCACCTTATTGTGTTTTTGACCAACTAGCCTTGGAAGGTCATGCTTTAGAAAGTTGAGTGGTCCATTGAATTAGGGGAATTTGACAACCAATATTTGACTTGAGTATCCATTGAGGGGTAACTCCAAGTCGACTTCATTACCGAATTCACATATCCTACACCCAGCTTACTAGAAGGAGAACCCTTTGACACCCCAAAGGTCCCAATGGGACTTGGAGTTTGCACATGGATGGATGGTCCAATGCTCAAGGGGCTGGAGTAAGGGTTGTCCTAACCCACCTGCCTAGATCCACATTGTAACATGTGATTAGGCTTGGCTTTATAGCGTCAAACAATGAACTTGACTAAGTTCCCCTTATCTTAGGACTCGACATGGAAAATCCAATTGAATTTAGTTGTCTACAAGTTTTCTGCAATTCCAAACTGATTATAAATCAAGTGAATTGGGAGTTTGAGACTCGTAATCGTAAGATAAGGGAAAACCACAAGAAGGTGCGAGTAATCATGGTGGAGTTCAAGGTGATTCATGTTTCACAATTTCCCACGGATCATCACAGCCATGTAGACGCCCAAGTGTGTTTAGCCTCGATTCTTAGTTTAGAGGTAACTCGAAGGATAACCGTGTAATACTTGCCCCTCCAGCATTAGATAGTAGGCACTAGTGATGAGCCTCCTGGTCGAACTAGACATGGTACCCTTGAGTTGGATGGATCCCCTAGTCAAATACTTGAAGACAAAATAACTTCTTAAGTTCCACAAGGAGGCCTAGAAGATCAAAGTCAAATCCCCAAGGTTCTGGGTCTCCCCCAACTAGAGACTTTATCGAAAGTCATTCTAGGGGTCATGTCTCCTTTGCATTCTCAACCACCAAATCCAAACATTACTGTATGAAGTCCATGGGATATGCAGGAGCCACATTGGTGGTCAAATTTTTGCATATCGAGCTATTCTCCAAGGATATTGGTGGTCCTACATGTAAAAAGATGCTCAGCAGCATGTTTAGAAATGTGTCAAGTGTCAAAATTTCACCCCTATTATTCAATAACTGACTAGAGATCTTAATCCCCTCATAAATCCATAGCCCTTCACTCAATGGGGGCTAGAAATAGTCGAGTCATTATTGAAGGCTCCGATGAATAAAAGGTTCTTATTTGGGTATTGATTACTTCACCAAATGGACGGAACGTGAGTTGCTATGCCACATTTGAGCACCAACACCAAGAAGTTTGTATGGAAGAATGTCACAACTCGGTTAGGTATACCTCAGGCTTTCATGTGAAACAAAAATACCCAATTCTATAGTGGTCCTTTCAAGCAGTTCTATGAGGGATTCGACATTTAGAATTTCTACTTATCCCCGGTCTTCCCATAGTGAAATGGGCAGGCCGAGGTCTCCAACAAGACTATCCTTATCGGGATCAAGAAGTGGTTCGAGAATGCCAAGGGGAAATGGACCAAAGAATTGCTGAATATCTTATAGGTATCGAAAAACACCCCAAAGCTCAACCAACGAAACCCCTTATGCATTAGCCTATGGGATGGAAGTAGTTATACCCCCATGAATTTGGTATCCTAACCATCAAGATTCACTCCTTTGAAACTGGCATGAATTATCAGCAAATATCATTGGACCTAGAGTTCATCAAGAAAAGGAGGGAAATTGTAGCTATTCAATTGGCTAAGTATTAAGAAGAGCTGAACAAA
Source organism: Ilex paraguariensis (assembly GCA_963454935.2). NCBI lineage: Eukaryota > Viridiplantae > Streptophyta > Magnoliopsida > Aquifoliales > Aquifoliaceae > Ilex > Ilex paraguariensis. Next base: position 136,018 of record CAUOFW020000968.1, on the reverse strand, counting down.
CAGTATAAAAGGAAAGTCCAAGCCCAAGAGTTTCAAGTGGGGAACCTAGTGCTTTGTAAAGTTGGTTGAAGTACACGGTAGTGTGTATGGGTGGATCGGGGTTATATAGGTTTGAAGACCTTGAAGGGAGACCTATTCCTTGACCATGAAATGTATCAATGTTGAAAAAATTCTTTCATTATACAAATGTACAAACTTATGATAAATGAAGGATGACTCCTTTGTATGCTATGTGTCTTTTTCCCTAAGCCGCTGGCTTAGTTGTAGGGGCCATGTCCCGAGTGAGAGATGTTTGCACCAAAACTTAGGACACGACTACAAGTGGGATACAAATCTTCACCAGAAGAGCACCATGCCCAAATAGACAAAGGATACGCTTTGTCGAGAGGTACCCATGAATGGGTACGCCACAAGTATGCATTATACTTAAAACAAACCAAGATGGAACCAAATATAGAGATATAATTAACGTCCAGAGGGCTTTGCATCCTCCTAAGCGTACAGACAAAAAAGTGGCCCAAAGGCCTTACAGATCAAGAAGATTAAAAAAAAAGTAGAATAAATCCCTATTAGGGTCCTAGAACTTTCAAATCTTGTCATCACCTCCTTGGCCATCCTCATCCTGACCACCACCTCCTTGGTCCAGAACCTCAAATTCTCCTTGATCGCCACCTTCTTAGCCATCGTTGTTTGTGTTACTGAACAGATAATCAAAATCTCCCAAATCCACAATGGTGGTGTGACCTTGTTGATCGACTAAGGTATCAAGTAGAGGAGGGTCTCAAGAATTCTACTACAATGTTGGAGGAGAAAGTAGAAAAGGGGAAAGCTCATCACACTCCATTTTATCCCCATCACTTATTGGGATAATGACTGGGGATGGGTCCTCCCTTGCAGTGTTAGTGTCACCTTCAATTTCTCCTTCTTCCTCAACCAACAAAGGGGTCAGCATGAAAGAATGCTAAAGGAAAAGCTCTAATTCAAGGCCAACCTCGACCAACAAAGGAGTCAGCATGGTGCATGGCCATGTTAGCCTTGAAATAGAGGGGCCCCACTAACTATGAAGGTAATATCGGGGGATTGGACGATCAAATTAGAAGTCATGAACACCTTGTCCCTCCGGGTGATGGCCCAAGGGTTCCATTCTGAAGGCTGGTCCTCCAGTTGTTGAGGGTCCAATATTAGAATGACACTCAATAGAGGAGGAACATATTGTGTTTAAGGGGTAGACAAGGCATCGTGGTGATGCTTGACCATTCGCATTATCTTTGGATCCATCTCTTGCCTCTAGCACTGATCCTCAGGAGCTTGTTCAGTCTAGGGCAAGGGGAAGTGGAACATTTTATAGTTATCGGAGGCTACTGACGGCTACATCTAGGATGAACAATCGAATCTCGTGCGACTTGCTTAAAGGGAAGCAACCATTACAGTCTAGCCGTCGAAACTTATCCTAGGTATCTTAGACATTTTCAATTTTGAGGATTCAACTTCTATATAGGATGTAGTCAAAATAGCCTTGGAATCCTCCAAATCCTGATTGTTGTCTTCTTCTAAGTTCACTTGTCCACTAGACCCGTTAGTCTAGATAGAACGGTCAAAATGAAGAAGGACTTGGGAATATTTTTTTTGTAGTTGGGTGTGCACTTTAGCATCACATGGGCAGCTCGACCAAAACCATTTGGTCCCCGATAGCTCTAAACTTTGATCAGGCCCTAAAAAGTGACCAAAGAGTGAAGAGGTTGAGAAGCCTCCTCCTTGACCCTCCTCTATAGAAAAAGAGCAAAACACAAAGTTAATACACCAGTGTTTCCTAAACAAAATGTACCAGTTAAGGAAAACCCATGCACATTACTCCCTCATGAATTTAGTATAGAATAGGTCATTGTACTCGATTCCAATGCCTCTTTCTCATTGGTCACCCATCAAGTTGATATCTAGCATATATGTGGATCACCAAGTACATAGATAGGTCATAGGCCTTGAGGTAGTACTTTTTGTTGAGGTTAACATCATGTCCTGAAAAAAAGGGAACCTATCCACTCCTTAGTTGATGCCAAGTAGGGAGTTCAAGGCCACTGCCCCCTCAGTAGAAAATGGAGCAAGAGGGAACCTAATTCCCCTTTCAATGATGAGCTTGGTGTATAAAGGCATGAGATTAGGGCTCCTTGGGCAACACTATGCTAGTATGACTTGTAAATCAAAGTTTAGATATCGGTTAAAATATGGTATTTGGCCCTAAAGTTGGCCACTCCCTTGGCATCATCTACTTAGGTCTCCCAAGGTTTACTTTTTAGGGCCTTCTTGGGCTCGTTCTCTACCCTCGGCCTATATGGTCTATTGCTCCTAGCTATGGGTGTGCAAAAAGTGGGTAAAAAAAGGAGAGATATTGAGGGAGAAGATGCGGCATTAAACCAACTACCAAAAAAGTGTGTTCAATATCTATCCTCTTTGACGATGAGTGCTTAGGCTCACAAAACGCTTTGGGGCACCAAGAGTTCAATGGTCTCAATTGCTGATGATCCCCTATTATTTATACCCTCCCCATGGCTTTGGTTACTGAGGGAATAAACATATTTAACGTGAATTCAAAAAAGGGTGACAAAGTGTGGGTGTAACAACATCCAAGAAGTAGTATGCAAGGGAAGCCTTCAATTCCCTCACGCCACATAGTACACGATGATTAACCCTAATTAGCGTGTGAATTAATAGAGTAAATAAGCTAACTTGGTAAAATAAAACAGTTAAAAACTATTAATTAGGGTTTGTGCAGAAACTAGGCTTTTATTTGTGTAATGTCTAAAATTTTAGGGTTTTATGTGGAATTGCTGAAAATTGCTAATGGGCAATGTGTCAAAGCTTGAAATCAACAAGGATCAAAGTGTAAATCAACCAAGAAATAGCCAACACAACATGAAGATCAGGATCAATTAGTAATGCACCACTATTTGGATGGTGGAGGGGCGTCCGGACGGTGGCTCTTGACTGTTGATCTTCATCCTCTATCTCTTGCTTCCTTTTTTCCTATATGTATAGGCCATGCATGGCCTTTTTCAAGAGTGATCCGGCTAGAGAGTGGAGTTCCAAGAGATAATAGAGAAGAAGAGAAAAAAGAAAGAAAAGAAAGAAAGTCATAGAAATATTCCAGATCCGATGCGACCTACTCTCTGGCTAAAACTCTATATTTCTACATTTCTGTTTTATTTTTCTATTCGGATAATTGAACTACCGCCACTTTTTTGTCTTAACTAATAATAAAGGTGGTTGTATTTCAGTTGTTCTTTGTGATACGAGTATCTGAGTCTATATTTTAGTTACTATTGTAATGAAAACTACTATACTCCTTGCTTGTCTGTAGTAATGGAGTGTGAGTAGTTACTTATATCCTTTAGTGAGGGGTAAACATATGTATAATATTGATTAAATTCTGAAAATGCTGATGTTCTATTATGCTATATATATATTATAAACTTCATGCATGATATAGTGATGTACGTAATTGGGTGTTGTGCCTAGAATTATGTCATCAATGAATCATCAACCTGCTGGTTAAATATCCACGGTGTTCCAACGGCATGGCTTGACCTCTAGAAGCACTGAGGATGTTCTACTGTTGCATGGTTCAATTTTTAGATGAATAACCTAAATGATCCTCATGAATGACTTGTTCTTCTGGGTTATTTAGGGTATTTAACTCATATAGAAGATTGCCAGATGAGTAACCTAAATGATTCTCATGAATTGCTTGTCCTTCTAGGTTATTAGGGTTATTTAACTGATACATATTATCATATTATCAATTGAGTAATTCAAGTATCTCTTATGAATGACTTGTCCGTCTGGTTTATTTGGATTAGTCAATTGACACATATATAACAAGCTAACCTAAGAAGTTACTACGTTATGGCCTATTAATACCACCAACTAACCTAAGAAATTGCTCTGTTATGATTTATTATGCACATACATATTATCATATTATCAATCGAGTAATTTAAGTATCCCTCATGAATGGATCGTCCTTCTGGTTTATTTGGATTAGCCAATTGACACAGATATAACCAACTAACCTAAGAAGTTGTTGCGTTATGGCCTATTAATACCACCAACTAACCTAAGAAGTTGCTGTGTTATGGTTTATTATGTACATACTTACTATCATATTGTTAATTGAGTACTTCAAGTATCCCTCATGAATGGCTTGTCCTTCTAGTTTATTTGGATTAGTCAATTGTCATGTATACCACCAGCTAACCTAAGAAACTGTTGTGTGATGGTTTATATACATCAGACCTACCAGTTGACTTTCTAGTGACTTTGAAGTTAATTGCTGTAAGGTAGCATTTTTAGTATTTAACCAATATAAAACATATGGGATCCTTAAACTGAAGGGTACTTTTTATATTATTGTCTTCTCACAATCTATCTGAAAACAATTTTTTAATTAGACTAGTTATCAATCTAAACTCACATCACAAGCTATCTCATATTGTCCTATTTTAAACAAGAATTGCACTATTTTTATTTTATTTCCTAATTATTATAACTCTTCGTGGGATCGATCTTGGACTTAATCCGATAAAACTACAATTCGACCACTTATACTTGGGTGCATAATATAAATTCGATCAACAAAATAGTTCGAATCAAGTTTTTAGCGCCATTTCCAGAGAGTTATGGTAATTTGAAATTAAATAAAATACGAAAGTTGTGAAATATATATATATATATGTAAATTGTGTGTTTTCTTAACTAGTTTATGTCTGTTCATTCATCAGTAGGTTTGGTTAATTAGTCATCTCCTTCGTCTTCATCGTCTTCATCTACACAAGAATCATTTGAATTATGACTAAAAACGTACATAGGGAAGAACAACCTAGAGAACAAGAAGTAGTTCAAAACATTCGATCATTAAGAGAATATTTACATCCTACATGAACTAATGTCCCGTCATGTTTTGCGTTTGCAACAGATACTCCAAATATTAATATTAAACCAGGAGCAATACAGTTATTACCACGGTTTTGTGGTTTGGAAGCTAAACATCCTTATGTTCATATGAAAGAATTCGAAGAAGTCTGTGAAACTTTGCAAGATAATTCTAAAATGTTAAACTAAAATTTTTTCCTTTTTCTTTAAAAGATAAAGTGAAATAGTGGCTTAACACTTTAAGAGCTAATTCTATCACAAATTGGCAAGCTTTACAAACTGGGTTTTTTTTTAAAAAAAAATTTCAATGCATCGTACCAATACATTAAGACGTTAAATAATGAATTTTTCTGTAAAAGAAGATGAAAATTTTTATCAATGTTGGGAAAGATTTAAAGATCTTCCCCAAGCTTGTCCGCATCATGCATTTGAAAACTGAACTTTAGTCTGTTTTTTTATGATACTCTTCCACCTGTAATGCGTTAATTTGTTTAAATGATGGCGTAGGAGGAATTTATGAGTAAAAATCCTGAACAAGCATTTTAATTTTTTGATACTATTTCTGAATGTTCCCAGATGTGGGACTCGACTTCTTCAAATATAGTGAAAAATAAGTCATCTACATCTGAAGGAGAAAAATATGTATTAAAAGAAGATGATAAATTAAGAGCTAAAATGGCTAATTTATCTCGAAAACTAGAATCCTTAGAAATGAAAAAAATTAAGCAAGTATCTATGGTATCTACTACTAGTCAAATATGTGAAATTTGTGCGTTATCAGGACATCCTACAACAGAATGTTCAACTATACTTGTTTTCAAAGAAGTCTTGATTGAACAATCTAATGCAATTCCAACTTATAATAAGTCTTATTTAAACCCATATTCTGAAACTTATAATCCAGGATGGAGGAATCATCCAAATTTTATTGGAGAAATACACAACGTACAAATCAAACACAAGGTCCACCACAGTCACAAAAATCAACAACAATATTAACCATATCAACTCCCACATAAAAGAACTCTGAAAGATACTATGAATCAATTTATTCAAAGTCAAATGAGTTTTAATACTCAAACAACTCAAGATTTTAATGATTTTAAAACTCAAACTTCAAAGAGTATTGAAGATATCAAGAGTCATCTAGCTAAGTTAACTCAGTCCCTCAGTATGCCAGAAAAGAGAAAATTCACATCTCAGCCTAAACCTCCTCAAATTCAAAGTCAAGCTAATTTTGTGTCTGTTGAACCTTCTCCAAATCAAGTACAAGCAATCATAACATTAACAAGTGGTAAGATAATTGATAAAACTATTAAACCTAAAATTTTCAAGAAAATACGTAAAGTCAATTCCTGTTAATGAACCAATTGAACCTGAACCTTTAGCCAAAAGGCAACCAAAAAAACAAAAGGAGGAAGATCAACCGTGTCCTATTCCTTTACCTTTTCCTCAAAGGATCAAGAAACCTACATTTGAAAAAGATCAAATTGAAATCTTTGAACTGTTTAAACAAGTTAAGATTAACCTTCCTTTATTGGATGCCATGAAACGAGTTCCAGCTTATACTAAATTTTTAAAAGATCTGAGCATGATAAAAAGAAAAATAAACATACCAAAGAAAGCATTTCTAACTGAAAAAGTTATTCCTATAATACAAAATAATACTTTTCTTAAGTACAAAGATCCAGGTAGTCCAACAGTCTCATGTATCATTGGAAATTTCTGAATTGAAGAAGCTCTGCTAGATGTTGGAGCTAGTTGTAATCTAATGCCATATTCATTGTATACACAATTAGGATTAAGTGAGCTGAAATCTACTAATGTTACACTACAATTAGTAGATCGATCAATAATAACTCCAAGAGGGATTGTGGAAGATGTTATCATACAAGTTAATCAATTTTATTTCTTAGCAGATTTTATTGTTTTAAATACACAACCAATTTTTCATGCATCGGCATACATACCTGTTATTTTGGGTTGATCATTCCTGGCTACATCAAATGCATTAATAAATTGTAGGAATGGAATTATGAAACTTTCATTTGAAAACATGACCTTGGAATTAAATGTTTTTAACAGTGTAAAACAACCCAAAGAAGAAGATGAAGTGCATGAAATAAATTGTGTTGAGTCTTGACTCAAAGATTTTTTTTAAAAAAGAATTATTTACATTAGAGTTTATATCTGATAATAAATCTAAAAAGATAGAAAATTCAATATGTAAAAATCTGTTGTCTAAATCTGTACAGTCCAATGTCAAAGTTTTTAAGCCAGATTTAAAATCACTTCCAACTAATTTGAAATATGTTTTTTTTAAAAAAGATGAAATTCATCATGTGATCATATCATTAAAATCATCTAAAAGTCAAGAAAAAGAATTAACAAAAATATTAAAAAATCATCAAAGTGTTCTTGAATGGACAATAACATATATAAAAGGTATAAGCCCACTTCTATGTACTCATTGTATATATTTAGAAGAAAATGCTAAACTATCTTGTCAAATACAAAGAAGATTGAATCCACATTTAAAAGAAGTAGTTCAAGTTAAAGTACTTAAACTATTAGATGCATATATTATCTATCATATATCTGATAGTAAATGGGTTAATCCTACACAAGTAGTCCCAAAGAAGTCTGGTGTTATTGTAATAAAACATCAAGAAAATGAATTAGTTCCAATGCGTACAGTCACAAGTTGGTGTGTGTGTATTGACTATCAAAAGTTAAATTCCATCACCAAAAAGAATCACTTTTCATTGCCTTTTCTAGATCAAGTACTAGAAAGAATAGCTGGTCATGCATATTACTATTTTTTAGATGGATATTCTGGTTATAATCAGATTAAAATTGTAATAGATGATTAAGAAAAAATTACATTTATATATCCTTTTGGTACTTTTTCATATAAAAGGATGTCATTTGGATTATGTAACGCTCCAACTACCTTTCAGCGTTGTATGCTAAGTATATTCAGTGATATGGTAGGACGATATCTAGAAGTTTTTATGGATGACTTTTCAATATATGGTGATTCATTTCATTTATGTTTGAAAAATTTTGTTCGATGTGAAGAAACAAACCTTGTCTTAAATTGAAAAAAATGTCATTTTATGATTACACAAAGTATTGTTTTAGGTCATATAGTATCTAAAAAAGGGATCGAAGTTGATAAATCTAAAATAGATTTAATAGCTAATCTGCATTCACCGAAAACTGTAAAAGAAGTTCGCTCTTTTCTAGGTTATGCAAGATTTTATAGAAGGTTTATAAAAAATTTTAGTTCAATATCTAGACCTATATGTAATCTTCTATGTCAAGATACATTATTTGAATGGAGTAATGCATGTCAATTAGCATTTGATAGATTAAAGAGCATGCTTATTTCTGCACCTATTATGCAACCTCCTGACTGGTCTTTGCCTTTTGAATTAATGTGTGATGCAAGTGATTATGCAGTAGGAGCTGTATTAGGTCAAAGAAAAGATAAAAAAAATCATACGTTATTTACTATGCAAGCAAAACCTTAAATGATGCACAAATAAACTATTCAACTACTGAAAAAGAACTACTTGTTGTTGTATTTGCTTTAGATAAATTTTGTTCATATCTGGTTGGATCATCAATTATTGTATTTACAGATCATACAGCTTTAAAATATTTGCTTACTAAGAAAGATGTTAAATCACGTCTCTTAAGTTGGATATTGTTACTTCAAGAATTTGATCTGATCATTAAAGATAAGAAAGGAGTAGAGAATGTAGTAGCAGATCACTTGTCAAGATTAATTATGAAATAAAGGAAGAATCAACTCCGATTAAAGAAACCTTTCCAGATGAACAAATGTTTGCAATAATAGAAGTACTGTGGTATGCAGATATAGCTAATTATTTAGCCGCTGGTACTATTCCTTCTAATTATACCTGGTCTGATAGAAATAAGTTTATAAGTGAGGTATGTAACTTTTTCTGGGAGGATCCTTATTTGTTTAAATATTGTAAAGATCAAATAATAAGGTATTGTGTACCTAATCATGAAATAGGTCAAGTAATTCAGTTCTATCACTCTGAAGCATGCAGAGCCCATTTTGCTTTTAAGAAAATCACTGCTAAAATTGTGCAGTGTGAATTTTATTGGCCAACTCTTTTTAAAGAAGTTCATATCTTTTGTTTAAATTGTGGCAGATGTCAAAGATTGGGAGACATTTCAAAAAGAAATATGATGCCTTTAAACCATATTTTCATTGTTGAAATTTTTTATTGTTGGGGCATCGATTTTATGGGTCTATTTCCCCCATCGTTTGGATATCTGTATATTTTAGTTCCAGTCAATTATGTTTCTAAATAGGTAGAGGCAATTTCATGCAGAAAAAACTATCATAAAACAGTGATCAATTTTTTAAAAGAAAATATTTTGTCCAGATTTAAAATTCCTTAGACCATCATAAGTGACAGTAGATTACATTTTTGTAATAAAGTTTTTGAAAATCTTATGTAAAAATACTCGATTTCACATAATATATCCACTTCGTATCATCCACAGATAAGTGGACAAGCTGAATTAACTAATAGGGAGATAAAATATATTTTAGAAAATACAGTAAATCTAGATCGTAGAGATTGGTCCTTAAGATTGACTGATGTGCTTTGGGCTTACCGTACTGCATATAAAACTATTTTAGGGATGTCTCTTTTATCGATTAGTTTATGAAAAATCATGTCATTTGCCTGTAGAATTAGAACATCGAGCATATTGGGCAATCAAAATGATGAATTTTGATATGGACAAAGTTGGAATATCTCACAAACTTCAAATTAATGAATTAGACGAGTTAAGAAATGAAGCTTATGAAAACGCAAAGATTGCAAAGTCAAGAACCAAAATTTTTCATGACAAAAACAACATGAGGAAATCTTTTGAACTATTGTACAATGCAAAGTTTCGTTTATTTCCTGAAAAATTAAGATCTAGATGGACAGATCCTTATATTGTCAAGCAAGTTTTTGACTATGGGGCAATTGAAATTGAAAATCCAATAACCGGAAATATTTTTGAAGTAAACGGTCAAAGGCTTATATCATATTATGATGAATTTACTCAAGATATAACTTCTGTACAATTTTTTGATCCAATTTATAGGCTTTGAAAAGTATATTGTTTTTTGATTATAAATAATATTACTAATTAGTTGTAATTTATTTGACAGATTAAATCTCCTGAGTAAAAGTCAGATATCCTAATCGTTGCAAGACATTATATTGCTAGTTTTTATTATCAATGTTGACTATCACTGTTTTATACATTGCAGATAATGTCTAATTTTAGTTGGGGAGGCATGGGTGTAAAGTTAATTAGTGTGAACTTACTTAGGAGTGAATGTACTTATATTTGAGTTTAGTGTTTTAAGGTTTTTTGAAAAAAAAAAAATTCATCTTTGTGACTGGCAGACGTTAAAAAATCGGATAGTAAGTCAAAAATAAAAATAAAAATAAAATAAAATGGAAGAGAAACTTTTCTGATTAAGTTTAATTCTATTGCATCAACTTTCAAAAGATACGCATGCATTAATCATGCAAAAAACTAGAAAAGTTAGAAATTTAGAAATTTTTGAAAATCAACCAAGACCCCTATGCGAAACAAGTAGATTTGCTAAACGCTGAAAATCAAAGCATCTTGGTAGTTGTGTAAGATGTGGTCATTTAGAACAATTAAGACAATATAATCAGTGTGCAGAACCAATTTCAGGTCAAGCGTTAGATCGTTTTTGGTGGATTAGGTATGTGTAGAGTAAAGAGTATCTTGAGACGCCATCCTATTCTACCCCAATGTTAAGAAGATACGTAAGAAATAAAGTTAATTGTGCCACTAGTGTTATTGATCCAGACAGTTCTGACTCTAAATCAATATCATCAAATAATGTATAATTTTGGAATAATTGTACATAATTATAAATAATTGCACATAAATGTAAATAACTATAGATAAATTGCAAAAAATAGTAAATAATAAATAACAAATAAAAGAATGAAAACAACCATTTTTTGTTGACAAGAAAAAGAGTGGTTAGTAAAGTTTTGTAGAACAGATAAAATTGTATTTAATTTTGTAAATTGCAGGAATTTACAAGGAAGAAAGTAGAATTCCAAAAAATCAGACAAAGTAGCCTGCAATATGCAAAGTAAAAACCAATCAAGCAGCACCGTCTGGACGGTAGGGCTAGCATCCGGACGACAGTGTGTATATATATATCACCTCCATGCAAAAAATTGATAAGTTCATCTCTCTCGCAAGCCAGAATTTGAAATAGCCAAGTTTCTCCAAGAAATTCCTCTCAAATCTGCTACAGTCAAACCGTTCATTTTCAAATTTGTTCCGATTATTCACTTATCCATCACATTTTGAAGGTTTCTGCCATTGAATAAGTCAAAAATCAGTATTTGAAGAGAAATTAGGAAAAACATGGATTCAAGACGTCGAACGAGAGGATCTTCAAGTTGTGCACAAAGGGATCAACCTCAAACACCTTCACAACCACCTGGACCCGAAAATATCTACAATGAAGTGATGTTTGAAATTTTTGAACAACAAGTCTGGTATGATGCTAATTTTATATCTAAAACTATCATTTCTGAAAGGTCAGTTATTTATGAAGATTTTGAAAACATAGGAATAAGAGAAATTCTTGCTAAAAGAGGATGGTTACATTATGTTAGATTTATTGTGCCTGCTTATGATTGCTTGTTCCGTGAAGTTTATAGTAATGCTGAGATAATTGGAGAAAGACAATTGCGTGTGTTCGTACAAGATATTATTTTTCTAGTTACATCAGTTACTATAGTTGAAATTTTTCAGCCCATGCAAAGACCAGAGAACCCACAATATCCTTATACTGAATTACCTGATTTGAATAACGTAGGGAGAGAATTGACGGGTAATCCAAAGTTTGTTTGGGGTAGACCAAATAAATACGTAAAGTAAGGGGATCTGACTGACAAATACCGAATCCTGAATTTGATAACAGTGAACAGTTTGTTACCCCGAGCTCAAAAAAATCATATTTATACTGAGGAAGCCTACTTTGTATATGCATTTGGGATGTGACACACAATTGATCTTCTAAACTTAATCATGGATCAAATGTTGCTTGTTGTGGATAGAAAGAAACCTTCACTCCCATATGCTATGTTAGTTTCTTAGCTATGCAGGGACAAGGGAATAATTGCTAATCCTACATGGAAAACGGTAGAACATTATCGATCGTTAGATAAAATTTCTTTAAAGAAGAATCATGGAGTACAGCCTGAGAACAACAAGAAGGACCACCTCCACCACAAGAGGAGCCATTCCAAGCTCCTGAAGAATTTTTCGCACAAGATCAGCCGTAGCCACAAGAGGATTAGTCATATATACCAATGGATGACAAGACCGACAGACAGATCTTACTTGAATTAGAGACCACAGTTAATCAGCTCAATACCAACATCACTCAGTTAAATCACCGCTTGACTGATTATGAGTAAAATCAAGCAGAAATGCTGAGGTTACTTCGAGAGCATTTTGGAGGAGGACCATATACTTCTTAAAAACTGAAGATTCTACAAAAACTTTGCTATCTTTCACTCATATTTTAAATTATGCACTTTTACTTTATGTTTTTGAATTTTTTTATGTTTTGAACTTGTTTGTGGTTTTAAAACTTGTTTGTGTTTAAGTTTTTTTTTGTTAATTGTTATGAAACTTATGTTTCTAAGTTAGGAAGATTATCTCATATAATTCATAGTTGAATTAGGTTAAATATTCCCATGCTTAGCAAGAATAGTCTTAAATTGATCACGCGGGATTTTCATATATTATTTGTGAATTATCTTAATATTTTTGTTTAAACTTATCCTTTTAAGCATAGTTAGATTTCTTTATTGATAAAAACCTTGTGAAATATTACAATTTTTGCATACATAGTGGAGATGTAGGAACTATTGCAGATTTTGAACCAAACTTTTCTTGGAGGGATATTCTACATCTACTCAAATAAGAATCTTTGATTCAGCGGTAAACTTTCTTTGAATAATCTCATTAGTTTTGTTTTGATTAGCACTTATTAAATTATATTGTTAAGCATTTTCCTTAGATTTTTATTTAGAGATTATACTAATGTATGATTTCTGGAAATGATCTTAGGTCATTTTTGATTAATCTTGAGCCTTAACCATTTCTTTTACAAAATTATATCCTTAGTCAACCATGATTGAGCCTAAAAGAGTATAAATTCTTTTCATGAAACCCAAAAAAAATGCCCGAGCCATATGAAAATATATTAAACATACCTTTGCTATCTAATTTTCTTACACCCTCTTTTAAATCAGTAGGATACGAAAAAAAAATAGAAAGAAAGAAGAAAAGATAGAAGAGAGTAAAGAAAAAAAAATGATCAATACTCAAAAGCAAAAGGAAATATGTGAAAAGAATATTAAAAAAAAAGAGCCAAGAAAGTGAAAAATGGAGGAAAAATAAAAAGAATGATCATGCAAAGTTTTGAAAGAATAAAAAGAGGTGTGCCACAATACTAAGAAATGATAGCCTTTGAATCCCATTGACGTTGTTTCTTAAACCCTAAACCATTGGCTACATTACAACCCTAACAAAGTCCTTTTTGATTCTAGAAATCATGCATTTGTATTAATCCTATCAATCCAAAAAGAAGGATGTTGATAATATGTTTAATATAGTGTTAATATTCTTTCATGAGATTATGTCAAATTTTAATTTTATTTAAATAACCGATCTTTTCATTAATTACATGTGAAACTATTTACTTTGTTTACAATATTCCAAACACATGTAGTTATTGAGGAAACAGTCACTATAACATATGTATTCTTTGCGGAGTGTATTCCTGGAAATGATTGACATCAAGACTAACCATGAATGATGGTAATATTTCTTAGGTGAGTTTTGAAAATAAAGAAATCCTCTCACACACACACACAAGTTTTTATAAAAATATATAGATAATGTTACAACTAACGTGTGTTACTCTTATAGTGATCATAAAAAGAAAGTATTCTAGCAATGTAGAAGGAATATTGATTTATTTTTGTGAAAAATATGAATTACGAACTCCTAACTATTGAAGTTTGTAGGTAGCTTCACTAAAAACCTTCACGAGACAAAACTCATCCACTAAGGATCACCTAGGGGTTTAAAAGCTTATTGCATATGCTAGATGCAATCGTGAAAAGATCTACGAAAATGATTTTACATCTGTTTGTATTTTAATTTTTTTAAATAGTTTTATAATTTACTAGGGACTAGTAAATTTAAGTTGGGGAGTGTGATTAACCCTAATTAGTGTGTGAATTAATAGATTAAATAAGCTAACTTAGTAAAATAAAATAGTTAAAAATTGTTAATTAGGGTTTGTGTGGAAACTAGGGTTTTATTTGTGTAATGTCTGAAATTTCAGGGTTTTATGCAGAATTGTTGAAAATTACTAATGGGCAATGTGCCGAAGCTTGAAATCAACAGGGATCAAAGTGTAAATCAACCAAGAAATAGCCAGCACAACATGAAGATTAGGATCAAGTTTACAACAATGCATCACCGTCTGGATGGTGGCTCTTGATTGCTGATCTTCATACCCCACCTCCTACTTCCTTTTTTCCTATATATATAGGTCATGCATGGCCTCCTTCAAGAGAGAGCCGACTAAAGAGTGGAGTTCCAGGAGAGAATAGACAAGAAGAGAAAAAAGAAAGAGAAAAGAGAGAAAAGAAAGAAAGTCATAGAAATATTCCAGATCTAGTGTGACCTACTCTCCAGCCAAAACTCCGTATTTATACATTTCTATTTTATCTTTCTATTCGGATAATTAAACTGCTGCCACTTTTTTACCTTAATTGATAATAAAAGTGGTTGTATTTCAGTTGTTCTTTTTGAAAGAAGTATCTGAGTCTGTATTTTAGTTAGTGTTGTAATGAAAACTACCTACACTCCTTGCTTGTCTGTAGTAATGGGGTGTGAGTAATTACTTATATCCTTCAGTGAGGGGTAAACATATGTATAATATTGGTTAACTTCTGGAAATGTTGATGTTGTTAAGCTCTATACACACACACACACACACACACACACACACACACACACACACACACATATATATATATATATATATATTATAAACTTCATGCATGATATAGTGATGTACATAATTGGGTGTTGCGCCCAGAATTATATCATCAATGAATCATCAACCTGCCGGTGAAATATCTACATTGTTCCAATGGCATGGCTTGACCTCCAGCAACACTGAGGATGTCCTACTGTTGCATGGTACCAATGTCAGATGAATAACCTAAATGATCCTCATGAATGACTTGTCCTTTTGGGTTGTTTGGGGTATTTAACTCATATAGAAGATTGCCAGATGAATAACCTAAATGATCCTTATGAATTGCTTGTCCTTCTGGGTTATTAGGGTTATTTAACTGATACATATTATCATATTACCAATTGAGTAATTCAAGTATCCCTCATGAATGACTTGTACTTCTGATTTTTTTGGACTAGTCAATTGACATATATATAACCAGCTAACCTAAGAAGTTGCTGCGTTATGGCCTATTAATACCACCAACTAACTTAAGAAGTTGTTGTGTTATGGTTTATTATGCACATACATATTATCATATTATCAATTGAGTAATTCAAGTATCCCTCATTAATGGCTCGTCCTTCTGGTTTATTTGGATTAGTCAATTGACGCATATATAACCAGCTAATCTAAGAAGTTGCTGCGTTATGGCCTATTAATACCACTAGCTAACCTAAGAAGTTGTTGTGTTATGGTTTATTATGCACATACTTTCTATCATATTGTCAATTGAGTAATTCAAGTATCCCTCATGAATGACTCGTCCTTCTAGTTTATTTGGATTACTCAATTGTCATGTGTACCACCAGCTAACCTAAAAAGTTGATGTGTGATGGTTTATATACGTCAGACCTACCGGTTGACTTTCTAGTAACTTTGAAGTTAATTGCTGTAAGGTAAAATTTCTAGTATTTAACCAATATAAAGCATGTGCAATCTTTAAACTGAAGGGTAGCATTTCTACTATTTAACCAAGTTGAACCCGCTAACTGGCTCAAACCATATTCCAATCCCGTGGCCCTCAATGATGCTTACCACTTTGTTATTCGGCTAAAGAGTGAGCCTATCCACAAAGTGGTCACAAGTGACATTCTTCTCTTCGATGCTTTGGGAGCAAGCATCGTTTCTTGCTTTCTTCCTTATCTCACTCCTATCCGCACTAGGCCCCTCCTCACTCCTCTTGCGGGTATTAGTGCCTACGGGTGGTGTAGGAGCCGAACTTGTGCGTTTCGTGCTAGCCATAAATATCAATAGTGCTCCTACACCCAAAATTGACAAAAACCAAATCAAGAGTTGTTCAATGGGCTCAAATGCATCAAGGGAGATCTTACCCATGTGAGCCATTGCAATGGAGTTCAAGGTTTTAGAGAAATCGAAGTAGAAATAAAATTTGGGGGAAAAATGGGTAAACTAGGGTTTAAAGAGAAATCTAACAAATTTTTAGTCAAATTCCAATAATAAATGACCCTAGTTATGAGAAATGGAGGATTTAAGGGTTGGGTGATTGTTCTTTGAAACTTGGAAGAGATTAGAGAGAGAAAAAAGGGTTTAGGAGATTAAGATTTAAGGGAAATGTGAAGGGTATCCTGAAAAAATTGAACTTAAAAACCCTCTTTTTTAGCCTTCTAGGCAAAACCTACCGGTAGATCGATCAAAACCTATCGATAGGTTTTGTGCACTGGACAAAAAACTACTAGTAAGTTTTGGACCAAAACTACCGATAACTTTTTCCATGTTTGCTAAAAACCTACGTGCTCCCATTCTCAATTCCACTCCAAACTACATCAACCCCTACACATTCTAACACCCTATTCATGACCTCTGCTCTACCAAAAACATGAAGTACTCTTGTGAACCACAATTGAGTGATCATGCCCCAAGTCATTTCTGAAATTGCGATATGATTTAAAATTTTGATGTTTTCAAAACAACAAGCATGGATTTCGAAATTTAGCTACCAAAATGAATACCCAAAATGTAAAACATAGGTTCAAATGCCTGAATCAAGCACACATGAGTATCACCATGGCTTTGAATGCTATTCTAAAGTATGCACCTACGCATTCATTTTCAAACTCGTGTGTGTGTGTGAAATGGACATTTAATTTAAATATTTACCAAACGGAATTCAAATTCACTCGGCTTTCCAAATTCAGCTTCGATGCAATTCTCACCAAGGGTGTCTCTCAACAATGAATCACACTATGGTTATCTTGACATGCTCTCCGTGTGTATATGTGAGATAGATTCATGTGTACAAAATGAAGTATACTCACATATAGTCCAAAGATGAATCATGCATAAAAACGAAACAACCTTGGCATAATATCATGAAAGGAATGCTAGGGTACTAGATAGTTAAATCAATCTCTCTTTTCTTTGAAAGTATGCTTTTCCATGCTTTCTCTAGATCATTTACGACTTTCAATGGTTGAAATGAGGCCTTGGGGTGATATTGAGGCAAATGAAATGAAGAAAAGAGGATAACAAAGAGGGTTGTTCTGAGTGCATGACCTTTATTTTAAAAAGATCTCCCTTTTTATGAAATTTTTAGCCTAACACCATCACTTCACTCTTTATATCTTTTTCTTCTTTTCCTTATCATTTTCCTTTTTCTTTGATCATTCTTTTTTCTTTCACTCCCTTTTCTTGTATTCTTCATTCTTTTTCATTCAAAATTTGAATTCCACATTATTCATCCCTTTGTTGGGTTTCCACGTCACCATTCCTTCTCTTTCATGTTCAATCACAGTTAGCTTTCAAAAAAACCTAGGTGTGGTAAATTTTTATCATTTTGCACCGGTTTGGCTAATTGTGTGGCATGGAAAATGAATTTTGAACAAGGCTCAAACATGGCTGTAGGGATAGAATTTCACAAGAACAAGGCAAAGGCTCAAAATAAATCAAAGATGGCCTAATATCATTTCTAGATAGGCATAGGGGAGCATGGTGCATATCAAGACATAGTCAATCAACTACCCAAATTTGGAATTATTGAACAAATTTGGAATTTGAAAAATTGTTCCTTGAGTAAATGTAAGTTCCCTCCAACAAGGGTTGACACTAAAACTCTTATGGGTTCTTACTCATCTCCACTATTCATGTCAAACACTAAAATGTGAATCCAATTTGTAAATTGCCAAAATTAAAAGTTCATGGTGCACTTATGGTTGAGTTCAAAATCAAAAAAGTATGTGATACTCTTAGGATAAATAAACCTCTATAATGTGCTCATGTATTCACAATTCAAAGCAAAGATCAAAACTATCCATGAACCCACAACACTCTAAATAGGGGAATATAGGTCAACATTCAAATATGTTCACAAAAATTTTCAAAATTTTCACATATTCCTTAGCTATTCTTGAACAAAAATCTGTAAAACATGTGAAATGTGAATTTCATCACAAAAATTGGTATTATCAACAAAAATGTTCCACAAAAATTGGTGTATCATACAAATGGTGCACCTCACCCCCAACTTGATTAATGCATTGTCCTCGATGCAACAAAACAGATATGATATGCAATGAGGGACTTTAAAAAAAATGAGTAGGATTAGAGACCACCTCGCACTTGAGCATTGAAAAAAACATCAATATCTGCACTAATAAAGAAAACACTATACACAAAGATAAAGTAAGTGAGCAAAATAACTTGAAATTAAATGATAAAATAAAGCGACTATACACTAAAAGCTACACGAACAGTTATTCCTCCAAAAGGTCTGGGTAAATCGGATCCACCAACTCTTCCTCCATCTTTTGGTCTTCAAAACCCTCAAAGAATGACTTAAGTCTTTGGTCATTGACCTTGAATGTCTTGCCATCCTCGGGGTTGGTGATTTCCACTACTCGATTAGGGTAGGCCACCATGACAAGGTAGGGGCCATCCCAACGGAGTCAGAGTTTTCCTTGAAAGATATAGAGTCAAGAATTATACAAGAACATTTTCTGTCAGGGCTCAAATGTCTTTCTTAAAATGGATTTGTAATGAAAAATCTTAGCCCTCTTTTTTGAAATTTTTGAGCTTTCATACGCATCTCTACGGATCTCCTCTAATTCATTCATCTCCAACTTCCTATTCTCTCAGGCCATTCTCAAGTTGAAGTTCAAGGTCTTGATGGCCATATAAGCCTTGTGCTCCATTTCAACTGGAAAATGACAAGCCTTGCCATAGACTAGTCTATAGAGTGACATACTTATAATGGTCTTGTAAGCAGTACGATAAGCCCATAGGGCATAAGTCAATCTAAAGGACCAATCCTTCATATTAGGTTTCACCGTTTTCTCTAAGATGTTCTTGATTTCCCTATTGTCCAACTCGGCTTGGCCATTGGTTTGTGGGTGATAAGCGGTGGACACCTTGTATATGATGCCATACTTATGCATTAAGGATGCAAATGACCTATTACAGAAATGAGAACCACCGTCATAAATCATAGAACAAGGCATCCTGAACCTTGAAAAGATGTTTTCTTTCAAGAACTTAACCATTACCCGGTGGTCATTGGTCTTGGTTAGGATAGCCTTCACCCACTTGGACACGTAGTCCAGTGCCAGTAATATCTAGAACTACCCAAAAGACATGGGGAAGGGACCCATAAAGTTGATGCCCCAACAGTCAAATATCTCAATTACAAGTACAGAGGAGAGAGGCATCATGATCCTCCGGGTCACACTACCCAAACGTTGACACCTATCACATTCTTTACAAAAGGAAACATATTCCTTGATTAATGAAGGCCAATGAAAACCTGATTGTAAAACTTTTGCCGAAGTCTTTTTAGAAGAGAAGTGTCCACTGCACACTTCCGAATGGCAAAATGCAAGGAAATTCCGTTGTTCATTTTCTGGTACATCTCCCTATGACTTGGTCAGAGTAGTACTTGAACAAGTACGGGTTGTCAAAGTAAAAGTAATTCACATCTGTCATAAACCTTCGTTTATCCTCAAGGCTCCAATGTGGTAGTATTTTTCCTATAGCAAGATAATTGCATATGTCAGCATACCAAGGACAAACATAATGAATAGACAGTAAGTGCTCATCAGGGAAAAAGTCGAGAATAGAAATATACTCATCGGCATCTTGAACCACAAGTCAGGATAAATGGTCCGCCACCACATTCTCCACTCCTTTTTTGTCTTTGATTGTCAAATTGAACTCTTGGAGTCGGAATATCCACTTGATGAATCTTGGTTTTGCATCCTACTTAGACAAAAGATACTTCAAAGTAGAGTGATCTGTATAGACTACTATAGGTGAACCAATGATGTAAGACCAAAATTTGTCCAATGCAAATACTATAGCTAGCAATACTTTTTTAGTGGTAGTGTAATTCATTTGTGCTACATTAAGAGTTTTACTACCATAGTATATTACATGAGGTCTCTTGTCTTCCCTTTGACCGAGCACAACGTCGACTGTGTAATCACTCGCGTCGCACATGCGCTCAAATGGTAAGTCTCACTTGGGTGGTCGCATGATTCGAGGTGAAGTGAGCATGCTTTTGTGCTTTTTAAATGATCCCTCACAACCATCCGACCACACAAATAGGACATCTTTGAAAAAAAATTGGTCAAGGGCCTACCTAATGCACTAAAATCTTTATAAAACAATGATAGAAGCCGACATGGCCAAGAAGTGACCTAATGCCTTTGACGACCTTTGGTGTGGGGAGGTTGAAAATTGCTTTAACCTTGGATTTGTCGACTTCAATTCCCTTTGCCGAAATGATGTGCCCGAGCACTATCCCTTGTGTCACCTTAAAGTGTTATCCTTATCCTTACACTGTGTAATCACTTGGGTGGCGTAGGGATCATTATATTTGAGTGGAGTGTTGGTTTGGAGAATAGTGTTATCCTGCTCCATCATGAATGCCTTTTTCTCGACATTAAATTTTCTCTTAATAGTGCACAAATCCTTTAAGGACTTAGCATATGAAGGAACTTGTTGGATTGCATTAATAATAGGAATATTAATTTTTAACTACTTTAATAAATCAAGTATTTCATCTTGGTTAGCTTATTTTATACGCATTTTCAATCAATGAGAGTAGGGAGTAGGAATAGGGCATACAACCTCATGAAACTCAGCAACCCTTGGGTATCTTAGGGGACTCATTATCCTTGGGGTTGCCCTAAGTCTCTTTTTTCTGTAGGCTTAGACTCTTTGGGTGGGATAGTTTTATCTACCTCCTTACTACTCCAAAGAGTGGTGATGGACTTGAGTTGCCCCTCTTTATTAGTGACATCAACAATCTCATCCCATGGATTTCCTTGGGGTTGTGCATGAAATTTTCTCTGTTCCTGTTGCATCATTCACATGGTGTTTGTAAACTTGGAAATTTGAGACCTAATGTCATTTAGAGCTTAATTGGTTTGGTTGTTCATGGTGATGTGGCTCTGAATGAACTAATAGAGAACATCCTCGATGTTTCTCTTGTGAGGAGGTAGGTATAGATGTAAATTGGCTGACCCTTAGGGAACAAATCTTTGTGGAGGAGGGTTCTGTACAAACCCTTGTGTGGTGGATGCAAAGACTAGTTACTTGTAGAATGAACAGGAATGAACATTAAGTGACTTGAGGGTACATAAGGTATAGAGGTGAAGGGTTGAGCAATGGTGTCATTCCTCCAATTGCAATTCGGGTGGCTATGCCAACCTTGAATATATGTATTGGAGTAGGGGGAATTTTGTTTCCTTGTCTACTTAAAGGCATTCACCTGCTCGTGGAGGACCTCCTTATAAAATGGTAGGGTCGGGCAATCCTTTATAGAATGCTTAACCGACTCACATATAGAACAAGGTTCCTCCTAATGCACACTTACCACCTTGTTCACCTTCCTCACCTCTAAATTCTCTACTTTCCTAAACAAATGAG
The DNA here is from genome assembly GCA_963454935.2 of Ilex paraguariensis. Classification (NCBI taxonomy): domain Eukaryota; kingdom Viridiplantae; phylum Streptophyta; class Magnoliopsida; order Aquifoliales; family Aquifoliaceae; genus Ilex; species Ilex paraguariensis. Next base: position 114,054 of record CAUOFW020000968.1, on the reverse strand, counting down.
CAATCTTGGCCAATAACTTATCTTGCTCTCTCAAAGCATATTTTTCACCCCTAACAGACTGCGATGACATAAATTGCTTCGATCGTTTAGCGGGGTCAGAAATATCCCAAGATTAGGCAATCAATTATTCTATGAACTGGGAAGAATTTCTTGAGAAAGTCTTTTTTCAAATCAACCCAAGTAGCCATAGTTTGAGGATTTAGAAAGCTGAGACAAGCTTTTGCCTTGTCTTTCAATGAGAACAGGAACAACTTCATTCTTGCTACTTCTTCGTGCATGTTTTGCTCGATGAATATACTAACTACCACCTCAAACTCCATGTTATGGAGGTAGGGGTTTTTCTTCTACACACTAGGGTAGGGAGCAGTTGGAGCATCCCAGGTTTTACAATATTTTTTTGTGCCTACACCGGTACAAGTATGCATGAAGGTGTAGAAGAGCAAGTAGGTTGAAGATAATCTCTCATCATCCTCATAAGAAGAGCCAGTGGAAGATTACTTCCAACGTCCCTAGGATTGAGAACGGGGGGAACTAACAGAAATTTATTCCTTTGGTTTTCCACATATTGTGGATTCTCGATGTTTACTTCGTCCATTTCAACAGTGTATGTGGTTTCAAGTCTTACAAGTCTATTATGCAACGTGTCTCTTGCCCATATACAAAAGAAAATTAAATAATAAAAAAAAGTATGCACAAAAACCAAAAAGAAGCAATAAATTAGTAACAAAATACAGTGAAGAATGTATCTTGGCTTGTGATGTGAATCATAGACTTACCTTGATGATCTATGAATCAACCTTGAATTAAAACCTTTTTCCCTAGCAAGGCACCAAAAATGCTTAACCTTAGAAGTGGTATTAAATTAACAAGGAATTCTCGAGCATAGGAAAGGGTATTGTTTTTGTAACTGGGTTGATTACCAAAGATTGTCTCCTCAATGAAATAAATGGTTCAAGAGGTGATGGGCAAAGAACATAAAACCTTAAATTTTGAGAAATTGTTCGAAGAAATTGATTACTTAAATAAATAACAAATAAAGAAAAGAACTGGTCGATTGGTAGAGATCATCTCATCGCGAATAGGCATTTTGACTCATGCACTAAAGCGATAGATATTTGTTTAACACCCAACAATAAATGACAATTGTGTATTCAGGATAGTTAAATTATTTAAAAGAATGCACTTCGATTGTATAGATTACAAGAATTACTCGTGTCAAATCTTAGTTGTCAACGGGTACGTAAGAAGATATAAAATTTGATAGCGTCTTTAATTTAAATCATTCAATTAACCCAAATAACTAGACAGTAGAGAAACCCTAATTTTGAGTTAAAATCCCCAATTCACGGGTGAGAATACTTTGTCTGATTAAACTGGTGGATGACTACTCACTCATGACTAAATTGAAATTGGAAGCAACTAAAGAAAACATCATTGTTAATGAAAGCAAAAGGACAAGAATTGAAATTGTAAGAATTAAAAGTGCAAGAAAAGTAAATCCCTTGTATTGAAATTGACATGAATGTAAATCGTTTGCAGAAAGAAACCAAAAGTAATTGCATTGCAAGAATGTAATACTTTTATTTGAAACAAAGCTTGTAAATTAAAACAATGGATACAACTTAAAAGAAGAAGAAGAAAATCTAAAAACCTTGGAAATAGAAAAGGAAAGAAAGATAAACTGAATGATGGAATGGAGCTCCCTCTCTCTCTTGCTAGACTTGGTTATTTATAGGGGATTTTCCTACTGATTTGTCTCCCTTTGATTTATTTATAAGGGATTTCCTATTGATTTTTCTCCCTTTGATTCACCAATTCCAACCCTCAAAATCACCCATTCGATTGCCTTCCTTAGGTGTCTTAATTACCAAAATACAATAATCTATTGGTTGGAAGCAAAAAATGACCTACGATAGGATTGTTCATTATTTTCCTCCTACTTGTTGCCATGCCCTCCTATTGGTAGAACACCTTTCTGTCTTTAACCTACCGGTAAGACATTTCTCACCTACTGGTAGAACAACTATCTATTTTCAACCAGCCGGTAAGATTGAACTTCTATTGGTAGAACCAACTTCTAACCTTCTTGTATTGGTAGAAAACCTACCAGTAGCAAGGGTCTTTTTCTCAATTCTTATTGTTGTAGCCTTAGCTTCACTCCTGGACCTCTTAATTCATCCTCCAAGTCCTCTATGACAATGAAACACTTGTAATTCCAATGTTTACACCAATTCAACTACAAAAACACAAATTCACTATAAAATACAAAACTCTACTAAAATAAGGAAATTAATTGACAAGTATTAATGAGATGAATGATTATGAGGCCTATAATACGCAATATTATGTTCTCATCAAGAAGCTCAAAAGTTGAGAAGAAGAGTCTCAAGATATGTGTTCCTAAACCAGGTGCTCTATAAGGAAGGCTACTCATTTCCATATTTGAGGTGTTTAACTCCAGCAGAATCTTCTTATGTTCTAGAAGAAATTCATGAGGGAATATGTGAGAACTAGTCAAGGGGTTGCTCCTTAGCTCAAAAGATCCTTAGGCAAGGCTACTTTTGGGCTACCATGAAGAATGACGCTAAGGGATATGTGCGAAGGTGTGAGAAAAGCCAGAAGCTCACCATAGTTCCAAGACTCCCAGTAGACAAATTCACCCTAATCACATGCCCAGGGACATTATCTCAATAGGGAATCGATATTGTGGGACCACTCCCAATGGGGAAAGGCCAAAACAAGTTTGTTGTTTTTACAGTAGACCGCTTCAACAAGTGGGTGGAAGTAGTGCCACCGGCAACAATAGGTGACAACAAGAAACATTTCAACAATGAAAAACTTAGGGAGTTCAGCTCCGATATTGGGATTCACAATCACTACTCTTTCCCTAGTCATCCACAAGAAAATGGGTAAGAAAACTCAGTTACTGGCTCCACAGCTGGTCCTAGATCATCATCCTCCAAAGCCGTTGGTACAATAGAAAGTAAAGGACCAAGACTTAGGAAAAAAAGTCTCTTAGGAGTAATTAAACTCCTAAGAGGCCTAGGTCCTTCTTCAATAGCCCTCTCAATCCTAGCCCGTCCAATTGGGCCCAAGGGAGACCTCTCCATTGCAAACATGAACAAGCAAGAATCAAAGAAAAAAGGGCAAGAGTTCACAATGAAAGTAGTAACAAAACTTACTTGTATTAGATGAAGGGTACCATATTAGGGTAATCTGAAGACCGGCTTCTGCAGCCTCTTCAAACTCCTAGCCATCATTGGAGGCATAGAAGAATCTTCCTTCCAAACTAAGGGGGTGTAGGAGTTTTTAGAAACTGTTAGAAGTCGTCATCATTAGTGGCATGAACTCTACCACTATAGGAGAATGACCTAGCCTGGCCAAGCACCAGACAAACATTACTCTAACAAGAATACCCCACCCTTCCATAGAGATGCAAGCAGGACACAAATCGAGGTAATGGAGAACAACCCTTATCAAGAGAGAGAGAGGAAACTGGAGACCAAACTCAAAGGCATGCTCAAAGAAACAAACCCAAGGAGAAATAACATTACATGGGGAGTTAGGTTTGAGGACGTGAACCCGAATCATAGTAGGGAAGCCGTAGAGTTCCTTAATGACTAGCAGGTTGACCATCATCAGAACACTATGAACCAACAGGTTAGCCCAGGCCAGTTCCATAAAAAGATCAGTACATCTCCTCAAGATTCTATTTTGACACTGAGCATCCATGAAAAAGATGGAAGTGCAAAATGTAGATAGAGTGTTTAAGGAAGATAGTGGAAAATCTAGAGTTTTGAAGAAGCTTAAATATAGGTTGCTCCTGTTTTCCTTAAATGGATTTAAATGCAGAGTACCTACACCTAGGAGGTAGGATGTCCAATGTTCAAAGCATAATGGAGATGAAACGAAATCATTACTTTTGATGGAATGGCAATTAAGGAAGATTGTAACTATCACTCACAAGTTGTTTTGAACATAATAAGGAAGACACGAGTTCATCTCCCCCATCTACCTGGGCCCATCGGTAAATCCAGCCAAACTAAACCTAAAATAAAAAAAAAATTAGGTCTCAAATGTGGCATGGGTCAGCAATGAGTCCATATTTGAAGAAAAATCCAAAGAGTATTGAGAGAAGAAGGAGGTAAAATTTTTAAAAAAAATATCTTTCTATTAAGGTATTTGAAGGATTACAAACAAAACATTAAGCATTCTCTCTTAGGGGCAAAACAATAGCAGTGGTATGGACTTCTGAAGAACCAGCAACTACCTCAACCACTTCCTTGGCAACATCAAAAGGATATTTGGCACAGGTCAAAGCAAGCTCCTCCATCATCTTCATTGGTGGCAAGCTTTGCACCTCCTCGCCATCACCCACCTTCTTGTCATCAACAGCTACTGGAGCCACACTTCATCAAGTTTGAAATAAGAAAAATTCAAATCTAGGGACCTCTTTTGGACCTGTATCTTAAATTCCTCAAGCCCATCCATGTAATACCCCAACATCTCCTCATTGAACTCCATGAATTCTTGATACGTAGATAAAGCCAGTGCTTCAATAGCCTTTAGCTCAAGCTACTTCTATTCAGAAGAGGCAAAAAGTTCTAGGACCTTTTTGTGCAAGGGGCTCCTTTTCACTCTCCATTTCCTTGCTCCTCACAGAAAGCTCAACCATAAACATATTTAGCCTAGCCAACAACTCACTGTTGTACTTCAAGACCTTGTCTTTATCCTTCTCGATAGAGAAAAGTATGCTTGAGGTTTTCTCGGCTGTTTCCCTGAAGAAGAGAGCATCCCTATGAGTAGAGACTAGTTTCTCCTCCTTTTGCTCCAACTAAGAGGGAGGAGACTAGATTTCTTCCTCATACGACTTCTTTTCACTAAGAGTAGAATAAGAGAGGCTTGTAGTAAGGATGACAAGTTGAAAAAGGGAAGAAGGTATTAAAAATAGAAGAGGAAACAAGAAAATTCAGAGAATTCAAAGATCTACCTTTCCAACAACAAGAGCTAGGTTTTTTTGTTACCTAGGACGGCCCCAGGTCAAAGGTTGTTGTACCTTATTCTTATGAACAAATTGGTGAAGCCAAGCCATTTCCTCCTCCACATTGTCCCACATAGACTGAGGAGTAACTGATGGGATCATCAAAAAAGGTGGTATGGTGTAGGACTTCTCCTTAGCAACTCCTGAAGCCTTACCTTTTCCTTTGTCTGTCAGAAGAGTAAGGAGAACTTCTACCTCACGGAGAGACTTGGCCAACCTAGTACTGGCAAAGTGAAAGGTGGCATGCCCTGGGGTGACAGATGGAGAAGAGGTTAGGGAGATATTAGAGATCAGAGACACCTCCTTCACTCGAGGGAAAGACATCCTAAGTCTCTTACGAGAAAAGGGGTTGGTTTCAAATGCCATCCTGAAACAACTTTCTAGGACTGCTAGTCAATGACCTTAGAGGCCATAACTGGAGAATGGAAAAAGTTAGGGCATGTCTAAAACTATGACGAATTATAGAATGAAAGATTTATACCTTTTGGAAAAGAGGTTGCTATAGGCAGACTAGCGGGGCCACCTAGACAAGGCTCCAAAAGAAATTCAAAGAGGGCCAGATCACTCACATGCTTAGAAAGGTCCTTTATGGGATAGTCAAGTCATGTTTAATCTATGTCCTTGACTCAAAGGAAAGGGGATTTGATTTAACTACTCTTTAAAAGGGATAAAGGTGAGAACCCACAATCAATACAGAAAATTGTTGAAAGGGAATGCACTTACTTGAAAGAGGGGTAGGAGTCCCCAAAATGTGGAGAACCCAAAAGGAGCAGCTAGAAGGAGCCTTAGAGGGCCCAAATTCCCAACTTGGACCGGAAACAAAGAAAAACTTATCTTTCCACTCTTTCACATTTGAGGAGTAACCAATCAACATGGTCGAATCTTCTTTTTTTGAGAAGGAGAACCACCCTAAGCCTTGTCTAGAGCAATGGTTGAGGTTGTAGCACTGCATAAGCTTGGCAAAGCTTGGTTGTATGCCAACACTGTTTACCTTAGCCCAAGTGACACCCGTACCAATCAAAAAAACCCCAACTAATAAAAGTTAGCTAGGCAGGAGCAAGGTTTAGAAAGTGAAAGGCCTTTTAATATGTCTGGGGACTAGAAAATGGAGTTTAGCTTCGAGAATAGACTCGTAGAAGCAAGCCTTATCATCAGCGAAAGGGACTCGCAAATGCTTAGAGTCAAGGATCAAATATTGAGCCGTTAGCTCTCAAAGAGATCTCATATTCAAACAACTGTGATAATTCTTAGCCCCACTAATTCTTAGGGTGGAGGATCTAATCTCTTGGATAGATTTAGAATTCCCATTTGTCGCATTAGCTTGTGCTACAAGTGTCTAAACACTCTTAGAGGGGAGTTGATCAAGTCAATCACCATAACCGGGAAGTTGTGGTGGTTAATGTATAAATTAGAGGGGTGAGAACAATTAAGTCTGTTAGCAACTAAAGAAAGGAAAAACTCAAGCACAGATGTAAGCAGAGTACCAATAGATTTGCTCACAAAAAATCCTAAAGATTCAAGGCTAGATTTCCTCCATCACAAAAAGAAAAAGCTGTAAAAAATGAAATTGGAATATATGGCTCCAACCTATACGGTCTATGGAGAAGAATCATGGGAAAGTATGAAAGAAAAAGAGGATTAGGGCAAAGCGTACCCGAATTCCAGAAGCTCTCGAAGATAGCCAAAGAAAGGGAAGGAGAACTCTTATATGTACTAGGCCCACAATGGCACTTTGGCGATTGCGTACACTAAGCTAATAGTTCCATTCCTATCTAATGGGCAACTGTAATTAATGCATAGTGTGCCCTTACACTAGTCTTAGCTAGGGGCCAACTTATGGAGATAGAATTATCCCTAAGGTGAGCACGTGATAGAGATAGCCACAAGGTGAGCATGTGAGTTCGAGCACATAATCCAGTGTGATGCATCCTCCTTTATAATCCAAATCGCATGTAAACTTGCTCACCCATATTCCACAATAGTAGCCCAAATTAGTTCCAACATCTTGGGATGGAGGTTCCACTTTCCTTGACGCCTCATTCAAAAGGTAGTTGAAAAGCTTCAATGGTAACAAGGGCTCAACCTATAAAGGAGAGGAGCTAACTACAAGCCAAGTACGTGATTCCTCCCAGCTTAATTCCAGTTAACCCTTTTCGTCTTTATTGACTTAATCATTAGATGATTGAGAACCAGAGTCCCTCCAGTCTTTGCAGGAGCCCACCGATGATTGCTACTCATCTGACATACCATTGGTGCAATTTTTTGGGATCAACACCACTTAATACTGAGATAATTAATTAAAGTCTACCAACACAAGATAAGGATCTAGGAACCCAAGATTTAACTTTATTCTCAATTTTCTCAATGAAGTTTGCATAGTGTTGATACCTCAGTTTGTTTGATTAAGAGGAACTCCCAAACATCTAATGAATCCAAAATATTTTTGATTTGCAAATTTATCTCTTGTTGGATAGCACATATGAAGATGTTACTCTTATCTTTGTTTGTCTACAAGCTTGAAATAAGGTGGAAATGATCCAAGGCACCTTTAAGAACATGAGCAGATTGAAGATTCCCATGAAAAGAAATGAGAAGGTCATCTGCAAAACAAAGTTGGGCTAACTTTAGTTTCTTACATTTCCAATGATATTGGCAGTGAAGATTACCATAAATATTTCTCTGCAATAGAAGGTTAGCATTTTCCATTGCAATAACAAATAGATAATAACAAATAGCATTTTCCATTTTCCATTTCAATGACCTTTTCAAGATATTTCAATTTGTTACAAAACATTTGATCTTTATTCAAATTCGGTCAAGATCAAGAACTCCATTTACTACTACTTTCAAATCATGAAATTCAAATAAATCTCCATATTTTATTGTGTTTCCAACTAAACCAAATGAAACAGATCAACATTCTCTAGTGTACAACCATAAAAAAAAATATTCCATTACATTCATATACAAATAAAGATAAATAAAATATAATTTAATCAAGATTCCTTAGATTTGAAAATTTGCATCTTAAAAGCTGCATCCTACACCCTTATATGCCTTGTGGCAAGTATGTATGCCCCCTACCTTAAATTCATAACCATAATATAAACCAAACTGAACTCATTGTCATGCTACAATGCCTACCTAAGCACAATCATTCATCAACTATGACAGCATAACTGGTTTTCATAACCACACAACTGAACTCTACACTCACATAGCAAACATGACCAAGAAAAAAAGTCAATAGTTCATTCGCAAGGAATTTAGTAGTGTAAAACATAGAAAAAAGACTTTGCAGCCAACTAAAGGCAGTTAGAACAATCATATGTTACTTCAGGACCTCAAGTATAAGAATCTATCAATTAATAGAGGAGAATACTTTGTGGGCTAGGGAAATCCTTCTAAAAGATCATTCATATATAATTGCATCCTGATTAGCAGCTTTTGGATAGCTGCATCAAATAAAAATCAAAGAATTTATAAGAATCATGCATATTAAGCATAATCAAGAAAATTCAAAAAAAAAAAAGTCCAAACAATACGAAAAATTTGTCATTTTATCCAAAAATTAACCACACTACCAAAAAACCAAATTCCAAAAATTCAATCATGTAAAAGTAATAAAAGCTAACTTCATTTTCAAAAAATAAAATCAGACCTAACTCAAATCAACTAACCATAAATCCCCAATCATGTGAACCATAGAACCTTAGCTACCATAATAACCATAAATAGCTATGCTTGTCGGCACATCCACGAAGCATAAAACCTATGCTGCCACAACAAAGTTCACTTCTTATACCTAATTTACTGCATAATACTCCATTCAATTTAAACTAAAATGAGAAGAAAGGAACAAAAAAAGAAATAATAATAACCATCTTAACCAAAACTTAGCATCAAATGAATATAGTGTCAGAGGTTTTTGGATGGTTTATGATGGATGGGAGAAAATCTATAAGACAAAAAATCACAGTTCAATTTTCCTGTCACCCAATTTTATCAACTACTAAATAGAGATCATGCTATCAAAAACATAAATGGATCCTAAGAAGAACAAAAAAAAAAAAAAGAAAGCTTCTTTTTTATAGAGAACATAGTAGCCGGTGGAGAGAATTGTTCCTTGCACTAATTCCGGAAGCACCTTCCATCAACAAAAAACAAGCAAAAGATCAAACTCCAATCAATGACATAGAGTGAAATTTGAGAAAGAATTAAGAAACTATTAGTTAAAAGCACCAACAAAGAAAAATGCCCAGGATTTCTCGAATGACACCACGCGAATGTCTATGCAACAAAAAAAACCAAATTTTGTACTATAAATATTGCCACTTCATTTTTACAGAATTTCTTGTTTCAAGAATTTAAATATAGTTTAGTTAGGACAGAAATAGCAAAAGCATTTGTTGTCTTGTCCAAAGCACTAATGGTTCTTGAACGAAAATTGTCTGGACAGTATCTAAACCAAAAATATTGGCACACACCAAGAAAACTTTTCACCCATCAGAGACCCCCAAAAGCAAAGACCCAACAAAACAAATCAATCGAAGCCAAAAAGGAATGCTCCAGAATCAACTTCTAAGCTAGCAATCAAAGTAATCTACAGACATCGAAATTGATTTAAATTAGCTTACAACTGGAGACACATGGTGGCTACCATATTTTTCATCCCACTATATTGTCTTGTAGGATTATTGTATGTCAAGCACCTAATAAAGCATCAAGTAACAATTTGAACATGACAAAGAAAAAAGTAGTTGTTTAACACAAATATAAAAATTGACCAAAATGAGCATACAACCATCTTCTTGCGGTAAAGATATAGATAGTATTAGAGCTCCAAAAATCCCCCAAAATGAGCTTTTAGAAACTTGTCTCTGCGATCATCAAATTGCATTGTGGAAATAATTAGTCAGTATAAAAAATTAAAGAAACTGATGCATCAAGTTTAAGCCACTTGACATGGGAATAAAACCAAAGGATAGGAAATCAAATCATACAATTAGCACAACCTACAATCAAAAAAAAAAATCAATCAAATCACCACTGAAAGAACCTAAAAGAAAACAAAACATATGTTGTAAAGATGTTTGCAAAGTGCATATGGAATCCCATGCCACTTGTTCTATCTCGAGCGTAGTTCCTCTTGGTTGTTTTTTGTGAACCCCCAAGGTTTGAGAAGTATTTTAAGTGTAAAACAATAGGAGTTTTGAGGTGAAAGTGTAAGGAATATTTAAGTTTTGTGACTAACATATATATATATATTGTAAGTGAAACAAAGAGGAGCAAAGTATAAATATATATAACTTTTATGTTTGTGAGTCTTCACCCAAGTGAATGACTTTGAAATGAAGCTAAAGAAACAAAGGAAGATAAAAGAAAGAAAGAAAGACAGAGAATTCATCAATGGGTGGTGGGTGAGTAAGAGTTAATAAAAGTTGTGTGTCGTGTTTTCCATAAAATGGTAAAAGCATTGTTGAAATAAAAAAGGAAGAAGGAAATGCAGACAAGATAGCGACAAAGAGTTGGGGTCTTTGATAGAGTTTACACGATGTCACTCAATTTGTGAAATGAGATAATACCTTAAGATAAGGGTGGTATGAAATTGGTTCTCGTTAAATCTCTTTGCAAAGAGTATTTTCTTGACTATCCTCTTATTTGTATTCCATATTGTGATATCATTATTTATGAAAATTCAATTGAATATCGTTGAATATATTGATCTTATTGATCGTGTTTTGCAGATATTGAGAGGGTATCATGACAACCAATAGTCGATGCATCACTAGCCAAGTGACCTATGAGATCGGGTTGCGGAGGGATGATTGGTGAGATGTTAGATCTATGTTAAAATCTTGCATAACTGTGATATGCAAATATAATTTTTGTATCTGTTGATTCAGATAGTTAGTGATACTAGATTATTCGGTAATTAATATCCTTGAGCATATTTTTCCTTGTCATATTGCACACTTCCTCACTTTATTTAATATTTTTAAGTTGATGTTAGAGAAAAGATCGAAACGAGATAATCATAGCATTAAAGATGAGAAGATGTCGATATAATTAATGTTTTAATAGTATTGGGAGATTTATATATATTGACAGATTTATTTAAATTGAGAGATGATTTGGATAAATGAAATTTTATTGGGATAGTTAGTGCTATGTTATTTTTATTTGGGTGTTTTTATATCAATTAAATCTCTGAAAAATCGGGATGTTACAGTTTTACCCAAAGTGAGACACATGTAATTTGACTAAAAGTCTTGCTTCTCATTTAAAAAAAAAAAGAAAGAAACAATGGTGCATCAATCCTTAAAACCCAGTCTATCACCACCACAATTGCACAATGCAACCACCACAATGCATCATCACTAAAAATCAGTTGTGGGTCACAACCAAAACTATGATTTTCTTTGTGACTTTTAGGTGCCTTGAATCATTTTGTTGGATGAAAAAATTTCAGTTGAACAAATTCAATAATCAAAATCAAAATACACAGTGCTCAACACCACAATAATAGAAAATTTCAAACAAAACACTACAAATCCAAATGGTTATTTCCAAAATCCATACCTCACCATTCAAATAGATCTGAATTCAATAAATAAGGAGATTGTGCATGAGTTATGGTTATGGGTGTGAGTGTGGGTGTTGTGTGTACGATGATGTGTGTGTGGTTATGGGTGGATATGTGTGTTTTGTGCATGTGAGTGTGTGTTATGTGTGTGCATATGCACTGGATATGGGATGCAAAGAAAGGGGAAACAAAGAGATAAAGATAGAGAGCGGGGGAGAAGATATGAAGACAGAAATATGGAGGAATACCTGACGAGGGTTTCAAGGTGGTTGTTGGGAAGATCATCGGTGGTGGGTTGCTCGGTATTGATACACTAGGTCACCTATGGTTAGTCCATGACGTCACTAGGAAGAGAGGTATGAGATAAAGAGAGAAAAGTAAAGAGAAATAGAGAGAAGAGATAGAGAGCATGAATAGGGAGGGGGAAGAGAGGTGTGAGATAGAGAGAGAAAAGTGAAGAGAAATAGAGAGAAGAGATAGACATGAATAGGGAGGGGGAAGAGAGGTGTGAGATAGAGAGAAAAGAGTGAAGAGATAGAAAGGATGAATAGAGAAAGAAGGTATGAGGTTGTTGGAGGTGCAAATGAGGGCACAGAGATAGAGAGGATATTGGGGCATAAGGGCGAAGGAAAATTGAGCATCTTATTTTAGAAAGCAAATTTGGGGGGAGACAAAGAGGATTTGGAAAGGAGCAATATTAACGGGGTACTTTAGGCATGATTTAATGTTAACAAAATGGAAAGTGTTAGACGTGGGAAATTACTCATTATGGTTCATTGGATTAATAAATTTTAGATGATATAAACCATCTAGTATGTTGGGATTATGTCGTCTGTTGAATATGTCTTTGTTTTTTCTTAATATGATGTGTAACACCCCAAAACACACCTTGGATGGCATTACATTCTAAAATTATTCATATCATGAGAGCACTAATACAATCCCTTAAGAAACAAGACTTCATTTGTCAACTACGAATATTTATAACATTATCCAAAAGAATAAGCCCAAGTCATGACTATTGCATCTCAAAAATTAATTAAAGAAGCGCAGCAGAATAAACAAAAGAAGCTAGACTACACAATGTTCTAAAAGAATGTCCTAATCTAGTACAAAAGGAAAGGAGGTCACTCTATACGTCCACCTCAGGATCCACACTCCCGTCCAGTGGAGTTTGCCAAGTGGCGGGCTCCTCGACTCTTACGTCCTCCTCCTCAAGCGGGTAATCTAAAAAATTTTAGCGATAGGGGCTGAGTACGAAGCTCTGTAGAAAAATTTTCCAAAATCTATGCAAGGTTTAGAAAAGCATTTAAAATGGTCAGTCTCAATTTTAACATAACATAGATACATAATTTGAAATAAAGCAGTGACATTTAAAAAGGATCTCAAGTTTATTTAAAAACAATACTTAAATGAATAAACAAACACCACATACAAATAATAACCATTAATTGTCATAACCAATTTTCAACATTTCTTTCAGTAGCTGGCATACTTTGTGGTAACCTCCACCCCCTTTAGGTCACCTTTGATTCTCAAGCATCCTTACCGGGAACCTCTTGAGAATGAATGAGCATCCTTACATGGAACCTCTCACCAATCACTATATTGTTTATCAAGCATCCTTACCGAGAACCTCTTGGGAAGGGGTGAGCATCCTTATAAGGAACCTCTCACTCATGTGCATCACAAACAACCCAACCAAACATACAATTCCAACATTTATCTCAATTTACAAGAATCTATCCAAAATCCCTAAAATATATCACGTAACAATTCCACAACTAACTAAGAAAATACATGAGATCAAAATAACATCATTTTTCTACCCAACACAAAACATTAAGGTTTCGAAATCCATAATAAAGAAAGTATTTAAGAAGGAAATACATCACTCTCCAAAAATTAGGGTTTTAAAACTAGAAAGGAGATTTCATGGGTATTAAACCCTACTTTGTTCAAAACATGTAATCCTTGCCAAAAAAAGCCTAAGAGATGATGATTCCATAGCATATATATATATACCATTGATAGCCAAAATATACATATATAAATACCCTAGCCTCAATGTAAGTGAATGAGAGAAAACTCCTACTTAAATCTTTAATTTGTAGGAAGAACTTGAGCTTTGATCTTGAATCTACCCTTAAATCTCTTATTTTTCCCTTCCTTTCTTCCTCTCTAATGCTCTCTAGGGTTCCAAGAGGTGTGGGGGTGAGAATGGAGTGAAAACAATGAGGGCAAATGGGATGAAAATGGGGTTTAAAACACATCAACCCCGAAATTCACTGTTCACAGCCTGTTTTGGTTTTCTCCAAAATTATAGTTTTGCCACTAACAATCTCTAATTTGATCCATATGACTACCCTAAGGTTTTTCGACATTCTGGATTCATTTTTAATGTTATTTTAACCTAAAAACATTTATTTTTATGATTTATCTCAAAACCAAAGTCAATGTACACCCGAAACACTAAAGTTTCTATTTTACCTATCCGAATCGGCTATTAATGAAGTTTTGCGTTGTTTGAAAATAAAAGGTGATAAAGGGTGCTTCTTAAAGCCTTTTTTACTTATTTGAAGCCTAAATGTACTCATTATTCTTATATTTTGATTTAGGATGCAAATGGAGACGTTAAATGTAAAACGAAGCTAATTGGACTGTTTTGACATCGCTTTGTTATCTGGGAATAACTCTCTCATCTGAGCTCCGATTGAGATGATTCAAGATGCAATGGAATTATAAGAAAGATCTCTAAAACTTTCATGTTTTGAGTTTTGAGATATATTGACTGAATCAAGGTATAAATCTGGCTTGAAGTTGCAGCCAGTGCACTGTTCAAGCTAATTTGGCTGTTTTGACATCACTTCTTTATCTGGGCATAACTCTTTCATCCGAGCTCCAATTGAGATGATTAAAGATGATATGGAATGATAAGAAAGAGATCTACAACTTTCATGGATTTTGAGATATAATGACTACATCATGGTCGAAATCGCGCTTGAAGTTGTAGCCAATGCACTATTCACGTCCTGTTTCGTCCCTTTTCCACTTCCAATCCATTCCTAAGCCAACCAAATCCATCCCAAATCTCTCCAACACATATTTCTACACCAAAACTATTTAACAAGTTCTAGGACCTAAAATTTCATATTTTCACTTATTAAAACTAAATTTCAATTATTATTTCCACTAACATTTTAAATCTCTACTTTTCCAATCTACCAAATTCAAACACACATCACTACACATATCCACATTTTTACTACAATTATTTACTATATATCTATATACATATATAAAAAAAAAAATGCGGGGTGTTACAATCCACCCCCCTTAAAGAAAGTTTCGTCCTCGAAACTTACCTCAAGTAGCGAACAAATATGGATACTTCTCCCGCATTTCTTGCTCTGGTTCCCATGTAGCTTCCTCCACTCCATGGTGTTGCCAAAAAACCATCACCAATTTGATAACTTTGTTGCGAAGCATTTTTTCCTGGGTGTCGAGAATTTGTACCGTTGTTCTTCGTAGGTTACTTCGTCTTGAATTTCAATCTCCTCCAAGTTCACGACTAGAGTTGCATCCGAGTGACACCTTCTCAACATGGACACATGGAACATATCATGTACTCTAGATAGCTGGGCTGGTAGTCGAAGTTGATATGCCACCTTGCCTACCACTTTGATTACCTCAAATGGTCCGGTATATCTTGGTGCTAACTTCCCCTTCTTGCCGAATCGAAACACGCCTTTCTTGGGTGACACCTTGATAAATACGTACTCTCCCACCTTGAATTTTAAGGGTCTTCGTCTATGGTCCACATAGCTCTTCTGTCTACTTTGCGTCGTCCGTAGCTTCTCTCCGATGAGTTGAATCTTCTCCGTAGTTTCTCGAACAATGTTCGGTCCAAACAAACTACTCTCGTCGGCTTCTAACAAACACGTCAGTGATCAGCATGGTTTTCCATACAATGCTTCATACGATGCCATCCCAATACTTTCTTGATAGCTATTGTTGTAAGCAAACTCCACCAATGGTAAGTGGTCGCTCCAACTCCCCTTGAAGTCCAACGCGCAAGCGCGTAACATATCCTCCACAATCTGTATTACCCTCTCAGATTGGCCATCCGTTTGGGGATGAAAAATCATACTGAAGTGTAACTCCGTCCCCATCGCTTGTTGTAGACTTTGCCAGAATCTCTCCACAAACCTAGAGTCATTATCCGACACAATTGAGAGTGGAACGCCGTGTAACCTCACTATCTCACGGATATACAACTGGCTCAAAGTCTCAAATGTATCTGTGGTCTTCATACCCAAAAAGTGAGCGGACTTGGTGAGTTTATCCATAATGACCCACACTGCATTATGCCCGCGCGACGTCCGTGGTAAACCCGACACGAAGTCTATGGTGATGTGATCCCACTTTCACTCTGGAATAGGCAAAGACTGTAGGACTCCTCCTACCCTTTAATGCTCAATCTTCACCTGCTGGCACACTGCACATTTTGCCACATACTTGGCCATATCTTGCTTCATTCCCCTCCACCAATATTGATGCTTTATGTCCCTATACATCTTTGTGCTACCGGGGTGCATAGCAAACTTGGAGCGATGACACTCTCCCAATATCTCCTCCTTTAGGGACGAATCATCGGGAACACATAGCTTCTCCTCATATCTCAACTCTCCATTCTTCCAAGACCATCCTTTAATTGCCTCTCCATTCTCCAATCAGGCTCTAATCCAATCGAGTTCTGAATCCAAGCATTGCAACTCTACTACCCGTCGTCAAAGCGCCAGTTGAGCTACAAGGTTGAATAGATATGGTTGATACTCCGGTCCATCCACCTATAGATCGTACTCCTCCAATGCATCAATCATTTTTCACCTATTTATAGCAAGAAAATTGATTTCACCCTGAGACTTCCTGCTAAGAGCCTTGGCAACTACATTGGCCTTCCCCGGATGGTAGTTGAGCGTGAACTTATAATCTTCCAAGTTCTCAATCCACCTTCTCTATCAAAGATTCAAGTCTTTCTATGTGAAGATATACTTAAGGCTTTTATGGTCCGAGAACACTTGAAATTTCTCCCCGTATAAATAACATCTCCACAACTTAAGAGCAAACACCACCGCAGCTATCTCCAAGTCGTGTGTGGGATAATTCCGCTCATGCACTTTGAGTTGCCTCGAGCCATAAGCCACTACCTTCCCTCCTTGCATTAGAACTCATCCCAAGCCTCATAGTGAAGCATCGGTGTAGACATCGTAGCCTTCCCCACTACTCGAAATAATGAGGATAGGTGTCGTCATCAACTTCTCCTTCAAGATGCGAAAAGCTAGTTCACACGCTTGAGTCCAAAAAAATTTCTCCTTCTTCTTTGTAAGGCGAGTCATTGGCATCGCAAGATTGGAGAACCCTTCCACAAACCTACGATAATAGCCGGCTAACCACAAGAAACTCTGTACTTTCGTTACGTTCTTCGGTGGTTCCCATTTCATCACGGCCTCAATCTTTACGGAATCAACTGCTACTCCTTGCTTGGACATAACATGGTCAAGGAACTTCACTTTCTTCATCTAAAACTCACACTTGTTCATCTTCACATATAACTTATGTTCTCTCAATGTTTGTAGCACAATAGAGAGATGACGACATGTTCCTCCTGAGTCTGTGAGTAAATCAATATGTCATTAATAAACACAATGACAAATTGATCGAGGTAAGGCCAGAAGACTGTGCATCAAATCCATGAAGGCTGCGGGGACATTAGTCAATCCGAACAGCATCACTGTATACTCGAAATGACCATACCGATACAGAAAGCAGTCTTAGGAATATCCTCCTCCTTCATTCGCAGCTGATGATACCCCGTGTGAAGATCAATCTTGGAGTAATACTTCGAACCCTTCAACTGATCAAATAAGTCATTAATTCTCGGCAACAGATACTTATTCTTCACGGTAACCCGATTCAACCTCCGGTAATCTGTGCACAACCGTAGAGTCTCATCCATTTTCTTCACAAAGAGGACCGGGGCTCCCCAAGGTGAAGTGCTTAGACGGATAAACCCAATTGCCAACAAGTGATCCAACTGCTTCCTTAGCTCCTTCAACTCCAAAGGTGTCATCCGGTAAGGAGCAATGGATATGGGTTCAGTTCCTGGATAGAGATCGATCTTGAACTTAATTTCTTTATGTGGCGGTAATCCGGGTAATTCCTTAGGAAAAACATCCGAAAAGTCCGATACAATTAACACTACATCCGTATGGATTTTATCCCTGTCATCTCCCATCAAGCTAGCTAAGAAACTCAAATGACTTCCCAATTTCGCTTTTAAGAATCTACTACCCGTAGTAGGAAATGGATGGAAAAAATCTCGGCTATTCACAAAACGAAAAATGACTCCTCCCAACAACTGAAATATAATCCGCTTGCGGAAACAATCCATTATCGTCCGAAAAGCGAACAACAAGTTCATCCCAAAAATCACATCATACCCCTTTATCTCTAAAGTAATCAAATCTATAATCAATTTGTGCTCCCCAATGCGAAGCACACAACCCTTGCAGACTCGGCTAGTATCTAACTGTTCTCCCGTAGGCAAGCTAATGTTCATAACATGCTCTAGCTTCGCGAAACTCAATCACAAATCAAGTGCATAGGTCGTGCGTACAAATGAGTGTGTTACACCGGGGTCAAATAATATTCGGGCCCAAAAATTATAAATAAGGACGATACCTTCCATAACGGCATTGGCAATGTCCTCCTTCGGCTGAGTCAAAGCAAATACTCGCCCTTGGTTGGCGACGTCGGGGGCTTGAGCTTGTATCGGTCGTTGCGGTGCAGGCCTCGGTGGTGGTGGTTGGGCTGCTGGTACCTGTCTAGCGGTCTGGATAGGCCTCTGAGGTGGAAAATTTGGGTAATGCATCCGAATATGTCCCACACCTCTGCATGCAAAGCAGGATCATGGGATAATACCGACTCTAGTCTAAATCTCTCCCTCTCCTCGGGATGTCAAAAGTCGCTATCCACCTGTCTGGTTTGGGCGACGGTATGATGTGGGTCTCTGTGCCCTACTAGTGCTAGCACCCGTCCGAATTGAACCTCCTCTCGAGAAGCCCTGTCATCGCTGGTTATCCTCTATGTCTCTCTCTACCAGTGCAGCTCTATTCACCAAGTCCCCAAACTCATGGATCCTGAGAACCACTAACTTCTCCCTAATGATCAACCTAAGACCCTGTTAGAAGCGCTTGGCCCTGTCGGCCTCAGTAGATATAAATCTCATAGCATAATGGGAGAGCTCGTCGAACCGCCTCTCGTACTCAACCACAATCATACTACCCTATCGTAGTGCAAGAAAATTCGCCTTCATTCGGTCTCTGACCGATTCAGGAAAGTACTTATCTTGAAAATTTTGATCAAACTCTTCCCAAGTGAATGTGTCGGTGTCCTTTCTCCTCTTTATGGCATCCCACCAATAGTCGGCCTCCCCTCCAAACAGGTAGGTTGCCAAACCAACTCTCAACTCCTCAGTAACTCCCATGCCGTCACAGATCTTCTTCACTCGGCGGATCCATCTATCCGTCTCCAAAGGATTGGAGCTCCCTTGGAAATTGGGTGGTCGTTGTCTTAAGAATTTTTGAAGAGCTATCATCCTTTAGTCTCCGTTCCCATTGCCCGGTACTTGAGCGAGAGGATGAGCTCCACCATTGTGGTTGTTGTTACCATTTTGGTTTTGTACCAAAGTGGTGAGCTCCCTCAAGCATTAGTAAATGCTTTGCATGGTATCTAGAGGTGGTGGGGGTGGTGAATTCCCTTGACCTCCACGGCCACAACCACATCCGCGTCCCCGTCCTTGTTCATCGTTCATCCTGCACATCAATTCACAACTTAGTTCATGGATGTACAAGACATCCAAAATATTAGGTTAAGCTAAGGCATAGAACGTGTATAAAATTTCAATCAATGATTTGATTCACCCTAATCCTAAAGCTCTAGAGGTGATTCCATAACCAACAGCTCCCATGTAAGACCTAAAGCCTAACCTCTGAAACCAATTTTGTAACACCCCAAAACACAACCTAGACGGCATTACATTCTAAAACCATTCATATCATGAGAGCACTAATATAATTCCTTAAGAAACAAGACTTTATTTGTCATCCACGAATATTTACAACATTATCCAAAAGAATAAGCCCAAGTCATGGCTATTACATTTCAAAAATTAATTAAAGAAGTACGGTGGAATAAACAAAAGAAGTTAGACTACACAATGTTCCAAAAGAATGTCCTAGTCTAGTACAAAAGGAAAGGAGGTCGCTCTATGCGTCCACCTCGGGATCCACACTCCCGTCCTCAAGTAGGTAATCTGAAAAATGTTAGCGATAGGGGGTGAGCACGAAACTCTGTAGAAAAATTCTCCCAGACCCATACAAGGTTTATGAAAATATTTAAAACGGTCGGTCTCAATTTTAACATAACATAGATACATAATTTGAAATAAAGCAGTGACATTTAAAAAGGATCTCAAGTTTATTTAAAAACAATACTTAAATGAATAAACGTGCACCACATACAAATAATAACCATTAATTGTCATAACCAATTTTAATAATTCTTTCAGTAGGTGGCATACTTTTTGGTAACCTCCACCCCCCTTTAGATCACCTTTGATTCTCAAGCTTCCTTATCGAGAACCTCTTGAGAATGGATGAGCATCTTTACATGAAACCTCTCACCAATCACTACATTATCTCCCAAGGACCCTTACCGGGAACCTCTTGGGAAGGGGTGAGCATCCTTACAGGAATCTTTCACTCATGTGCATCACAAACAACCCAACCAAGCATACAATTCAAACATTTATCTCAATTTATAAGCATCTATCCAAAATCCCCAAAATATATCATGTAACAATTCCACAACCAACTAAGAAAATACATGAGATCACAATAACATCATTTTTCTACCCAATACAAAACACTAAGGTTTCAAAATCCATAATAAAGAAAGTATTTAAGAAGAAAATACATCACTCTTCAAAAAGTAGGGTTTTAAAACTAGAAATGAGATTTCATGGGTATTAAACCCTACTTTGTTCAAAACATGCAATCCTTGAAAAAAAAGCCTAAGAGAGGATGATTTCATAGCATATATATATACCATTGATAGCCAAAACATACATATATAAATACCCTAACCTCAATGTAAGTGAATGAGAGAAAACTCCAACTTGAATCCTTAGTTTGTAGGAAGAACTTGAGCTTTGATCTTGAATCTACCCTTAAATCTCTTGTTTTTTCCTTTCTTTCTTCCTCTCTAATGCTCTCTAGGGTTCCAAGAGGTGTGGGTGAGAGTGGAGTGAAAGAAATGAGGGCAAATGGGATGAAAATAGGGTTTAAAACACCTCATCCCCGAAATTCACTGTTCACAGCCTGTTTTGGTTTTCTCCAAAATTATGGTTTTGCCACTAAGAATCTTTAATTTGATCCATATGACTACCCTAAGGTTTTTCGACATTCCGGATTCATTTTTAATGTTATTTTAACCTAAAAACATTTATTTTTATGATTTATCTCAAAACCAAAGTCAACGTACACCCGAAACACTAAAGTTTCTATTTTACCCATCCGAACCTGCTATTAATGAAGTTTTGCGTTGTTTGCAAATAAAAGGTGATAAAGGGTGATTATTAAAGCCTTTTATACTTATTTTAAGCCTAAAGGTACTCATTATTCTAATATTTTGATTTAGGATGCAAATGGAGACGTTAAATGCAAAATGAAGCTAATTGGACTTTTTGACATCGCTTCGTTATCTGGGAATAACTCTCTCATCCAAGCTCTGATTGAGATGATTCAAGATGCTATGGAATGATAAGAAAGAGCTATAAAAATTTTATGTTTTGAGTTTTGAGAGATATTGACTGAAGCAAGGTTTAAATCGGGCTTGAAGTTGCAGCCAGTGCACTGTTCAAGCTAATTGGGCTATTTTGACATCACTTCGTTATCTGGGCATAACTCTCTCATTCGAGCTCCGATTGAGATGATTCAAGATGTTATAGAATGATAATGAAGATCTCTACAACTTTCAGGTTTTGAGTGTTGAGAGATATTGACTGAATCAAGGTTGAAATTGCACTTGAAGTTGCAGCCAGTGCACTGTTTACGTCCTGTTTCATCCTTTTTCATTTCTATGCCAACCAAATCCATCTCAAAGCTCTCCAACACATATTTCTACACCAAACCTATTTAATACAAGTTCTAGGACCTAAAATTTCATATTTTCACTTATTAAAACTAAATTTCAACTATTATTTTCACTGACATTTTAAATCTCTACTTTTCCAATCTACCAAATTCAAACACATCACTACACATATCCACATTTTTACCACAATTATTTACTATATATCTATATACATATATAAAAGAAAATGCGGGGTGTTACATGATGTGAACCTTTACTTATGTTTGGAATTCAAAACTACGTGTACTTTATTATGTAGATTAGTGGCCTTCAAGATATAAAACTAAGGTCCTGATTCAAAGATCCTTATCAAGTACTCCTTATCCATAAACTTAAAGAATAAAATCCATTTTCATTCACCAAATACATCCAAGAGGCCAAGTTTATCCCACATTCTATGGGCAATGAAATTGATTGATCAGAATGGTAACTTTTTCTTAATGAAATAGTCTACTAATAAATTTTTCCACTCTTTGGCCCTATTATAACCAACCTCCTCAGGAGGGCAATCTACCACCCTATCATTTTCCTTAAAAGGGGTTCATAAAATTTAAGTCTCATTACCTGGTTTGGTACTCCACTTTGGTTACTATCAGAGTTTGTCACCCCTCTAGATTTCAGAACTTGGGTCCAAGTCTTCGAGTTAGTTATCTATTTGGTTTTAGTAAGTTGGTTCAGGGCCTTGAGCTTCAGTAGTCATTGGATTGGGGGACTTTTTCTTATTGGTTGACATCTTGTTGCTCACTGCAATTGCACTTTTGGTAGCTTCAAAAATTGGCTAAAGACTTTCTTTGAGAGTTGTATGTCTTTGTTCAAGTCCTTCACGACAGGCAAATTAGGAGTGAAATCTTCCCTCCCTTTGGTGTTGCAAGCATTGAGGAATTAGGTCTCTTTAAAGGTGTGAGTTGCATTAATGTAACCACCTTTTTCTCTTCTGGTGTTCTAGTAATAAATTGGTCCATAAGGGCTATAAGGGAGATAGAGTAGAAAGTGAAGAGTGGAGAAATCAGCTGAACAGGAATAAATACAACCACTAAGCAAATCAAATCGTATGGATTTGGGTAGATTTATGAAGGGCTCAGAAGGGTGAACAAATGGCTGAAGGGAAAGTGGATTGGTCAAAATGGAAGGCAAACGAAAGCATAACATAGGAAAAAGAAAGTGGGAGTGAAGATGGCTGGAAGGAAAAGTGCAAATATTGTCGATCAGAATGGAAATGGACGAGATCAAGGGCTCATGAAGGTTAAGGAAAGAAAATCGACATTCTATTCTCCGAATGAGATCCTAAAAAGTTAATTTATTATTATTTAATTATAACACGCCAAAAATCCGGGGGTCCTTTCTCAACTCGTTGATCACTCATCAAGTTGTGAAATACTCGTGAGTACTGTATAATCCGATACCATGTTATTACACCTCATTCATCAGGATCATAATAAAACGAAATTCGAGCAAAGTCTCATTTGCACGGGAGCTCTACCCAATATGTAACGTGTCCATACATTATTCACATGACCATTCCAAGCTTCACATTTGAAAGTTTATAACTTAAAATTTAACCATTCGTATCACCCAAGAAAAAGAACTAAAGACAAGAAGGCTCGAAAGTGTTGAAGTTCAAAAATCAAATTTAGAAAAAAGGTACTGATATCTATGATAAGGAATATCAATACCTGAGCCCTCTGAAAAACTAGGTACCGGTACCTACAAGCCTTAATACTGGTACTTGGGCTCACTAGTAGCACTGTGCCAATACTTGTGAGTGTAAGTACCGGTATCTAGGCCCACGAGAAACTAGGTACCTTAGAGGTACCAGTACCTAAGGCCCAGATTTCTCAGATTTCAATATTTAACTTTACAAACTCATACCACATCCATTCATAGTGACATTAAATATCCAAATATAAAGTACCCTTACAAGTCTTTATCAACATACATGTTTTGTATTACAAAATGTGTAAAAAGATAATATCTACTCAAGGATCTTCAATTCGAAAATCTAGAGCCACAAACCAACTTTGTCGTCAATACGGGTCCAAGTGAGGGTCATTAGTTGGAGCTTGTCCAACACCTAAAATGTATTTCCATAAAGGGTGAGTCACGCTCTGTAGGGTATCTCATAAGGAGATCACTTCTTAACAGAGATGCGTATGAAATGTCACATACAAATCATCATGTCAAGCATCAATTCAAACACATATATTTTCATACATGAATTCTTCAATTTCATACCATGTCATGAGATGAGAACTCACGCATGCAATGCAACTTGAGTCTCACTAGCTCCCATAACACATATTATGCCATACATATGCATTCGGGCATTCCAAGCCCCCGCTATTGATGTCCAATGACTATTTTATAAAATCTGTGTCTTCTTAGGATAGGTTTTTATGGACTTCCACTAATGGTCCCCTAACCGAAACGACATCTATGGACTTCCACTTACGGTTTCTCATACACCGACATACTTTATGAACTCAATACCAATGGGATTGTGTATCTGAAATTACTGAGTGTCACACCCTTAGGAGAATCTAGCCCTTATTGCTAACCCCGACATGCATTTTCAATAAAAACCTGTGAGACTCAGTCGGATCTAGGTCCAAATTTTTTGAGCCCATGTATCAACCCACCAAGGATGATATTTGATTAAAAACATCCACACACACACTCACACTCATGTCGAATGCCCACCAATGCGATACTATCCGTGCATATATAAAACATATAATAAATATGACCATTCTTCACAACCTTTCCAAACATGTCACATGTAATTTCAATCCAAATAACATATTTAAATTTCAAAGCATTTTATCAAACACTTAGTAGGCAAAAATATGTACACAGAGCATGCCCAAATAATCCATTTTATCAAACCCAAATCAAATAAGAAATGGTTTTAACATATTCTTAAACTCATTTTTCATATCCTAGATACATTAGGTGTGAGCTAATACATGAGAATTCATCTCTATAGCCCTACCCATTTTCATATCACAACCCTAGGTCAAAAATAAAGCTAGATAAGAGGGAACCCTACCTCTTGTAGCGTATGTCTGCGTAGTAGAAGTCCCAAGAACCCAAATCAAGCCTTCCAAACTTTAGCCCTAAATTCCCATATTTGTTATGTTGGGGAAAAGTGCGATATTTAGTATGGTTGTATAGCTCTCGTTACATAGAACAACTTTAACTCTGGTCTGAAGTGTCTAGCAGATAGATCTCTACAAATTTAAGAAGATGGAGGAGGCTTGAAGAACTTCCCGCTCTCTCTCTCTCTCTCTCTCTCTCTCTCTCTCTCTATCGAAAATATAGGCCAAAGAATGGGGGAAAATTAGATTTTTCCCCTACAAATGCTCTCCTTATGCTTGGCTAACGATGCGCCACACGTCCCATTTTAATTGGTTAAAGTTTATTCTGAATCAATTAAATCACATCTCATGTTAAGTTTGGTATATTTTTATTGAACTATATTTAAAATTATTTTTTGGGTCTTACGTATAAAATCCAATCACATTTATTTTAGTAGCGCGACACTCAATTGCATCATAAAATGTAAAAAATTTGATTGTCTCAGAATTTAATGAAAATTGAATGGGTAACTAAATTTCGTGATACGAATCCAATGGTAAGGTCTATTTCATCATTCGAGTTCTAAAAAAAATTGAGTTTTCAATCCATATCGTAATAACTAATTGTTGTTTTGTCTTTTTTAATATAGTTTTAATTTTTTCAGGTTTTAGATTAAAAACTAAAATTATAATATATTCAAAAATGAAGGTGTCCAATTAAAGTAATTAGAACCGTATAAAAATGTGAATTATATGTGCAATTAAATTAATTAATAAATTAAATGCAAAATAATTAGATTGTATTTTAATAAATAATAAATATAAATTATTAATTTCTTCCATAAGTTTTTGAATATTCAATATGCCATTTATTTAGGTACCTCTCCAACCCTTTAGGCATTTGCACATCTAATTATATTATAAAATTATAAAATTTTATTTTTTAAATAGATTGATTAGATTGCTTACAATATTATTATAATATTACATACCAAAAATAAAATATAATATATATTTGATCGTAGAATTCAATATGGTAATTACATATATATAATAATTGAATATGTATAGAACTTTACTTCTTCATATAGATATAGAACATTTTATGTAACTGTCCTACTAATAAATGAGTTCAAAAGAATTTAAAAGTTCTTATAAAAGAGTCTTAAACAAGTTGAAAGACAAATAGGAGTAAAAATTAAAAATTAAACAAAAATACATAGGTGAGTATAGTTGATTTTATAATAATAATTAGAGATAAAATAGGAAATCAAAAGTTTTTGGCACATATAAATTCTAAATAAAAAATTATTAAACTCAATAGAGATATCAAAACATATCGAAAAATAATAAAAATTCATATAATAAACATTAAATCAAACATAAAATTAAATTGAGACGTAATACTAATCTGTATCTCACTGAAAAAATTCATATTGAAAAAGTATTTTTATGAGTATATGATATGAGATATAGAATGAAACCCTAATTATGACAAAATATAAAGTGGGTTTACTTATTAAAAATATGTATGTAGCATGGATAAGCTTAGTTACTAATGTGATGGGTATAGAAGGGGTAGGCTTAGTAGTTTGATAATAAAAAATTAAATGGGAGAAAAATAGAGATTTTTAATTCGAAACAACACCCATAAAAAAATTAGGTTACATTTTTGATTCGAAAACAACACTACCTTTTTTTCTAGGAAAATTTGGAGGTCAGTGCCCTCATTTGGACTTAAGTCTGCAAAGAAAACTTATTTGTTATGAAATCCATTTTTTTATCAATTTTATCAGACTATCTCTTCCCTTTAAAAGTGAAGTAAAACTAAAATTAAAAAAACTCCTAAATTTTAGGAGTTTGACTAACATTAAAATTTTTTCTCTTATCATATCTATCTATATTTATATATAGGTTAGGACTCTTCTATATATATATATATAAGATTGAGGATACCTCCTACATGAATAAGTAATGAATGTTTTTGATAAGAGTAAACTCTAACCTTGATCTCTCAATCTTTGCTTCCTACAAAACGAGCAAACTGCCAAAGATCGAAGTGCTTCGATCGAAGGCGCTCCGGTGCTTAAGTCAATAATGGAACTAATACAATTGGAAGAGGACAAGGAGAGTTCAGCGTACCTTTCACCTTGGCTCCCAGTGCCTTTGATAGACCCCTATTCAGTTAGGATTTCCATGATTCTCGATTCAAGGTTGTACACCTTCCTTCAATTAGGTGGCTCTGTTTGGGAAGTTGCTAAGATCTCTCTAGCAATTCCTGCTGTCGGGCCTATAATTATGCTAATCCGTTTAACCAGAATGTCCGAGTTATAGGCGTTTCTTTAGCTCTCCGTTTACTGTTTGAAACTGTAAACCCCCACATGCTTATCTTAATATAGCAATGTAATTATTTTTGAAATGTTAATATATGTGATAATATAACACCCCGCATTTTCTTTTATATATGTATATAGATATATAGTAAATAATTGTGGTAAAAAAAATGTGGATATATGTAGTGATGTGTGTTTGAATTTGGTAGATTGGAAAAGTAGAGATTTAAAATGTTAGTGGAAATAATAGTTGAAATTTGGTTTTAATAAGTGAAAATATGAAATTTTAGGTCCTAGAACTTGTATTAAATAGGTTTGGTGTAGAAATATGTGTTGGAGAGGTTTGAGATGGATTTGGTTGGCTTAGGAATGGATTGGAAATGGAAAAGGGACGAAGACAGGCTGTGAACAATGCACGTGAACAGTGCACTGGCTGCAACTTCAAGCGCGATTTCGACCTTGATGTAGTCAATAGCTTTCAAAACTCAAAACATGAAAGTTTTAGAGCTCTTTCTTATCATCTCATAGCATCTTGAATTATCTAAATCGAAGCTCGGATGAAAGAGTTATTCCTAGATAATGATGGGCTGTTTTGACAGCCCAATTAGCTTGAACAGTGCACGTGAACAGTGCACTGGCTGCAACTTCAAGCCCGATTTAGACTTTGATGCAATCAATATCTCTCAAAATGCAAAACATGAAAGTTCTAGAGCTCTTTCTTATCATTTCATATCATCTTGAATCATCTCAATCGGAGCTCGGATGAGAGAGTTATGCCCTAATAACGATGGGCTGTTTTGACAGCCCAATTACCTTGAACAGTGCACGTGAACAGTGCACTGGCTGCAACTTCAAATCCGATTTAGATCTTGATGCAGTCAATATCTCTCAAAACTCAAAACATTAAAGTTTTATATCTCTTTATTATCATTCCATAGCATCTTGAATCATCTCAATCGGAGTTCGGATGAGAGAGTTATGCTCAAATAACAAAACGATGTCGAAATAATCCAATTAGCTTCGTTTTGCATTTAATGTCTCCATTTGCATTATAAATCAAAATATAATAATAATGAGTAATTTTAGGCTTCAAATAAGTATAAAAGTCTTTAAGAAGCACCCTTTATCACATTTTATTTACAAACCTCGCAAAACTTTATTAATAACCGATTCGGATGGGTAAAATAGAAATTTTAGTATTTCGGGTGTACGTTGACTTGAGTTTTGATATAAATCATAAAAATAAATATTTTTATGTTAAAATAACATTAAAAATGAATTCGGAATGTTGACAAACCTTAGGTTAGTCATATGGATCAAATTGAAGATTCTTAGTGGCAAAATCGTAAATTTAGAGAAACCCAAAACAGCTTGTGAATAGTATTTTTTGGGGCTGTTATATTTTAAACTAATTTTCATCTCATTTGCTCTCATTTTCTTCACTCCCCTCACACCCCCACACCTCTTGGAACCCTAGAGAGCATTAGAGAGGAAGAAAGGAAGGGAAAAACAAGAGATTCAAGATCAAATATTCTTGTTCTTCACACCAAAGCAAAGGATTTAAGGTAGGGGTTTTCTCTCATTCACTTACATTGAGGTTAGAGTATTTATATATGTATGTTTTGGCTATCAATGGTATATATATGCTATGAAATCATCCTCTCTTAGGCTTTTTGCAAGGATTATATGTTTTAAACAAAGTAGGGTTTAATACCCATGAAATCTCATTTCTAGTTTCAAAACCCTAATATTTGGAGAGTGATGTATTTTCTTCCTAAATATTTTCTTTATTATGGATTTCGAAACCTTATTGCTTTGTGTTTGGTAGAAAAATGATGTTATTGTGATCTCATGTATTTTCTTAGTTAGTTGTGAAATTGTTACATGATATATTTTGAAAATTTTGAATAGATGCTTGTAAATTGAGATAAATGTTGGAATTGTATGTTTGGTTGGGTTGTTTGTGATGCGTATGATCACCCCTTTCCAAGAGGTTCCCGGTAAGGATGCTTGGGAATTAATGTAGTAATTGGTGAGAGGTTCCATGTAAGGATGCTTTTCCATTTTTAAGAGATTTCCGATAAGGATGCTTGAGAATCAAAGGTGACCTAAAGAGTGATGGAGGTTACTACAAAGTATGCCACCTACCGAAAAAATTGTTGAAATTGATTATAACAGTTAATGATTATTATTTGTATGTGATGCTCGTTTATTCATTTAAGTAATGTTTTTAAATAAACTTGAGATCCTTTTTAAATGCCACTGTTTTATTTCAAATTATGTATCTATGTTATGTTAAAATTGAGACAGACCATTTTAAATGATTTTCTAAACCTTGTATGGGTTTGGGAGAATTTTTCTACAGAGTTTCGTGCTTACCCCCTATCGCTAACATTTTTCAGATTACTCGCTTGAGGAGGAGGACGTAAGGGTCGAGGAGCCCGCTACTTGGGAGACTTCACTGGACAGGAGTGTGGATCCCGAGGTGGACGCATAGAGCGACCTCCTTTCCTTTTGTACTAGACTAGGACATTCTTTTGGAACATTGTGCAGTCTAGCTTCTTTTGTTTATTCCGCTGCGCTTCTTTAATTAATTTTTGAGATGTAATAGCTATGACTTGGGCTTATTCTTTTGGATAATATTGTAAATATTCATGGATGACAAATACAGTCTTGTTTCTTAAGGGATTATATTAGTGCTTTCATGATATGAATGATTTTAGAATGTAATGCCATCTAGGGTGTGTTTTGGGGGGTTACAGATAATGTATGTATGAACTATGTAGATTGTAAGAGTAGAAATAACAATTTTAGTTGAGGTAATAGGGCATGTTGTAGAAGTTTGAAAGTATTCCGGAGTGAAAACACATTTTAGAGAAAATTTGGGTAAAAAGGATATTGGACACGGCCTAATATTTGGACCATAACTTTTTATTCTGATGTCCATTTGATCTGAACTTTTGACAGTAGATAATAGACTTCTAGGGCCACAAAAATGTATCATAAAATTTTCCAAATACCACTAAATAGGTCAAAACGTCACTGGAAGTTTCAACAGAAATTGGGAGGACCTTCGAACGTGAATGGACGTTCGAACGACAATAAGTCTCAGTACTTTGATGGTTGTAGAATTCTAATGAAAATGCAAAAGTACTAGGAGCAACTAATGTTCGAACGCCAAGTGACGTTCGAACATGAATCAATAATTTGCACTATTGACATTCGAACGCCAAAGTGACATTCGAACGTGACTTACGGATTCTGAGTTTTAGAATCGTGCACAGGAGGTCATTTCTCACCCTATAAATTCTTAAATACACCCTCTTTAGCTCCATTTCAACAATATTAACCCTAGAAAACCTTAGAGAGGAAGAAAGGAAGAGAAAAACACAAGATCAAAAGGAATTTACACTTCAAAGAAGATCAAAACTTCAAGTTTTTCAAGAACACCCTTCTCTACCAATTTTCTTCTATTCTTTCACTTCACTCTCACCCACACACTCTTAGAACCCTAGGAGAAGACAAGGAAGAAAAAGGAGGAAGGAAGTCTCAAGAGCTTGCGTTTTGTTTTGAATTCTTGAATCAAGGTATGAGTTTTCTTCCACTCTTGTTCATTGATGCTAGAGCTTATATATATATATGTTTTGACTCTAAATCTTATATATATGTATTGAAATCCATGATTCTTGATATTCTTGCAACTATTACCATGTTTTGAGTGAAGTTATGGTTGAAAGCTATAAAATCCTTGTTCTTGATGTCGAAACCTAGTTTTTGAGAAACATGAAATCTTCTTCTTGATGTTCTTATGCTCTTGATTCAAAAACCTTAGTGCTTTATTTTGAACAATAAAAGTATGTCTTTTGATGATCTCTTGCTTATTTTCTTAAATTGCTCTATGGTAATACTACATGTGAAATTTGGAGATTTTGGATTGGCTTGTTATTTGAGAAATTGTTGGGAATTGTATCTCTTGTGGATGTTTGGATGACCATGGGTGGCTGTTGACCGGGTATCGTAGAGTGGATAGATGCGTTTCTTACTCCATGCGAGTTTGAATTTTTCCAACCACTCGTAGTGGGGTTGGTGCCTTGTGAGGACCAAATCACTATTCGCTCACGGGTACTGAGAATGAAGGTTAGTATATTATTCCTTGGTTGGATTCGTCACTGCCGATGCGTCGGTATAAGCCCTTCTTAAAGTTGTATATCCCTACGAGGATTGGGTGTGTGTGTGTGTGGGCCAGGATGTTCTCAATGTGTTTATTCATGCGATGACATACATCATACCTAAGATACAACTACAGATACATATACATAATGTTGTGAAAGATATAAGTTGTGGTTTGATATACATTGTGGGTAATGGTACAAGTTGTGGGTTATTGGTAATGTTGTGGAAATGGTTTACTGTTGGAATTGGTTTTTCTTCTTCATTTTATATATTGAGATTGCGTGAACTTGAGATCGAATGTCACTATTTTCTTTCAAAGGTTATATATGATATTTGTGAAATGAGACCGACTTGTTCTATATGTTTTCAAAACCTTGTCCAAGTTTGGGAGGATTTTCCTACAGAGCTTAGTGCTCACTCCCTACAAATAATACTTATTTTCAGATTTCAGTTTAGAGGAAGAGCCTCGAATTGATGAGCAGGTGATTTGGGAAGCTCAAGTTGATGGGCATATGGATCCGGAGGGGGATGTTTAGAATTTTTCTTTTTATGTTCTACACTAAGAGATTCATTTTGAGACAATGTGAAGTCTAATATTTTTGTTATTCTGCTACAAGTTAATAATTAATTTTTGGGGATGTAATTGTCATAGTTTGACATATTCTTTTGGATGATGTTGTAAATATTATGAATACTGAATGAAATCTTTTTTACTTATGGATTATATTAGTTGCTCTCATGATGTGAATGATTTTAGATAGTAATGTCGTCCAAGGTGAATTTTGGGGCGTTATAGAAACAGCTTGGTCATGAGGGGGATCGAGCTCTGCCTTTTTCTCCCGAGCTCTTTGAACAACTCGGTTTCAGTCTGATGACTCGGTGTGTTGATGTCTTTGTCACGTGACTGGTTTTGTCTTGCTCATGTGGGGTCATTTAATGCAAGTACACATGTCATATAGGGTGTAAAACCCCTAAAAATTGGGGGTCCTATTGACAACCCGTCAACCCGTGAAAATGCCTGTGAGTGCTGCTTGATCCTACATCACGCTAATATTATCCGGTTATCGAAATCTTACATCACGCATAACACCCGTGTTCCATTAATCATTTAATCATATTAAGGTTCAATGTACTACAATATATCTCCATTTAAGTCTATTTGTATCATTGGAACCAAAGGATGCATAGCCCAAGGCCTTGGAAGAAAAATAAAAATTTTTAAAACCTTCGAAAGCATATTGGTACGCATACCGGTACGCGTGCCTTACTGGACCTTGCCGTACCGATATGATGTGTCCTCTAGTCCTCACCGTACCGGTACACTGAGCCCATTTTTCCCTGTTTCTCCTGTTTTCCATTTTAAATCCATTCCAAAGCCCATTTTTCTCATCCAAAATATACTTAACAATGTTTTTCACATGAAAGTGAATATATACAAGGTCCATACAATTTTATATTACAATCTATTCCACACGATTTCATTAATTTACATGAAATTGCATACCAAAACTAAATTTTTCACAATAATGTTACAAAACTCAATATTTACACAAAATGTGTTACACAAGCCACAAGTTGGCTCTCTTTATCCTTGAGGTCCCGTATAAGGGTCTTTCATCGATGTATACCCTACACCTGAAATATTTTCTCATATAGGGTGAGCTACGCCCAGTAAAGTATTTCCTACAGAGGCTACTCACCAACCTAAGTGCATATGCAATGTTCACATGCAAAATTTCACAAACAACAACCCTTCCAATCAACACTAATCAATCTATGTTAGAATCTAACATATCGTGCCATGATATGAGATGATAACCACTTATACAACTCAACCCCAGCCCTTATCGGCTCCTTTCCCCCATACAATGCCATGAGTATTAAGACCGGGTTTTCCAACCCCTACCATTGGTCTCACTCATCTAATGACCATTTTAAGATTTTTCTAGGGTCTTTGTAGGGGTGGATGTTTATGGACTCACACCAGGGTCACCCAACCTATACCGAATTTACGAACTTCCACCGAGGGTTCCACGTGCACCCACACACTTCATGGACTGTACCAAGGGAGTGCGTATCCCATCACCGGGCCTTACACCCAAGGGATATTCTAGCCCTTCTTGCTAACCCCAACCCTAATCACCATATAATCCATGAGACTCGGCTAGGTCTTCGACCAAGCTTACTCGAGCCCACCAGTCATCCATCGAGCATAGTGTTGACAACAACCATGCACACACACACACTCATACATGCGATGTCTCCGTGTATATGCAATGTAATGCACCATTGTTATTTCAATTTTCATGCCCACATATTATGAATGTCATATGAGCAACTTTGACATATATTTTCATAATTTCATGGCCATTTATATCATAAGCTTATAATAGCCAAATTTCATCTCAATGTTAATATATCAAAAAAAACATACATCAACATGTTCATATCCAACCAAATCCATAAACATGTTATTTCTTTTATGTCAATAACACACTTAATTTCTAAAGCATAAATTCAACACATGGCATGCCCACATAATACGAATTGTTCATGAATCATTTTAGGGCAAATTCACATAAACCCAAGGTACGAAATTTCATGGAATTACACACGCAATCACCACATATATCAATTCCAAGCTAGGAATTCATTTGTTAAACCTTTTTCATACCCATTTCATCAATTTCCATCCATATGCGAGTGATATATATATCTATCAATCCACCTATTACATACAACACCCTAGGTGTAAAATAAACCCAAGTAGGAAGGAACCCTACCCCCTTGGGGCGTAAAACGACGTTGGAAAGCTTCAAGGACCCACAACAAGCTAGAACCTCTACTTCCCAAAAATCCCATCCTTGGAATCTCGCCCAAACCCAACCTCCTTGGTATGGTTTTGTAGCCCACGTCGAGGAGAACAACTTTCCTTCTTGACCTGAGCAGATTTGATCACTTAATCTCCGTAGTTCTTAGAGAGAAGGTGGAGAGATTCTCTATTTTCCCTCTCTTCTTTATCGGGAACGGCTAGGCAATTGTGGGGAAGAAAATCTAATTTTCTTCCCCTTTTTATAGTTCCCCAATGCTTGGTCCACAATTGGCCACATAACCCTCTTTTTTTCGTGTCTGTTTTCGTCCCAAAACGATTAAATTTCGTCCCGATTCAAGTTTAAATTATTTTTATTTTAATTTGCTTGAAATTATTTTCTAAATTTTGAAATTTTATTAAAAATTTTATTTTTGGGTCACCCAAGACTTGACTGTCTTGTGAAATGCAAAAAATTCGACTGTCTTGGAATTCAATAAAATTTGATAGTGTAACTAGATTTTACGAGACGAATCCAACGGTGAGATCCGTTTCGTCATTCAAGATCTAGAAAAATTCAGGTTTACAACCCGTATCGTAGTGAAAAAATATTATTTTGCCCTTGTTAGAAAAAGTTTAAATTTACCCAGATTTTACATAGGGAGCCACCCCCTTCATTTGCCCTTAGAAAACGTCTGACAGACGTTTTTCATCTATCAGCCGTTTTATGGCCCAAACTCATCATTGCTCATACTTTTTTTGGGGACATCTCCCTTGTTTGGCAGCTTGTCTAGTCATTTAAATACTGTCTTTTAGAATTCCCTCATTTTATAAACAATTTCTCTTCATCCGTCTCCTTCACTTTTGCTTTTCATTCTTCTTCTGCAATGGCTCCTCTTACTCCTTCTGAGATCCCTGATTTCAAAGCTAACTACAACATTCTAGACGACGTCAAAGTACGAGTTACTAGCCAAGATGAACCTTTCATACGCACCAGAGAGAGGATTCTCATCCACACTTGAGCAATCACTGAGGGTAGCATTCGCTTTCCTCTTAATCCCCTACTTCTCTAGGTGTTGTCAGCAATGAAACTGTGCCCCATCCAATGCTGCCCCAACTTCTTCAGAATAGAGATGGGAGTTACTACTCTGAACAAGCTTTTAGGCATGAGCCTTGGTTTGTGGGAGATTTTATATTGCTACATCATCAAGTTGACTGGAGATAATTACTATTTAACCGTGAGAAAGAAGGACTGTTATTTGGTAACTCATCTCCCAGACTCAAACAAAGACTACGAAACGACGTGATTTTTGTTTCTGAGAACTGGGAGTACTCTGTTGGGGCCATTCCTTCTTATCGCTGCCCCTGTGAAAAGGTAGGTGATTATCGTTTTTACTCTTTCATTTTACTCACCCACTATTTCTGACGCGAATTATCTTTTGTTTGAAGGCGAGATTGTGAAAGGGAGAATCCCTGAGTTAGCAGTGGAAATGGATGATCTTAAGAAGTGTGGGACTACAATGAATCTCTTTTCTACTGAGCTACTCACACATTGCTCTGATACACGCCAACCTACATGTCCTTCATCACAGTGCTGAGCCAACCAAACACTAAACTTGCGTCCGAAAGGGATGCCATTCAATCTGCCTAGGAGCAGACACCAAGATCCTGTAAAAGAGCTCTACTTGCCTCTTCTAAACAAAGCAGAACTGTCAAAAATTTTCTTGATTATTTATCGACTGTTGAACTGACTCATACAGCCGAACTGCCCTTGACACTTGATCCAAATGCTTCTTTGATCCCTGTTCATGAAGAGGAACCTACACCCGTGGTTCCTACTAAGGTTGTTGTTCCTGAACTGAATGATGTTGTTATGCGAGTTGATGATGCTATTAACTTGGTTTGGGCCACAAAAACTTCAATTCCAATTGAATTAGATCCTTCTGCTTCTGTTCATTCTCCTGATCATCAAGCCGACTCAATTTTTGAACTTCTTAAAGACTCTACCCCAAAAAAGGTTTAAAGTTATTAAGTTTTGAGCAGCTTCTTCTCCTAAGCCTGTTGATCCTCCTTTCCAACTTGTTCTCAAGGCAAAAAGAAGAGAGATCACTCCGAAGGACTCTTTCATCAAAGACTTCAATGTTGTTATAGGGATTGCCAGAGTGATCATCTTGCCTCAGGACCTAGCTATAAATAAGGCTTTAACTGATGATGAAGTGTCTTGCCAAGCTATTCAGCATATGGTCCTCGTATCCAACTTGCTTCTTCCTTTAGGATTCCTTTTCTTTTTTCCCTCAAAGCTTCTAAGTTTCATAATCTTCATTTGCAGGGGCTTCAAAAGGTTCACGAAGTTAGGGATAGGATAGCTCGAAAAGATAAAGCAATGAGAGATGTTATCCATGCCCATAATTCTGCTTTATCTAAGAAGGAGTCTGTAGATGAGAAATATACTAAGATTTGCGAAGAAACAAGGTTCTTCAGGCTCAAAATTAAAGCCTAACTAAGGAGAACCAAAAGCTTCAGACAGAGATTGAGAAGTTGAAGGAATCTAAACATGAAGCCAACATGGAGCTCTTCCAATCCCAGCTCGATTATACAAGTCTTCTTGAAGAATTTGATCAATACAAGGCTGAGGCAAAAGAGTGAGAAGATTCTGCTTTTGATGAAGGTATGGAGAAGGTTGAGAATGACTTAGCAATGTAGATTCCCCAGCTAGAGAAGGCTTATTTCAGCAAGGGCTGGCATGCCGCACTAGCTGCTGCTGGAGTGCCCCAGTCTTCTGAGTTATATTCTCGACACTCCCTTCCTAGCTCCTCCTAAGCTCCTTCCTGAAAATACTTAGAGAATTTTTTGTGCTTTTGTTGTTTATGTCTGAAAATCTTTTGAATGATGGTGTAAGTTTTTTGAAGTGTAATGAAAGTCTTCATTTCCTAGTTCAGTGTTTCAATTTTTATGTGATTTGTTTAAAGAATGCTCGAGTCTCTAGGGCCACTACTTGGTCTTTCAAAGAACTCTGTCATTCAATAGGAAATGTCAAATACTAGAAAAATCTTACTCTTGAAGCTATGGTCTTTGTTCGGCCTTTCTTCAAAGAGTTTGGTCTCTCAACAGAGACCTTAAAACACTTAGAAAAATTTTACTCTTGCAGTTATGGCCTTTGCTCGGCCTTGTTTCAAATAGTTTGGTCCCTCAACAGAGACCTTAAACATTTAGAAAAATTCTACTTTTGAAGTTATGGCCTTTGCTCGGCCTTTTTTTCAAAGAGTTTGGTTATCCGGTAGAGTTATTCTCTAACCACCTAGGCATTTCAAAGATGATTTCTACCCCACATCGACCCGCCAATCTAATTGGACTCAAATCCATCCCTAATCAGCTTACTTCGTCATGCCTAGCTAAGGGCCTAGATTTGATTGGGTGGTTATGCCTGATTTAAGTTTATACTTCTATAAGGATTTTTTGCCTCCTTGCCTTAACAATAGGACGTATATCATAACAAAAGTAGAATGAGAATAGAGAGATGAATCTTCAAAAATCATTTATTAATAACTTATGTTCATATCAACACATTTGCTAATCACTTGTTGAATCATCAGGATAAGTGGCACCCTTAAGTTTCCGAAGGCACTTTAGAGTTCTATTTAAAAAAGAAATTTTTTCTAGAAATAGAACTTTCTTAAATTGTTAGAGTTCCAGGGTCGTGGCACCACTCTATGTTCCAATTTCTTGAGCTCATAATAACCACTATCCCCTACATGGGCCACTCTGTACGGCCTTTCCTAATTGGCTCCTACCTTTCCATGTGTCGGGTTCTTAGCTAAGCCCAGTACGTGCCTTAGGACCAAGTCTCCAAGGGTGAAAACATGAGGATGAACCTTCTTATTGTGAGCTCAGGTCATCTGCTGTCGATAAGAAGCTGCCCGTATTGTTGTTTCCTCTCTTTTTTGCTCTGCTAGATCAAGGTCTTGAGTGATGACAAAATTGTTACAATTGCTTTCAAATAGCTCAGTTCTCAAGGTCGGTAAACTAATCACCAATGGAATCACGGCCTCTATCCCATAGGCTAGAGCGAACAGAGATTCCTTGGTTGAGTGTCGGAGTGTGGTTCGATACATCCACAAAACACTTGATAATTCTTCCACCCATCTCCCTTTGGAATTCTCCAATCTTTTCTTAATACCGTCCAAAATTATTTTGTTAGAAATCTCTGCTTGCCCATCACTCTGAGGATATGCTGGAGTCGAATAATGGTTATGAATTCCATATTGCTGATAGGAAGCTTTAAAACATCCATTATTTAATTGAGTACCGTTATTGGAGACTAGAGTATTAGGGATTCCAAACCTAGTAATAATACTTTTGTAGATGAATTTCCTTGTATCAGTATCTTTGATGTTAGCTAATGGCTTGGCTTCCACCCATTTGGTGAAGTAATCAGTTGCCACAAGAAAGAATTTCTTATTTCCAAGGGCCTAAGGTAATGGTCCCACAATATCCAGGCCCCATTGTCCAAATGGCCATGGGCTTGATAATGACAGTAGTTCCTAGGCTTGTCTTCTCGGTATCGGTGAGAATTTTTAACATTTCTCACATTGCCTAACAAACTATTGAGCATCCTTCTGCATATAGGGCCACCAGAAACCCTAAGAGATAGCTTGATGAGCCAGAGCTTTTTCCACCAGTATGAGCACCGCAACTCCCCTCGTGAATTTTAGATAAAAAGTCGGGGACTAATTTGGGGTGCACACATTTCAAGTAAGGGCCTCCAAATGAGTGTTGGTAAAGCTCATCCTTTGGAGATAACCAGGACCTGGCCACTTTTAACCGTAGCTTATGAGCTTCCTTCTTGTCCTCAGGTAAGTCTCCCTTCTTCAAGAAGGCGATGATTGGATCCATCCAACTCAGCTCGATTTCGTTTTATAAGACTTTATTCGCACTGGTGGGAAAAATACTTGGCTCGGGCTAAAATTTAATAGTAATAGCCCTCTCAATCTACTGGTCAATGGCCGAGGCCAGTGATGCTAAAGCATCGGCATGAGAATTTTTTACTCTTCCAAACTATTGGATTGAGTATTCTAGAATCTGGCCTAATTCTTTTTCTGCAATGGCATGATATGCCATCATCCTTTCATCATTTGTCATGTACTCCCCCATTCTCTGGTTTATCACAAGCTGTGAATCAAAGAATACTTGGTTACACCTGATACAGCTGCAAGCCTCACTCCTGCTATTAGTGCTTCATATTCCACCAGCATTATTCGAGGCTTTGAATCTAAGCCTGATGGCCTTTTCTAGAATACATCCTTCTGGACTTTCTGGTACAAGGCTAATGCTCGAACCCTTCTGATTGGAGGACCCATCAACAAACAGGCTCCATTTGCCACTGAGCTCTAATTTTTCAGTATTGTCAGTTTAATTGGTATGTCCTGAATTGTACTTGGATTGAAATTTAGCGATAAAATCTGCCACCACCTACCCTTTGATTGCAGT
Source organism: Ilex paraguariensis (assembly GCA_963454935.2). Classification (NCBI taxonomy): domain Eukaryota; kingdom Viridiplantae; phylum Streptophyta; class Magnoliopsida; order Aquifoliales; family Aquifoliaceae; genus Ilex; species Ilex paraguariensis. The sequence goes on along the minus strand of CAUOFW020000968.1, from coordinate 74,294 downwards.
TCTTAGTTTGAATGTAATGTCGAACTCCCCGAGCTCTACTGTCCCCTTAGCAACACGTCCCGATAGGTTAGACTTCTTAAAAAGGGTTTTCAAAGGTTGGTCAGTGAGTACCATGATTCAAAGTGCTTGGAAATAGTGTCTGAGCTTCCTAGCCGAGCTAACCAATGCAAGTGTGAGCTTCTCCAATGGAGTATACCTTGACTCAGCATCCAATAGCATCTTGTTCGCATAATAAAATAGGTCTCAAATTTACACAATCGTCTCTCATTAGAGCGCCACTCACCGCGTGTTTGAACACGGCTAGGTAGAGGAATAAGTGCTCCTCAGGTAATGTTGTTGGTAGAATTGGTGGAGAGGACAAGTACGCCTTCAGATTTACGAACGCTTCTGCACTTTTCAGAGGCTCTGGATATAAATCTTCTGAGCGCGACTACCATTCCAGTCAGTCTTTGCTCCTCCTTTACTAACTGAGGAGATTAGAGCTCTGTAATGGCCTTTAATTGATTAGGGTTTACCTCTACACCTTGGTGGGTGACCAGGAATCCAAGGAACTTTTTTGATCCTATCCCGAATGCACACTTTGAGGCATTCAACTTCATCTTGTATCTCTGAAGAATGTCAAATGTGTTCCTTAGGTTAGAGCATTGATTGGTGGCCCCTTCGACTTTTAACCACCTTGTCATCAATGTAGACCTCTATGGTGCTGCCCAACATGTGTGAGAACATCTTTGTTGCCAACCTCTAATAGGTTGCTCCAGCGTTCTTTAATCTAAAGGGCATTACTTTGTAACAGTAAGTCCCTTCAGGTGCTATAAAGGCGGTCTTCTCTTGGTCCTGTTCGGTAAGTGGGATTTGGTGATAACCCTTATATGCATCCAAGAAGCTCATCCGCTCTTGTCCGGTGATTGCATAAACCAGTTAGTCTATCTTTGACTGAGGAAAACTACCTTTTCGGGCATGCTTTGTTGAGGTTGGTAAAGTCAACGCAGACCCTCCATTTGCCGTTCTTCTTCTTGACTACTATAGTATTTGACCGCCAAGTCGGATACTTAACTTCTCTGATGGTCTGGGATTTCAACAGTCGAGCCACCTCCTCCTTCATGGCTTCTTGATGTTGTGGGGCTGGCCTGCTAAGTTTCTGTTTGATCAGGTAAAAGCTCGAATCCACATTCAATTGATGATATGTTACTTCGGGCGGTACGCCAAGCAATTCATACATTGTCCATGCAAATATGTATGTGTATTCTCTTAGTAGTGCAACCAGTTCATTGCGTTGTTCGAGAGTCCATGAGGCGCCCAAAAGAAAATACTTGTCATTATCCTTGTCTAAAGGTACTTTAGCCGAGTCCTCTACTATTCGGTGGGTCAGTTCTAGCTCGGTGCCTAAAGGTACTTTAGGTCTTTGGCCGACATTTCGACCGGCTAGTTCCTGTTTTGTTCCTAAAGGTACTTTAGGTCCTGCCTCAATAGCTCGTTCGACTGAGTCAACCGACCTATCGAGGAATGATTGCTATTTCTCAGTTTCGATTGTTGTACACTTCTCTTCATTTTCCCGACCGTCCCTTCCTTTGACTGAGGCCAGCAAGCAAGTTCTGGAATTTACTTGGTCTCCTCAAATGTTTACTATTCCTTTTGCTGATGGAAACCTGAGCACCTGGTGGTATGCTGATGGTATTGTCTTCATCTCGTGTAGTCAGGACATTGTATGCCGAGGTTGTGTCTACTACCAAGAACTCAGTCATGATCCTGACAGGGCTAGTTTTTACTGGAAGAGTGATCCTTTCTTTTGGTAAAACTATCTTCCCACTGAAATCGACCAGAGGGGTATTGGCTGGCTTGAGATCGTTTTGTTTCAACCCGAGCTCCAAGAAATAGTCCATATATATGATTTCTGAGGAGCTTCTTGGATCTATCAATACTTTTTTCACATCATAGTTGGCGATTTGGAAAGTCACAACTAGTGCATCGTTGTGCGGCTAGTGTATCTCGATCAAATCCTGTTCGAAAAAACAAATCGTCTCGGTTCCTTCCTCGAGCTTCATTTTCTTGTTTTTTACTTTAGTGGACAATCACAACTCATACACTTCTCTCTCCTTCATGGCTCTCTGAATGTATGCCCTAGTAGCGATATTTGTCGCCATTTATGGGTTAGTTGCTGCATAGATTACGTCTATCATCTTTGCTGCCGTGGTTTGGTCTCTTTGAGGCTCAATTCTCCCACTACTAGTTACAGTACCACCTTCAATAAATTGGGCAAGATGCCCCGCCTGAACCAGCGCTTCCAAATGCTGCTTTAAAGATTGGTAATTTTTGATCATATGACCTATATCCCGATGGCAGGAACACCTAAAGTTAGGATTCCTCTTTGAAGGATCCCCTACTAGCTTATTGGGCCACTTGAAATATGGCTTCCCTCTAATATTTTGTATATTGTCTCTTTAGACAGTATATTGCTTCCTAAGAATGGACTCTTAGAGGGAAACGTTTCCTTTCCTTTCTTCCTTCCTTCTTCTCTGCTCGGCTTGGCCTGTTTGTCACAACTAAACTGCCTTTTGCCTTGATGATCCTTTCCCACATCTCAAGATAGGTCGTCATCAACCTTGGCGTATTTCTCGATCCTCGCCATTAGTTCCTTCAGGTCCACAACAAGTCTTTTGGTAGGGGACTGATATAAAGGATTTTCCTTTGGTAGTCCTATTTTGAAGGATGCCACTGCAATTTTGGGGTTACAAGTTTCAATTTCATTCATCGTTTTCCAGTAACGATGAGCGTACTCTCTCAAAGTTTCATTGCTTCGCTTCTTCAGTATAAGTAGAGCTCCGACATTTTTGGGCTGTTTATTGTTTGTAATGAATCGAGCTATGAATTGCTCGAATAACTAAGACCATCCGTCTACCAACCCCTTCGACAAGCTGTCAAACCACTTCATTGCCAATTCTCCGAAGCTACTAGGGAAGATGGTGCAGAGCAGCGACTCATTCCTCCAATGAATGGTCATAAGCTTCCTATAGTGTCTGATGTGGGAGGCTGGATCGGTCTTTTCATCATATAATTTGAAGTTCGGGGCAATGAATTTACTTGGGATTCGCCTCCTTTTAATCCACAGGGTGAAAGGTGAGGATTCAGAACCGTCCCCATATTCTCTTGTTACTCTTCTGGCTAGGTCCATAGCCGATTTCTACTCAGGTCTCTTTAGATAGTTGTTAAGCTCTTCAATGATGAATTGCTTCTAGGAATCTTCCTCCATCCCTTGAGGTCGTTTCTGCTTGTACACATCATCTTCAGCATTTTCCCTTCTATCATATTTTTTTTGGGACTCTCTCGTCAGCATTCCTTTTTGCGCTTTTCTCTTATAGTCATTTCCTTTAGTATAGTTTTCAATTCCTCATTTTCTTTTATCAAATGATTTTCTTTGCGCATAAGATTTTTTAAACAACTTGTCATGTGCGTCAAGTCGCTCCTACAAGGATTGAACTAACTTTGCCAGGGAGTGGTCCTCCCCCTCGGTATGGAGGGATTCACCACGGTCTTTGCCTTGCTAGTTCTGTTGTTTGGATGGTCTGAAACTTGCTAAGGACACCTCATCGTCCTCACGGGGTTTAGATGGGTTTTTGTCCACATGCAACCTAACGTCGCTATCAGTTGGAAGCGACACTCTATAATGTGGATCAAAATTCCCTAAAGCAAAACTGCCTACAGGTGATCCGATGACACTTCTAAGTCTCGACATTGGCTTTTCGTTTCGAATGATGAGAATTTTCTCACAGACGGCGCCAAAAAATGTAAGAGATAAAAATTGAGGATACCTCCTATAGGAATAAGTAATGAACTTTTTTGATAAAAGTGAGCTTTGAACTTGATCTCCTAGTCTTCACTTCTTGCAAAACGAGCAAATTGTCCAAAATCGAAGTGCTTCGATCAAAGGCACTCTAATACTAAAGTCAGTAATGGAACTGAGACAATTGCCAGAAGACAAGTAGAGTTCAGCGTACCTTTCACCTTGGCTCCCGGTGCCTTTTATAAACCTTTATTTAGTTAGGGTTTTCATGATTCTCGATTCAAGGTAGTACACCTTCCTTGTTAATTCGTTTAACCAGATTGTCCGAGTTATAGGCGTTTCTTTAGCGCTCCGTTTACTGTTTGAAATAGCTCGTTCATGAGGAGGACTGAGCTCTGCCCTTTTCTCCCGAGCTCTTTGAACAGCTCGATTTCAGTCTGATGACTCAGTGTGTTAATGTCTCTGTCACGTGACTGGTCTTGTCTTGCTCACGTGAGGCCATTTAATGCAAGTACACGTGTCATATAGGGAGCCACCCCCTTTAGTCTATCTATCTATATATATATATATATATATATATATATATATATATAAATGGTAACATTCAAAAAAAGTATCATTTAAACACAAAAAATAATATCATTTAAACACAAAAAAATAGTAACATTTAAATATAAAAAAATAGTAACATTCAATATTAGTATTTTAAAAAACAACAATAGTAACATGTTCAACAAAAATAATAACATGTTCAGCAAAAATAGTAACATATTTAACAAAAATATTAATATGTTTAACAAAAATCGTAACATGCTTAACAAAAAAAATAGTAATATGGAACATTGAACAAAATTGAAAATAAAAATAGTAGCATTTAAATCCATAACTAGAGGAAAAAGTTTTTAATTTTTCAGTATTCAAAAAAGTAACATTAAATAAGTAATAACATGTTTAACAAAAAATAGTAACATGAAAAAAAAAATAATAATATGTTTTAGTAAATTACGTTTTAAAATCGATGTTACTGAACTAATATTACTATGCTAACATCAAGTACTTGGCGTGTACTGCTCATGTTACTTTTTCAAAATCTTAAGCTCGTACTCCAATTTCAATCTTCATCTATTTCAAATTTGCCTCAAATTTTAAAAACCGATTATTTAAATGTATAACAAACAAAATATTAACTAATAATTTGAATTTGAAGTATTATGAAAAACTTGTAATTAACAATTACCATCATAAATCAAACATTTATATATTTAATCATTGATATCCATATATAGCTCCTTGTAAATAATGTTTTTAACTTTTCATAATTGCCCAAACTACAATGTTAAGAGTATTTTTTAGATTAAAAAAAAAAAAGTGGATTAAACTCCTTACTAATAAGATAAAAATGGACTTATCTCTAAATAAATAATCTTGACGGAATCAAATTATTATAAGTCTATTCAGAAATTAGGTGGGCTCAACACTAATTTTTACTTTTTTTTATTATAGCTCACGGCTAATGAGTTTACTTATTGGATTCGAGCAGTTTTCCAAATAAATTCCGAATCTCCCGTCTAATCATTGACGGTTAGCCGAAGGAAACTTCCTAGCTTAGGATTACCTGTACCACGCTGTATCATAACAAACTCAAAATCTACACGTGGCCCCATCGATTCTTTTTCAAAGTCAACAAAAGAGACCTTCAACAGCTTAAACAACGCCACGTACTTGATGTGTATTCGATCATACCATCAGGAACTTACCCAAACTTTCCCTACGCAAATTGACGCACCGTCTTCCTCAAGCAGTTTATTTTTAAAAGCGACGCTTTGGTAAGTTACTAAAACGTTTACAACTCTGATTCATAGTTCTAGTAGGAATCATAGCAAAAACTCCTCTAAGCCGTTTTCTATATAAAGGATCATTGAGACTTCACCTATTGTTGTTCTACTTGAGAACCCTAATTTTTATTCCGTCTTTCACACACACACACACACACACACACACACACACACACACACACACACACTCTATATGCATTAGTTTAATGAGAGGTGCATAAAAACAGAATTGGGTATAAAGGTATGCTTGATTTGTTGCAAGAAACTTTTCTTTTCTTTTTTCCAGTTTGTATTGATATAAAAAGTTTCTTTTTTTCCCCTGGGGTTTGTTCTTTCTTTAATATTGTGCCTTTTTTGCTTTGCTTTTGCTTCGTTTGTTTTTTGATTTTGGCCTTCACTTGATTTGGTAATGTTTTCATACCATTCTTGATTGGTAAAGTTGCATGGACTAGTTTTTCCTAACTAGGGATCGGTAGGGCACATTAGACTAATCCTTTGCTAAGTAAAACTTGGATGTCAAATCGGTATGGCACATTCAGACTTTCATTGTATAACTATTTAATTTGATAATGTGTACAAATTTGAATATTTTTTTTACATGTAGCTATTACATTCCTCTAATTTGCACTCATCATACTTCTTGTGTGATCTCACTTAAAATTATCTTGAGTAAGATATGAACCATTTATTTTGCTTACTTATCTCTGTAAATGATTTATTGAAATTGCTTATGTTTCTTGTTTCAGATGACGGTTTGTCAAACTTGTGGTGACAAAGGTGAAACCCAACTTCTTATCCATTGCAAGAAGTGTTATGGTGATTCTGTTCTACATCAGTATGTTCTTTTAGTCAAATTGATTTTTTTTCTATTAATGCTTACTTCATACCAAAGTTATGTAATGTGCTTCTTTATCTCAATTGTTGATTTGTTTTTCATTACTATTTTTTTTGGAAATAAGGGGGTGTGGTGGTAGGGGTAAAATATGTTGTATATGTATCAATGTCGAAGTTTTTCCCTATCCAAACGAGTTTTGGAAGAAAATAGGATTTCATATTGAACTCAAAATTATACATTATTGGGATGGGATGACTCCTACTAGCTTCCCCCCCCCCTCCCTCCCAAAAAAAAAGAACCGCATGTTCGAGTTCTCCCGCATACAGCTCAAGTGGCGAAGGCCCTTTCATTCGCGCTTGGTAAGCGCTTCACTGTAGCCAACAAGCTTACAACTATCCTATCGGCTATAGTCAAGCTATGGAAACTATGGGATTTGGTGTTACAATACAAAGTACAATCCCACACTCTCTGGTTAAAGTTAAGGTGAAGTGCTTTATATGTAAACTCAATATCCCTAATCATAACAAGGCTTTTTTTTGAGTGATGTTTTGAATGATATCAAAAGCCTAGAAAAACAAAGTCATCTGAACTAGGCCCAAAGCAGACAATGTTGTTATAATATAGATCAGGGTCATCAGAGTCGAGACCAACCATTAGTGTCCGAATTGGCTCCATATGGTCTGGTAAGTGTTTGGGCTTAAGCCAACACAAGAATGTGTGGTCCTTAAGTGGGGTTGGATTATGGAAACTATGGGATTTAGTGTTACAATGCAATAGTGCAATACCACATGGTATGGTAAAGTTAATGGTAAGTGTTTTATATGTAGACTTAATATTCATAATTGCACCAAGGCCTATTCTGGGTGATGTTAAAAGCCCCAAAAATCAAAGTAGCGTAGGCTAGGCCTAAAGTGGACAATATTATTAAAATATAGATCAGGGCCATTATAGTATATAATGCGACAAATGTGTATGTTGTGACAAATATTACAAAAGTTACACTTTACAAAACACTCTTGCTAGCTATTGGAGTTCAACCTTAATACATTACAATGTCTATTGATCATCAATTTTACTTGAAAAGAGAAGAGAAAATAGGAGAAAGAAAGCAAGTTGTTGCATTATGGATGCATTTATTTTACATAAAAAAAACTTTTACTTTCATTCTTAGAATATAATAACTTTTTAATGAGTTAACTAACTTGTATTTCATTTGTGTATTTGTTTAGCTATTGCCTAGACAGGTTTTCCACTAACGATGACGTGATCAATTGGACGTGTGAGGAGTGTGCCCCAAACATTGCTAAGGTTATCAAGCCACCAAGAAAATGTGAACGAATAGGTTTGAAAAAGAAGCGAGCTATTGAAGTTCGAAACAGTTGGAAGAAGATGATAAATTATTATAGATCTTCAAGAGCAAAGAAACTTGATTATGCAAAAGTTGGGTTGGATGACGTATCTCTGTTAACTCCATATTGTTCAATCCCATACTAGGATATGATGAGGAACTCATCTTATGTAACTCATGGAAATCAAGAACTCAGTAAGCAACGGATAAGGAAGCTAGAACTAGAAGATGGAAAGGATGGAGAGAGTAAGCAAGAATATTTGGAACCAATTGAAACCAAAGCCCCTCCATCAGTTCCTCTAGGTGATTCTATTTGCTTGAACATAGCCTACAATAAAAAATGTTCGGATTTTGATGACTCTGTTTGTGCACAACCGATTATTGATCCCATCTGGAGGTAAGAATTTTCTTTTTGGTTAGTTTAGCTTATATCTGTACATATTTTGCCCTTCTTTACATTCTTGGGCCCTTTTTAGATTGTAAGGTTACTACTACCACAAATAACATTAAAGAAATATGGATGTAGTGTCATTTCTCTAAATTAATGGGTAGTTTTAAGTTTTCATTTTCTAAAACTTTTAATGACATGTCTTGATAACACTAGCATTCTAAAATAGGTCTTCCCCTAGGTCCAATGATGTATTTTTTCAACCCAAGAATTCAATAAGACTCTTATTCCATATAGGAGTCTTAGATTGCCCATCTCTCTCTCTCTCTCTCTCTCTCTCTCTCTCTCTCTCTCTCTCTCTCTCTCTCTCTCTCCCCTTTAGGCACAGAAAAACATTGTTAGAGGCATATACACCTCTTCATTTCTCTCTCTCTCTCTCTATCTATCTTGCTCTCCCTCTCTCTCTCTTTCTCTCGCTCTCTCTCTCTTGCTCTATCTTTACCAGGCCACAGTTCCATTGCCACACAACCTCCTTGGTAGTTTTCCATACTTTACTCTATTATCTTAGTTCTCTCTACTTCCCACACAAACAAATGAAAAAAATTGAACCAATTAATGTTGTACTCTCTCTCCCTCCGTCTCTCTCTCCCAATGATTTTTTTTACTCACTTCTTTACATATTGTAGAATGTTCAAAATATGCAATTTGTGATAGGAAAGTCTTTGAGAAACCACTTTATTAGCTCAACTTTCATGTTTTTTTTAGAGAAACATACAAATAAATAACAAGATTATGAAACTTATAACTAAGGTGGCACTAACATTGGAATGCACACAATAAATAAAGGAGCAGAGATAAATCATTGTATTATTGATATTTCATCTTTCAATTGAGACATGAAGTGATTATTATTTCTCAATAAGCATCTAATTTTGGCTTCTTTATTGTTGAGGCAAATATTGGTTAGAAAATTTTTCTACCATTGAACAAAAAGCTTTGGAATATAATTTAATGTTTGGCAATCAACATAGTGAAGTCTAAATCTTATGATGTAACCATTGATCCATTCAAAATCATCCATCAACAACCACAAAAAATAGTCATGTTCACACGTTTCATTCTTAGCAAATACAAGCACATATCTTCAGTAAAACAAATTGACTCTCATTTCATATAGGACTCTTAGACACACGTATGCAACACACACGCACATAATTTGATATTTTGGACTTACGTATCTTGGGTTTTGGTGCATTTCGCTTAATATATTATTCATCTCATTATTCTTGAAATTTGATTGTTTTAATTAATCAGTTTTACATTGTTTCAATTAAAATTTACAAAATTTGGCAAAGGCAATAATTTTCATAATAATTATTGGAATTCTTTTAGTCAATAGCTTATGTGACTAACTAGCAAGCTACTTCTTTGGTAATGCCAATAGACCAGTGCTAATAAAGTCTGCTACCTTGGGGTTGGATATAATGTTGGTGGATTTTGTGAATTTTGTTTGAATTAGAAAATGGGGTTTCATTATTTATGATGATTGTATTAGACTCATTTGATTGTCTATATGTTATTATTTGTGGGATTTCATTAAATGGATTTAATATGCAAAAATAATCTAGGTAGGTTTTTTTTTTTGGACATGACTTACTACCTAATCTAACTCTATAGTTTGCTACTTTCATATTATTATTCACTATGAGTTTATTTTTTCTATCTTTTTCACTAGGCTTGAATTGATTATGAGTAGAAAGTTGTGTTTCTTTGAGATGTTATGTATAGAACAAAACATAGACCCAATTTGGTGTTAAATGTTTGAATCTCTTATGGGCATGACTGTAGTGTGATTAATTTAAGTTATGTTTCTATAAATAAGTGTTTGATTATATATGTTTTGTATGTATTTTGATATTATTTAAAGGTCCTTTTTTGGATGAAATTAGGTCAAAATTTGTAAGAAATATTAGTGGGCTCATATTGATTGGTGATTGCTGGAATCTTGTGTTATACAGTGCCTTTGTACATGGGTAAATGCTTACAATATTTTAAGAGTTATATAGTGCCTTTAGGCGCATGTAATTGCTAGTCCATATATTGCTAAATGGGATGCTTTAGGATCATGAATAAAGAAAATGACACCCTTGTCCAAATTGTCTCCCATTTATCAAACAACGCTTGCTCAAAGGTGTATGATGTGTCAACTGCACTACCTATGGTACTTGATCTTGAAATGTTGTGTAGATGTCATGCATGGCCAAAGAGTTTCCAAAAGTCACGACCTACGGATAATAGCATTGGCCTCTTTTTCTTTCCTGAGAATGAAAGGTAACTTGTGCATGATTTCAAAATATTAGCTTATATTGGATGGCCCCCACTAATTTTTGTAAAATTTTGCTGAGGGAATGAAAGATTGTTTGATAGTCTATTGGATGATATAATTGAGAGAAATCTTGTTCTAAAGGCAGTGATTGATGATCTAGAGCTCCTAATTTTTTCATCACTTGAATTGCCTCAACAACATTGGAGTAAGTTAAAATGATTTTTTTAATTATACTTTTGCCCTTGTAAAAATTTATACATATATCTAAATTTAAGTCGACGATTTCTTAAATTGATCTGCAGGATTTCGTAGGAAGTATTATCTATGGGGTGTGTTCAAGCAAACCCAATGTTCTCTTTCTCTTGTGCCAATTGATACTGTTGCCTACCGTAGCAGTACTGAATTTGTTGCAGTTCCAAAGTTTAAAGACCATATAGAAAACCAAGATAAGAGGGATTTTGTTAAAACTTGGACTACTAGGAGTCCTCGTAGCCCGTTGAGCACTTGTAGCAGTGATGTGTCTAACATGACAAATTCTCCAATCCTTCCCAAAGTTGAAAGTTGCTCACCATATTCTTCTACCTTTTCGCTCCTTTAAACTTACCAAGGAAGAGCAAGAATATCGTAAGATGCACACAATTTAAATAAAGCATGCCTCCAAATGAAGCATAAGTGACGAGAAGATGAAGATAGACAAAAAATTGAAGCACGCCCGCTAAATGAAGCACGACGAGAAGTTGAAGGTAGACAAAAAATTGTTGGTGTTAACCCTATCGAAACCCAAAGACTCGTTCCACCATCCTATTGAGTTTGACAAAGACACTTGTTAGAATATGGGGATGCCTCCAAGAATAGGTCAACAAAGCTAGCACTTCTTGAAATGTCATAAATAATGCAGTAATGTTGTATATAATTTTGGATTTTCTATTTTATTGTCCTTTTGCAACATCCATTTTACGAAACACATCTTGAGTAAATGCAGGAAATTAACATCTATTATTGTAAATAAAGGGAAATGGTGAGGATTGTTGTCCACCAATACATTATGTCTAAATACACTTTTTTCTTCTTGAATAATCATTGATAACTTCTTTTTCAGTCAAGCTCAACTACCTTGCTATTTCTTGGTCTCTTCACACATCAAAATTTTTTCTCTCTTCTTATTTTCATCTCATTCTTTGTTAAGAATATATTTGTAATTAGCTAATTTCATGAAGAATTGTGTATATCTTAACCTAATTCAATGGTAATGATGCTTTAAAGATCAAAATTCATAAACGTCAAGAAATGGGAGAGTTCAAGCAACAAAATCTTATCAAGTGTTCTTTGACGCACCTTTTAAGTTTAGGACAAAGATAAAGATTTAGAGACCTAAGGACTCTTATTTTAATTTTAGAGTTAGGATGATTAGAATTATGAAATGTTCGCCTTTTGCTCGTTTGTCGTCGGCTATAGTGGTCTCTGAACATTTAGGAATAAAATCAGAGAACACTTTTGAGTTTGGTAGTGGAGACTACCCTCTAGCCACTCAAGAGGTCTCTGCTCCGCTGATATGGTTTGACTTCTTTTTTCGTTCTAGTGACAATGACCTCTAACTACTGTCTCACTAGTCGAGTTGTCATTCACGAATTCTTATTTACTTAGACCCAAATATTAACTGAATTTTGAATCTATAAGTAGGGAAAACCTTTATACGTTAGGGTATCTCTTTTGTGAGTTAATTTCTTATCTCCTAAACCTTAAGAGATCATAGAACAACCTTAAATCCTTATGACAAACTATCATCCATCTTGAATCTTCAATTCAATCTCACACCTTGAAGATGAAGTTTTTACTTGGAGTTTACAAAATCCATTAGCGGAGAAGGTCACTCAAAGGGCCTAAACAATCCATTTGAGATGGAGGCGTTCAAGTGAAGTTGCTCATAACTTTGGTGGGTGGAATCTGAAGGAGAGATTTACTGAAGAAAAGAATCATCTAAACATGTCATTGGTTGATGTATAAGTTTCAAGTACTTATAAATCAACTTTTAGTTAGTAGATCAGGCTAGGCGAACCCTTAGAGGTTTCATAATTTTTTTGATTGCGTATTTGCACGTATTATAATGAAATAAGGATGATACAAGTTTAAGATTTCTCCAAAGAAAAATAAAATGATGGTCGATACTTCAAAGTATTGTTAAAAGATTGATCATAAAATATGAGTTCGCGCGTATTATTTTTGTGTCAAATTTAGTTTCCAATGCATTTAAACTTAAGAAAGGTAACTAGGTAAGTGTTTAAATATTTTTAGACCAAAATAATGATACGATTGAATGTAGAAGGTCAAGAAACCTTAGGATATGTGATATAAAGTGTACTAGAAATTTGGAAGTATTCCATAATTAAAAAACATTTTTGAGAGAACTTGACTAAGAAGAAATTTGACACTACCTCATTATTTTGGCAATAACATTTTACCTTGTTATTCGATTGAGATGATTCTTACGACATTGAAAAGTAGACTTTAAGAGCTACAAAAGTGTCTTTCATAAAATTTTCTTAAATCGACTTCTAACTAGGTCACAATTGATTTGGACAAATAGGACATGTTGTATAATTTTGGATTCCGTTCAAACGGGAAAAGCTCTGCTCAAGCACACTTCTGACCTGCAAAACATGAATAGAAAAACTAGAGATAATAGGAGTAAGCTTCGTTCGAAGACAAGCGCAATTTTCAAAATGTTCAAATCCATGCCTCTTGAACTATTTTACACCCTAATACCTTAGTGACTTTCTTTAGGTCTTGTTTATTAGTTTTTAACCTTATGAAGTGCAGAAGAGTTGGGAGAGAAGATAAAGATCGAAGGATTAACGCATAAGAATTACATTAAAATGTATAAGGATCAATTAACCATGGATTACTGCTAAAAAAAAAATTAACCATAGATTAAGGTAACATTTTTCATTGACGATTAGAGTTATTATATGTAATTTTTTGGATCTTATATCAATATATATGATAGATCTACATTGATTTCATCGATACATAATTCACTTCTTGGAAACATTACATGATTTACATCAAAAATCACATATTCTTGATAAAAACCCTTAGATATTAAGTAGGGACAAATTTGATTTATCTTTTTATGATCTCTTGCATGTTTTGATTTGATTACCCTTCAATTTTGATAATTGTTGAATTACAAATTGTGAGATATTGGACGTTATCGAAAATTCATATTTTATATCATGTATGGGTAGGTATGATGAATGTGGGATACACTCTAATGCATATTGCTAAGTGTTTAGCTAAGTTTCTTAGCTTGAGGGGTTTAAGTTATGTATCACTCGTAGTAGAGTTACTTGATTCCTCATGAGATTCCAATAGTTTGCACTATTCACTCACAGTGATCGAGACCGAAAGTTACTACAATAGTTATAAGAAGGTTTCATCAATGTCGGTGCATCAATATACACACTTCTTAAAGTGTGTGTCATGACCCTGCTTGGAATGGATTTGATGAATTGGGTATGAGTAGGTATAGTTGATGTTAGAATTCCAATTAATTAGCATGCATACATAAGATATACTTGTTTTGGTTCTTTTGGATAAGAAGTATGTTTGCTATGATATTTTGTTTACTTGAGATATTCTTGTTAGGAGGTGATTTTTCTTAAATAATTTGATTATGTTGTGGATTTATTGTTCATGTATTGTACACCTAAGATCGTTAAATGTCATTGGTTTTACTTCAAATGAATATATGTTATTTTTTAAAATTGTGACCTACCTATTTTTATCAATTTTATAAACCTTGTCTAGGTTTGAGAGAGTTTCTCTACTAGGCTTGTCTACTCACCCTTCTTTACATTTTTTCAGTTTTTTGTATAGAGGAAAGCACCACCATAGTTGAGCACATGGAAGTGGAGTTTGAGATGAATCAAGATGTGGATCTAGATCTCGAGGCTTAGAATTCTACTTATCTAAATGTAGTTCATTTGGTTTATGACAAAGTTGAATGTTATTATCTTTACATTAGTTGGATGAGAGGTTTGGTTTATTTAAAGGTTTTGGTTGTAAACTTCACGATTAAATTAGGGTTAATTGCACTAGAGGTCCCCAAAATATGGGATTTATCTCATTTTGGTCCCTAATGTTTTAATTACATCATTTTTGTGACACCCCAAAATTCGGGGGTCCGTTGATTACCCATCAACCCGCGGAATACCCGTGGATACCGAGTAATTCGATATCACGCCATTGTGCCCATTTACCGAGAATCATAATTTTGACAAAATTCAGGCAGAGTCTCCTTTGTACGGGAAGCTCTATCCAAAACTCAACATGTGCAATCATATAATAACAAGACCCATTCGAGGTCCAATATTCAACAATGACCACACCGGGTCCAATTATAAATAAACATTGGCCACACCGGGTCCAATTATCCATATTTATATCAAAACATGCAATGTTAGTTTAACAATAATCTATATAAGTTCTATTACAATTATTTGCAAAAGATTAGATGCCCAAAACATTATTTCCACAAATGTTTTACATTAACACAAAATAAAGTCACATTCGACTTTCTTCAAACATGAGGGTCTAAATTGGAGCCATCCACCGGTGTATCTCTACCACCTGAAATATTTTCCGTATGGGGTGAGCTAATACCCAGTAGAATAATCCCTACAGAGGCTACTCCCCACCTTAAATGCATATGTGGTGGGTATAAGCAACAAACAACATTTAACAATCATTCCACACAAGAATATGCATTAAATGTGGAATGCAACCATGTCATGCCATGAAATGATATCATTCATGCACTAATGCACTTCACCACATCCCACGACACAATGCAAAGCCAAGGTATACTGAATCCGTCAATTGACAAAAAAATCCACCAAATGATCGTTTGAAATAAAAGTTGTTTTATTAGAAAAACCAAATCATTGACGAGTGTTACTCATTGTATAATTACTTATAAATCAAAATCTTGTGTCTTGTTGGGCAATGAATTTTGGATTTTATACTACCGGTTCCATACACCATACTACACTTTTTCGGAATTTCACCACAGGGGAGTGTATAACCAAGTCACCGGGTCTTGCACCCGAGGGGGGAATCTACCCCTTCTTGCTATATCCGACACAAGTTTTTCTTTCGTGCAACCATGCGACTCATTCGAATTTTCAACCCAACTTTTCCGAGTCCACCCATCAATCACCAAGAATGGTATTTGATTAACTATGCATACACACACCCACACTTATGACTCATGTCCATGAATGTGATGTCAATTCCATGTCCATATTGCAATGTATGCCAAAGGAACAATTTCTACATATCAATGTCTACCAAGGCGATTTATATCACATGCAAATAATTTTCAAAATTTCATCACAATGTCAAAACATCAACTAGTATGTGTTAACATTTATATTCAACACAATTGACAAGCATATTATTACATAATCTATGTCAAAAACATATTTAATTTAAAAGGCAAAATATAGCACATAATAGCCCATATAAAAATCAGCCGATAGTGGCCCAAAATTTAGCCACTAAATAGGTCACAAATCAACCACTAAGCAGTCCACAAATTATCCACTAAGAAGCCCATAATTCAGCCATAAGATAACCCATAAAATAGCCATAAACAGCCCCTTAAAACAACTATAAAATAGCTCATAAATCAGCCACTAAGCAGCCTATGATTCCGTCACTAAGCAGCCCCTTAAACAGTCCATAAACGGACACTAGACAACCCACCAATCATCCACAAATCAGTCTTGTTTCAGCCACAAAAATAAACCCTTAAGATAGGAGTAAAACCAAATTAGGAAGAATCCTACCTCTTGTAGCGTGTAGGAAGTGGTAGAACTTCTAAAAACACCAAAACAAGTCCCAGACCCTTTGATTCCTCCAAAATCTTTTTTTTGGACCTTCAGTGAAATTCACTTTTCTTGATACGTACACATTGCCCTCGTCGAGGAGATGAACTTTGATTCTTGGCTCGCTGAATTTCGATCGACAGAACTCCAAAAATCTTGGATTGAAACTTGAAGAACTTATTTGTTTTCTCTCTTTGCACTCTCTTCTCTCTATGGCCGACCAAGGGTCAAGAACCATGAGATATCTTTCCCAAAATATCTAATTTAAGTAGATATTTATAGTCTCAAATGTGCGGTCCACATCGCACCGCATATTTTCGACTTTCGGGTCCATTTTTCATCCCGAAACGATTCATTATAGCTCGAATTTAGTTCAAATTAATTTTATTGGAACTTTAATTTAATTTTAAGAAAATTTTAAAAAATTCATTTTTTTGGGGACCTTTGCAATGTCATTCGCCTCGCAGTCACCCCGAATGACGTGTAAAAATTTAACAAATTTAACTATCTCAAAATTCAACGAAATTTGATAGGGTGACTAGATTTTGCAATACGAATCCAACGGCGTACTCCATTTTCTCATCCGAGTTATAGAACATGAGTATTTTAAATACGCATTAGGATGATAAATTATCATTTTGCCCTTTCTAAGAAAAAGTTTAAATTTTCTCGGGTTTCACATTCTTCCCCCTTAAAAGAATTTCGTCCCTAAAATTCACATACACATGCACAAACAGTCACATACATATGCAACAGTCAAATAATGCTAAAAGACTATATGAATGTACCTCCATCCTCGAATAAGAAAGGATAATTGGTACGGATGGTGTCCTCGTGCTTTCATGTCGCCTCCTACACTCATCGGTGCTGCCACAACACCTTTACTAGCCGCACGATCTTGCCTTATAAAACCTGTTCTCGGCTATCCATGATGTGCACCGGTCCCTCCTCAAAGGTCCCATTAGCATGAACAACAAGCTCTCCCCAGTCCACCACATGAGTCGAATCCGGGGTGTATTTCCAGAGCATAGAGACATGAAAAATTGCATGGACACCCGATAGATTTGACGGTAACGCCAACCGGTAAGCCACTACACCCACCCTCTCGAGTACCTCGAAGGGACCGATATACCTCGGCGACAGCTTCTCCCGCTTACCAAACCTGATCACTCCTCTCCTAGGCATCACCTTCAAGAAGACATGATCTCCCACCTCAAACTTCAGAGGTCACCGCCGTCTATCGACATGGCACTTTTGTCGACTCTGAGCTGTAAGGAGACGCTTCCGTATCCAGTCCACCTTCTCAGAGGTATTCGTAACCAAATTCGGACCCGTAGAGGATCTCTCTCCCACTTCTGTCCAACAAACCGGAGAACGACATGACCTCCCATATAATGTCTCATAGGGTGACATCTGTATGCTCACCTAGTAATTGTTATTGTATGCGAACTCCACCAAAGGTAAGTGATCTTTCCAGCTACCCTTGAGATCTAGGACGCATGCCCGTAGCATGTCCTCTAAAGTCTGGATAGTCCTTTTAGACTGACCGTCCGTCTAGGTATGAAAAGTAGTACTCATCATTAAATGTGTTCCCATGGCTCGTTGGAAACTCTCCCAAAAATAAGTTGTAAACCTGGGATCCCGGTCTGATACAATAGATACGAGCACTCCATGCAGCCGGACAATCTCTCGTATATACAACCCGTAGAATTCCTCTAGTGTGAAGGTCATCTGCACCGCTAAAAAGTGTGCTGACTTGGTAAGCCGGTCCACTACCACCCACACCGCATCATGACCCCGTGATGTCCGTGGCAAGTGAGTCACAAATCCATCACGACATGTTCCCACTTCCACTCAACTACCTCCAAAGGCTGGAGTAATCTCGCTGGTCTCTGGTTCTCAACCTTAACCTGCTGACACTTGAGACATCGGTTAACAAAATTTTCAACATCTTTTTTCATCCCGTTCTAATAATATTGGCGACAAAGATCATGGTACATCTTTGTGCCACCTGGATGCACAGCAAAACGAGAACAATGGAACTCTCTAAGAATCTCATCTCTGAGCTCCACTGACTGGGGAATCACAATTCTTCCCCTAAATTGAAGATTACCATCTGAGTGAATGGTCCAGCCCTCGTCACCTGTACCTAACTATACTCGGTCCTTGATGGATGATAACTCTGCATCCAGTCTCTAGGACTTAATCACTCTGCTCAGTAGGGAAAGTGTAGCCACCAAACTCCCCAAAGTACCCTGAGTCTGATCTTCATAGTGTAGCCTGAACTGTCTCACAGTCTCGAGCATCTACCACACCCGGGAAGCTACACTAGCCAAAACTCCCTGTGACTTTCGACTAAGTGCATCAGCCACCACGTTTGCCTTACCAGGATGGTAATGCAAAGTGAAGTCATAGTCCTCTAAATACTCCATCCATCGGTGTTGCCTCATGTTGAGGTCTCACTGTGTGAAAATATACTTTAGACTCTTGTGGTCCAGAAATACTTCAAACTGCTCACCATACAAGTAGTGGCGCCAAGCCTTCAAGGCAAAGACAATGCCGCCAATTCCATGTCATGAGTAGGATAATTCTGCTTGTGATTCTTCAACTGCCGAGAACCATAAGCTACTACTCTTCCGGACTGCATCAAAACACATCCCAGCCCGTCCTTTGAGGCATTACAATAGACCATGTACCTCTGTCCCCGTTCTGGAACTAACAAGATTGGAGCTGAAGTAAGCCTTCGTTTCAACTCCTGGAATACCTTCTCACAAGTTGTATTCCACTTAAACTTGACCTCTTTCTAAGTCAACTTAGTCATAAGCGCAGCTAATCAGGAGAAGTCCTCAATAAACCTCCTGTAGTATCCTGCCAATCCCAATAAATTGTGCATCTCGAAGACTGACTTTGGCCTCTCCCAATTCATAACCGCCTCAACCTTCTCTGGGTCCACAGATACACCCGAAGCCGACACCACGTATCCACCATAGTAAGCCATAATTCACACTTGCTAAACTTGGCGTACAACTAATAATCTCTCAATGTCTTGAGAACAATTCTTAAATAACCCTCATGCTCCTCTTCAGACTTGGAGTAGATCAAGATGTCATCAATGAAGACCACATCAAACTGATTTAAATAGGGTTGGAATATCCTATGCATGAGATCCATGGAGCATTCGTCAACCCAAATAGCATCACTGTGAACTCGAAATGCCCATACTGCATTTTGAATGCTGTCTTAGGGATGTCTACCTCCTTAACCCTCAACTGATGGTAACGGGTACATAGATCTATCTTGGAGTAGACCCGCGCCCCTCGTAGCTAATCAAACAAGTCATCAATCATCGGCAAAGGGTACCTATTCTTGATAGTAACCCTATTCAACTGCCGATAGTCTATGCACAAATGAAGGATTTTATCCTTTTTCTTGGCAAACAACACCAGAGCACCCCAAGGTGAAGTGCTTGGTCTAATGAAGCCCTTGTCCAATAATTCTTGCAACTGGACCTTGAGTTTTTGCAACTCAGCTGGTGTCATCTTGTGTGGAGTTATAGAGATAGGCGATGTACCGAGATTCAACTCAATGGTGAAGTCTACATCCCTATGTGGAGGTAATCCCAGTAGCTCATCCAAAAAAATATCCTCATACTCACATACAACCCAAGGAAGGCCTAACTCCTGTCTCTCCTCTTTCTCCAGGGTAAGGCTTGTAAGCTAATCCATCAACTGTCCGTGCCATCTAGAGTCGTACACGGCTTGAGGTAAAACATCACGCTTTTTCTCCTGAAACTTGAAACAAATACCCTCCGGCGTATAAGCAGTGACCCTCTTTCGATCACAATCAATGACTACCCGATATGCCACCAACCAATCCATACCAAGGATAACATCAAACTCAGATATGTTCATGACCCGAAGATCCACGGTGAGTAAAATTTCTGAGATCTCTAACTCACAACCTCGACATATCTGATCAATTCTCACCCTAACTCCTAGGGGAGAACTCACATGCAATGACTCTTCCAAGGTCTCAACCTCTAAGCCCAAGTCTTGCACACAAGATGCAGCAATAAATGAATGCGATGCACCAAAATCAAATAATACCCTTGCCCATAAGCGAGATAGTAGAAATGTACCATGTATCACCGATGAATCTGTCGGCTCAGTCTGAGGTATCATGGTGTAGACACGCCCTTGGGTCCCCAAAGTACCGACTTTTAAGCCCTGGCCTCAGCCTCTACCCATGCCCTGGCCCATCTGGCCGGATTATGGAATCCCCACACACGAAGTAGTTTGGGCCTTAGTAGCATTTTGGAACTGGTATTGGATCTCTTGGCCCATGGTAGGGTGATGATGAGTATAATATATCTATGGCTGCCCCACCAAAGTCTGGAACTGAGATGAACCATAACTTTGGGATCCTTACCTCTAAGGACAATCCCGCTTAATGTGACCCGGTTGGTGGCAATGATAGCAAGTCCTCTGGCCTGCTTGGTAGGAAGGCCTCTAATTTCTCCCACCTTGGGAGGATTGACCTTGGCCTTAGTCTTGATAGTTGCGGCCCTGTCCCTAAAACCCTTGTAGAGTAGAAGTCCTCTACTTCTTCCCTAAGCTAGAAGAAGAGGATTGACCCTTCTTCTTCTTGTCTTTTGCACTAGACTCCCGAATGCTCCTTGCGTCATCCACCTCTCTCTCAATAGCCATAACAGTCGCAACCATCGAGTTTAAGTCTTGTAGAAGAAGACCCACAATTTTACCCGGATGGACAACTTAAGACCATCCTCAAACTTCCTCACTTTGGCTATATTTGTGGCCACGTAGTCATCAGCGAAACGGGCTAACTCTGTGAACTTAGCCACGTACTCCATCACCGTCATCGTCCCTTGTCTCAAGTCTAAGAACTCCCGAGCCTTTGTATGTCAAGCAGCCGTTGGGAAGTACTTGCCCATAAAGAACTCCTTGAATTCTGCCCATGTCATTACCTTCAAGTTCTTGGAGTCCTTGACCCAATCCCACCACACTTGGGATTCTCCCTCTAGCTGAAAAGTAGCTAGCATTATCTTCGTGGCATCGGAGGTAATCTCCATAGCCCTCAAGATCTTGTCCACTTTTCAGAACCAATGGTCAGCCACCATAGGATCCGCCCCTCCCAGAAAGATCGGAGGATTGTGTGCCTTAAACTTCTGGAGGTGACTTGAACCTCCTTGACTCCCACTTGCACCTGTCTGTGCAATAGTAGCGGTCATAGCACTAGCTTATGCAATGGTAGCCGCTGCCGCACCAATAGCCTCCATGAAGGCTTGTTGGTCAAAGGCCAGTGATGGTGGTTGGTTGTTCCGTCCACCCCGACGTCCCCTTCATCTAGTTGCTATCTACACATACATAAGATAGCAATAGATCAATTAGTTAATATCCCAAGTTAGGGATCAAGTATTTAGTAGACATTTACACATTGAACTATACGATTCATCCCTTTTTTCCAAACTCCCAAGGTTATGTTTTCTAACCCCAGTGTATTCCCTTCCATATACATTTCTATCATACATATAATTCACATAACAAGTAATACATAGCATGTAGCAAGTAGAGCATATAACATGAAATGCATAAGGAATGCAATGGTCTATACCCGTGCCCATCGAGCCCTAGGTTATTTGTATGCCTAATCTCTGATACCAAGCTATGACACCCCAAGATTCGGGGGTTTGTTGATTACCCATTAACCCACGAAATATCCATGGATACCGAGTAATTCGATATCACGCCATTGTGCCCCATTTACTGGGAACCATAATTTTGACGAAATTTGGGCAGAGTCTCCTGTGTACGGGAAGCTCTACCCAAAACTCAACCTATGCAATCATACAATAACAAGACCCATTCAAGGTCCAATATTCAACAATGACCATACCGGGTCCAATTATAAGTAAACATTGGCCATATCGGGTCCAATTATCCATATTTCTATCAAAACATGCAAGGTTAGTTTAACAGTAGTCTGTATAAGTTCTATTACAATTATTTGCAAAAGATTACATGCCCAAAATATTATTTCCACAAATGTTTTACATTAACACAAAATAAAGCCACATTCGGCTTTCTTCAAACATGAGGGTCTAAATTGGAGCCATCCACTTGTGTATTTCTACCACCTGAAATATTTTCTCGTATAGAGTGAGCCAATGCCCAGTAGAATAATCCCTACAGAGGCTACTCCCCACCTTAGATGCATATGTGGTGTGTATAAGCAACAAACAACATTTAACAATCATTCTATACAAGAATATGCATTAAATGTGGAATGCAACCATGTCATGCCATGGAATGAGATGATACTCATTCATGCACTTAAACCCAAGTCATCACCGACTCCCACGACACAATGCAAAGCCAAGGTATACTGAATATGTCAACTGACGAAAATATCCACCAAATGATCGTTTGAAATAAAAGTTGTTTTATTAGAAAAATCAAATCATTGATGGGTGTTATTCATTGTATGAGTACTTATAAATCAAAATCTTGTGTCTTATTGGGCAACAGATTTTGGATTTTATACCGCCGGTTCTGTACACCAGATTACACTTTTTCGGAATTTCACCACAGGGGAGTATATAACCAAGTCGCCGGGTTTTGCACCCGAGGAGGGAATTTACCCCTTCTTGCTATACCTGACACAAGTTTTTCTTTTGTGCAACCATGTGACTCATTCGGATTTTTAACCCAACTTTCCCGAGTCCACCCATCAATCACCAAGAATGGTGTTTGATTAACTATGCATACACACACCCACACTCATAACTCATGCCCATGAATGTGATGTCAATTCCATGTCCATATTGCAATGCATGCCAAAGGAACAATTTCTACATATCAATGTCCACCAAGGCGATTTATATCACATGCAAATAATTTCCAAAATTTCATCACAATGTCAAAACATCAACTAGCATGTGTCAACATTTATATTCAACACAATTGACAAGCATGTTATTACATAATCTATGTAAAAAACACACTTAATTTAAAAGGCAAAATATAGCACGTAACAGCTCACATAAAAATCAGCCTATAGTGGCCCAAAATTTAGCCACCAAATAGCCCACAAATCAACCACTAAGCAGCCCACAAATTGGCCACTAAGTAGCCCACAATTCAGCCCCTAAACGGCCATAAAACAGCCCCAATAAACAGCCATAAGATAGCCCATAAAATAGCCATAAACAGCCCCTTAAAACAATTATAAAACAACCCATAAATCAGCCACTAAGCAGCCCACGATTCCGCCACTAAGCAGTCCCTTAAACAGTCCATACATCATGTTGTTATAAATGATTCTAGGAGACGGATGATAATTTAGTTTTGGTTAATGAATGATGCTAGAAATGGATCTTTATGCAAGTCATATTATCTATATTGGAGATGAGTATGAGATAGAATTTGTGACAAAAGACACCCAAACTTGAGTTAGACAAGTATAGAAGAACCAAGCAGTCTGACAGACTACCTTTTACTAATTTAATCATAACTCATTGTTGGAAAGTCTAAATTGTGCACCGTTATTTTTGTTAGAACCCTAACTGGTATATCTTTCCAACCATGTAGGTCACGAATACTAGAAATACTTGAGTCAAATCAGTTTATTCTCCGAAGTTGATCAAAAATCTGCACTGTGGTGTTCCTTGGATGGTAAAGTGTTGTGCTTTCTTTTTAGACTTGGAAGGTGTAAACCCTCACATGTTTATATTAATATAGTAATGTACTTGTTTAGTGATTCTTATATACGTAATGACGTAAGAATAAACCATATATATTGAAACTATAAGAATAAATACTATGGAGGAATAAAATAGTAATTTTAATATTTCGAGTGTAAATTTATTTTTGTTTTAAAATAAATATTTTTAGGTTAAAATAACATTAAAAATAAATCTAGAACGTCAAAAAACCTTAAGGTAGCCATATGGATCAAATTGGAGATTTTTAGTGACAAAACCATAATTTTTGAGAAAATCCAAAAATTAGCCTGTGAACAGTAACTGTCACGGACTGCTATGTTTAAAACACAGATTTCAGCCCTTTTCTTCTATTTTTTTTCCCACATCTCTCACCGCAAACCTCTTAGAACCATAGGAGAAGAAAAAGAGAAAAAGAAAAGGGAAGAAGAAAGGCTCTAAAGCTTGGGTTTTGGTTTGAAACTTTGATTCAGTGTAGGAATTTCTTCTCATTCTCCTACATTGAGGCTAGGGTTTATATCTATGTATATTTTGCTTCTAAATCTTAGATATATGTTATGAAATCAATATTTCTTGATACTCTTGCAAATATTATCATGTTTGGAATGAAGTTATGATTTTGATAGCCATGAAATCCTTGAAATCTCAAAACTCTTGTTTCTTTTAAGAAATAAAGATTTTTCTTCTTGATATTCCTTAATTCTTGATTCCAAAATCCTAGTGATTTGTTTGAACAATAAAAATATATGTTTGATGATATTTTGCATATTTTTCTTAAATTGTTCTATTGGAATCATATAGGAGAAAATTGGAAATTTTTGAGGTTTAATGTGATTTGAGATATACCTATGGAATTTGGGAGTTTTGAAAATTATGAACTTTTGTTTAGAAATTGTTGGTGATTGTATCTCATAGAGGTGTTTGAATGATCATGGTTGACCATTGACAGGGTATCGTAGAGTGGGTAGATGTGTGTGGTTCTTACTTTGTGCGGGTTTGAACTTTTCCTACTACTCATAGTGGGGTCGGTGCCTTGCGAGAAACAAACCACTATTAGCTCACGGGTGCCGTATCAGAGGATTAGTATATTATGTCTGGGTCGGATTCGTTATTGTCGGTGCATTAGTATGAGACAATGCATCGGTAGGCGCCCTTCCCGAAATTGATATCCTTGCGAGGAATTGTGTGTGTGGGCTAGGATATTCTCTATGTGTTTATTCATGTGATTATCTTACATCAGACTTGAGATACATTGTGGTTATTGTTTATTGCATTATCTTTTGGATATGATTATCTTAAAAATTGTTGTGGGAATGATTACTCTTTGAAATGATTATTTATGGTGGGATTGATTTTACTCTTGTACTTGATTATTGTTACGGCTTAAACTTGGGATCTATTTAAAATGTCCTATTTTTCCTTCAAAATTGATATATGTTATTGACAAAATGAGACCGACCGATTTTTATCTATTTTCTAAATCTTATTCAAGTTTGGGAGGAGTTTTCCTATAGAGCTTTGTGCTCTCCCCCTACAGTTAAACATTTTACAGATTATGAGGCAGAGGCGGAGCTCGGTGCTAACGAGCCGGGTCATGGAGAAGCTTTATTAGAGGGGTATTTGGATCCCGAGTGGGACATCTAGAGATGTCGTTTATTTTTGTGCTAGATTAGGAATGATTATGTATAATTATGTAAAGTCTAGTATTTTGTTTATTCCGCTGTTAAGTTCAAATGTAATTCTTTTGATGTAGTAGCCTGGTTTGGGCTTATTCTTTTGGATAATGTTGTAAATATTTCAGGGATAAGTGGACCCGGTGTGGTCAATATAGTTTAATTACAGAGGTTGTGTTTTGGGTAGAGCTCCTCAAACAAAAGAGACTTTGTCCGAATTTTATTAAATTACGGACCCCCGGTTATTTATAGATTTTATTAGTTGTTCCCATGATATTAATGGTTTTAAAAGGTAATGCCTTTCAGGGTGATTTTTGGGGCGTTACAAAATTTGGTATCAGAACTTAGGCTTTAGACCTTACATGGGAGCTGTACGTTATGGATCACCACTAGAGATGTAGGATTAGGGTGAAGAAAATTCTTTGGTCATGTTGTGTCTGAACAAGGGGTGGCCGTTGATCCTACAAATATTGAGGCCGTGATGAAATGGGAGCCATTGAAGAATGTGACAGAAGTACACAGTTTCTTGGGGTTAGCTGGTTATTATCGTAAGTTTATGGAAGGGTTCTCAAAGCTTGCAATACCGATGACTCGCCTCACAGGGAAGGGAAAAAAATTCGTGTGAACTCAAGCGTGTGAGCTAGCCTTTCGCACTTTGAAAGAGAAGTTGACAACGGCGCCTATCCTCATTATACCTAATAGTGGGGAAGTATACGACGTTTACACCGATGCTTCACTATGAGGTTTGGGATGTGTGTTAATGCAAGGAGGAAAGGTGGTTGCTTATGGCTCTAGGCAACTCAAGGTTCATGAATAGAATTATCCCACCCATGACTTAGAGCTTGCCGCTGTGGTCTTTGCCCTTAAGTTGTGGAGGTGTTATTTGTATGGAGAGAAATTCCAAGTGTCTCTAATCATAAGAGCCTTAAGTATAACTTTACCCAGAAAGACTTGAATCTCTGACAAAGAAGGTGGATTGAGTACCTAGAAGACTACGATTTCACACTCAACTACCATCCGGGGAAGGCGAATGTAGTAGCCGATGCACTTAGCAGGAAGTCTCGGGGTGAACTCAATGTTTCCATAGGTGAATGGAAGTTGAAGGATGCCTTTGGAGATTATGATCTATGGGTTGGAGAAGATGGATCCCGACCATGCTTGTTCAACCTTGTGGCTCAACCTATTCTTCAACGTAGGGTTATGGAATTGAAATGCTTGGATCCTGAATTAGCGTCGATTCGAGCTAAATTGGAGAATGGAGAAACTATGGAGGGTTAGTCTTTGAGAAACAGAGAATTGAGATATGGGGAGAAGCTATGTGTTCCTGATGATTTGTACCTAAAGGAGGAGATACTTGGAGAATGTCATCGCTCTAAGTTTGCTATCCACCCTAGTAGCACAAAAATGTATAGGGATATGAAGCGCCAATATTGGCGGAAGGGAATGAAGAAGGATGTGACAAGGTTCATAGCACGATGTGCGGTGTGCCAGTAGGTGAAGATCGAACATCAAAAGCCAGAAGGATTACTACAGTCTTTGCCTATCCCAAAATGGAAGTGGGATCACATCACCATGGATTTCGTGTCGGGTTTACCACGGACGTCGCGCGGACATAATGCAGTATGGGTTATTGTGGATAGACTCACCAAGTCCACTCATTTTTGGGTATGAAGATCACAGACACATTCGAGACTTTGAGCTAGTTGTATATTCGTGAGATTGTGCGATTGCATGGAGTTCCACTTTCTATCGTGTCGGATCATGATTCTCGATTTGTGGCGCGGTTCTGGCAAAGTCTATAACAAGCCATGGGGGCAGAGTTACATTTCAGCACAACTTTTCATCCCCAAACGGATGGCCAATCCGAGAGGGTGATATAGATTGTGGAAGACATGTTACGTGTTTGCGTGTTGGACTTCAAAGGAAGCTGGAGTGATCACTTACTGTTGGTGGAGTTTACATATAACAAAAACTATCAGGCAAGCATTGAAATGGCATCGTATGAAGCATTGTATGGAAGATCGTGTAGATCCCCGACGTGTTGGTTGGAAGTCGGCGAGTGTAGTTTGTTTGGACCGGAGATTGTTCGAGAAACTACTGAGAAAATTCAACTCCTCTGAGGGAGGCTACGCATGGCACAAAGTCGACAGAAAAGCTATGTGGATTAAAGACGAAGACCCTTGGAATTCAAAGTGGGAGACTACGTGTTCCTCAAAGTGTCGCCCAAGAAAGGAGTATTTAGATTCGGCAAGAAGGGAAAGTTAGCGCCAAGATATACCAGGCCATTTGAAGTGATCAAAGTGGTGGGCAAAGTGGCATATCAGTTGTGGTTACCAACTTAGTTGTCTGGGGTACATGACGTGTTCCACGTGTCGATGTTGAGAAAGTGTCAATCGGATGCAACGCCGGTAGTAGACTTGGAAGATATTGAAATTCAAGACGGAGCAACCTATGAAGAACAACTGGTGAAGATTCTCGACGCCAAAGAGAAGGTGCTCCACAACAAAGTCATCCGACTAGTGAAGGTTTTGTGACAACACCATGGAGTGGAAGAAGCTACTTGGGAACTGGAGCTAAAAATGCGAGAGAAGTACCCGCACTTATTTGCTACTCGAGGTAAGTTTCGAGGACAAAACTTTCTTTAAGGGGGGTGGATTGTAAACCCCCACATGTCTAAACTATCGACAATCGTCCAATTAGCTTCGTTTTGCATTTAACGTCTCTATTTATATCTTAAATCAAAATATAAGAATAATAAGTATATTTAGGCTCCAAATAAGTATAAAAGACTAATTATTAAAAGAGAAAAAAATATGACATTTTGCATTCTCATCAATTAGCTAACTTAGAAGAATTGAAAAAAAATGTTGATGGATATACTAGTTCTACATCTTGTTGTTATAAATGATTCTAGGAGACGGATGGTAATTTAGTTTTGGTTAATGAATGATGCTAGACATGGATCTTTATGCAAGTCATACTATCTATATTGGAGATGGATATGAGATAGAATTTGTGACAAAAGACACCCAAACTCAAGTTAGACAAATATATAAGAATCAAGCAGTCTGGCAGACTACCTTTCACCAATTTGATCATAACTCTTTGTTGGAAAGTCCAAATTGTGCACCGTTATTTTTGCTAGAACCCTAACTCGTATATCTTTCCAACCATGTCAGTCACACATACTAGAAATACCTGAGTCAAATCATTTTATTCTCCAAAGTTGGTCAAAAATCTGCACTATAGTGTTCCTTGGATGGTAAAGTGTTGTGCTTTCTTCTTAGACTTGGAAGGTGTAAACCCTCACATGTTTATATTAATATAATAATGTACTTGTTTAGTGATTCTTATATATGAAATGACGTAAGAATAAACCATATATATTGAAACCATAAGAATAAATACTAGGGAGGAATAAAATAGTAATTTTAATGTTTTTAGTGTAAATTTATTTTAGTTTTAAAATAAATCATATAAATAATTTTTTTTAGATTAAAATAACATTAAAAATGAATCAAAAATTTTGAAAAAGCTTAAAGTAGTCATATGGATCAAATTGAAGATTTTTAGTGGTAAAATCGTAATTTTGAAGAAAACCCAAAAATCAGCCTGTGAACAGTACTTGTCGCGGACTGCTGTGTTTAACACACAGATTTCAGCCCTTTTCTTCTATTTTTTTTTTCCACATCACTCACCCCAAACCTCTTAGAACCATAGGAGAAGAAAAAGGGAAAAAGAAAAGGGAAGAAGAAAGGCTCTAAAGCTTGGGTTTTGGTTTGAAACTTTGATTCAATGTAGGAATTTCTTCTCATTCTCCTACATTGAGGCTAGGCTTTATATCTATGTATATTTTGCTTCTAAATCTTAGATATATGTTATGAAATCATTATTTCTTAATACTCTTGCAAATATTATCATGTTTAGAATGAAGTTATGGTTTGATAGCCATGACATCCTTGAAATCTCAAAACCGTTGTTTCTTTTAAAAAATAGAGATTTTTCTTCTTGATATTCCTTAATTCTTGATTTCAAAACCCTAGTGCTTTGTTTGAACAATAAAAATATATGTTTGATGATCTCTTGCATATTTTTCTTAAATCGTTCTATTGGAATCATATGGGAGAAAATTGGAGATTTTTTAGATTTAATGTGATTTGAGAAATACCTATGAAATTTGGGGGTTTTGAAAATTATGAACTTTTGTTGAGAAATTGTTGGTGATTGTATCTCATAGAGGTGTTTGAATGACCATGGGTGGCCACTGACCGGGTATCGTAGAGTGGGTAGATGTGTGTGGTTCTTATTCCGTACGTGTTTGAACTTTTCCTACCACTCGTAGTGGGGTTGGTGCCTTGTGAGGACCAAACCACTATTAGCTCACGGGTGCCGTGTCAGAGGATTAGTATATTATACCTGGGTCAGATTCGTTATTGCTGGTGCATTGGTATGGAACAATGCATCAGTAGGCGCCCTTCCCAAAGTTGATATCCTTGCGAGGAATTGTGTGTGTGTGGGTCAGGATATTCTCTATGTGTTTATTCATGTGATTATCTTACATCAGTCTTGGGATACATTGTGGTTATTGTTTATTGTGTTATCTTTTGGATATGATTATCTTGAAAATTGTTGTGGGAATGATTATTATTTGAAATGGTTATTTATGGTGGGATTGATTTTACTCTTGTACTTGATTATTGTTACGGCTTAAACTTGGGATCTATTTAAAATATCCTGTTTGTCCTTCAAAATTGATATATGTTATTTACGAAATGAGACCGACTGATTTTTATCTATTTTCTAAACCTTGTTCGAGTTTGAGAAGAGTTTTCCTACAGAGTTTCATACTCACCCCCTACAGTTAAACATTTTATAGATTATGAGCCAGAGGAGGAGCTCGGTGATAACGAGCCGGGCCATGGAGAAGCTTCATTAGAGGGGTATCTGGATCCCGAGTGGGACATCTAGAGATATCGTTTATTTTTGTGCTAGATTAGGAACGATTATGTACAATCATTAAAGTCGAGTATTTTGTTTATTCCGCTGCTAAGTTCAAATGTAATTCTTTTGATGTAGTAGCCTGGTTTGGGCTTATTCTTTTGGATAATATTATAAATATTTTAGGGATAAATGGACCCGGTGTGGTCAATGTAGTATAATTGCACAAGTTGTATTTTGGGTAGAGCTCCCCGAACAAAGGAGACTCTGCCCGAATTTTATTAAATTAAGGACCCCTGGTTATTTATGGATTTTATTAGTTATTCCATGGTATAAATGATTTTAAAAGGTAATGCCATCCAGGGCGGTTTTTGGGGCGTTAAAAATATGGGTAATTTTTGACCAAGATTTGGATAGCTCATGATCAAAATTGTGTAATTTAGATAGCTATTTAACAAAATTTGAGTAAAAATTTGGTCAAGAGTTATCTAAATAATTTTTTTGTCCATATTTGAGTATTATGTGACAAGTTTATGCCAAAAAATTGTTAGCAATATGGTCATTGTCTGCTTAAGGAACCATATAGAAACATATTTAATATTTCAAGGACCAAAATTATGCAATTGAAACATTGGGGACTAAAATGAGACAAACTCCATACATTGGGGACTTTCAGTGCAATTCACCCATTAAATTATGTTTCTTGAGATTTGTTTAGTTAGATATTGAATGATGGCTGGTTAATTTTTGCAATGGTTCATTTTAGCTATGCTCTCTTGGTTGATGTTTAATAGTTTAGTTAATGCCTATTTTGGAAATTGGGGAGTGAAAAAATGGTATCAAAGCTTAGGAATTAGGTTTTAATGGGAGACATAAGTTGTGGGTTAGCCGGTAGGAATATTAAGAGTATAGGTTGGAAGGAAGTCTAGGCTTGAATCTTTTGGGAATTATTTGCTTCTAAGATAAGTGTGAGTTGATACTTAGTTAGACTATTGATTATTATTTTATTCGAATTCATTAATTTTAACTAGCTTAGAAGAATCGATGTAATGTTTTGGAATTGACATGCTAGCTACCTACTATGCCATTATTGACTACTTTAGAAAATGAATAGTATTTTTTTTTCAGTTAATAAATGATGCTAATCATGAATTTTTAGGAAAATGGTCTAGTGGATCTATGATTAAAAGGTGTGAGAAAAAGGGGAGAAGAAAGAGGTCTCACAACACACACTTAAGGATAAAGGAAAACTCACCACTCCAAGGAATCCACAAAGACTCTGAAAACATAAATTTAGGAATGACAAAAGGCACCAAAACTCAACTAGAGAGCACCCAAAATCGAATTAGACAACTGCAGAAAACCATCAGTGAAGTAGAATTTTCTTCACCAATTGGACCATAACTGTGTGTCCAAAGTACGCATCATCTTTGTTTTGTTAGAAGCTAAACTCACATACCAACCATATATGGGGCACATGCTAGAGGTTCTTGAGTTGAATCAATTTATTTTCCAAAGTTGGCCAAAATCTGTACCCTGCTCTTTCTAAGATAACAGATTGTTGTACTTTTTTTTTTTTAGACTTTTGAGGACTTATCCTTAGGCAAGATATCAACACTTTTTAGGCTTTGATCTAGAGTACCCCCGGTGTCAATTGAAGTATCTTGATGGATTACGAGATAGAATGTTATTATGGTTTGGTGTCATGATGATTCTATGTATTTTGTTGGACTATTAGTGTTGGCTATATTTTTAGAAGACAAAAACATATGACAACTTTGGGGGTCCACAACTTTGGGAAATTTTGGTAGTTTGAATTATTGAAAAGTTCACAAACGGAAGACTAATTGAGGATGGCATAATTAGGCAATATTATTCAGATGTGGGCTTAGTTCACTACCTATAGACTCTCTAAAGCTAATACCAATCAAAATTCTCTTGGTTGAATATGGGGTTTATAGTTGACTTGGATTGCACATAAGGTTCAATGTATGAATAAAATATGTAGCCTTATGGAAAGAAAATTAAGGAAGTTTAATTAATTGTTGGCAGTTATCTTTGACTAAATATTGCTGGACTAAAAACTATAGATGTTCAAAAACTTGAGATCAAATATAGTAAAAAGTTATTGGAATAAGGATGATACCTAAGGTTTGTTGTGAACTTTATTGGGGTGTGAGATCTATTAATATTATTGGGGTTATGCTGTGGAGTATAGAGTTTTCATGTGTCTCTTAATATATCATTAAGATAGGGCTGAATAGGTTAGATTTGAAAATTATTGGTATGAGCGTTGCAAATTATAACTTTTGAAAAAGAAATCTTTATGGTTAATTATGATAATTGGAATGATGAAATTTGATGAATCTATCTCAAAACCAAATTGCTAAGAAGATTAAGTGCGAGCTCAAGATGAAAAAATGAGTTTTAACCTAAGTAGAGAAACTATTAATTGAATTTTGGGATAAAAGATAGAGGTTATTCCACTAACTACTAGATCATTATCATTTTAGAAATCATGAATAATTGTTAAGGTTATGGCGACTAATGTGGTTAAATTGAGGAACATTAGTTAAATCATTAGGAGTCTTGTTTTGGTTTTGATTATGTTACAAGAAATATGGTGGCATTGAATTGAGAGATATTATTGGGATCATTGGCAATCTATTTTTACTTTTTAGTATATTCTAAAATATATATTGTACCGAAATGAATCATAGGGATTCAATATTATATGAAACGTAAATAGAATTGAGAGGTTTGTGGAAGTCGCTAGGGATTGATTTCAGTGCTTTGTGAGTCTAGCTGAAGGTTAGAGGCTAAAAACAAAAATCTTTGGAGGGAATAGATGGCTCATTAGTATAGATGATTTGAAAGATATAATTGGAAGACATATATGGTTAGGTTTCATTTGTATACTTGGGAAAAATCTATCCTAACGAACTTTTGGATAATCCTTATCTATTAGTAGTCCAAATATTGTTAAATTGGAGAGCAGGTTTTTTGAATTATAATAGGTGTTAGAGTATGCAAAAAAATGTTGGTTGTAATTAATATTATTGGGACTAACTGTTAGTTATAGCTACACATGTGAATGTAAAGAGTATAATCTTAAAATGTGAGAACTAATGTCTTGGATAACTATGTGTTTAGTTTGATGTTTACAACTATTGGGAACATCAAGGTGTCCACTGGGAACATCAAGGTGTCCACTAGACCATCAAGACTTAGGATTGTCCATAGGATGGGATAGTACAAAGTGAAATTGATTGGGAGATATTTATCAGAATGGAAATGAGAGTTTTTAGAACTGTGGTACGATTCTTTAATCATGTAGAATATTGCTAAGGGTAAATGCTAGTGCTCAAACTGACGTAAAAATTTTATGGTTTTCTATCAAGGAGATTCATATGAGCATTTGTGTGCTCACGAGTGGAACCTAAGTAAACAGGGTCATGCACGTCTTGGGCTATGCCATGTCAAGAGCCATGCATTTGAGAGTTAGTTGGATGGGAATATAATAAATGAAAACATGGAGTAAAAGAGTGTTATGGTACCCTAAACGAAAGTAATTGTGAGATGCAATGTGAGGAAGGATAAACCAATGTATAGTGAAGAATTTCTCATTGGTGTGCAATCTAGGAGTTGATCGTACAATATTAAATCATGGGGAGTCAAAGTTGTTACCAGATTGCAGTGATTGTGTGTTTCCCTTGTTAGTGAAAGGATTGGTGAGTTCAAAAGAGAAGTGGTATTTGATGAGTAGACAATGAAGTTGATGATTTAGTAGTTATACATGATAATAAATTAGTTCAGACAATCGCATAGAATTATTGAGTATGGGTGATAGTCAAAAATTGAGAATGAATGTGATAAATGAATGCTACTGAAAAAAAATAATCTTGGGGACTTTTAATAACTACAATGAAGGTACAAGTTAAAGAGATGAATTTAAAATTTAGATTATGAAAAATCTATTATGGTATTGAATTTGATGCTTAAAGGATGAAAGATACATTGAGACCTTGTGGCCAGTTGGAATTAAACAGACTAAGTCAATGATTAAGTTTCGAGGATGAAAATTTATTTTAGGGAGTGGATTATATGATAATGTACTATAATAAAATAAGGATTATATCATCAAAATAGTTATCCTAAGATAAATAAAATGAAAGTCAAAATTTTGAAGCATTGTTGAAAGATTGATCATGAATTTGTGTTTCACGCGTATTGATTTTCATGTCAAATTTAGTTTTGGAGGCATTTAAGCTTGATAATGGTAGTTAGGTAAGTTTCTAAATATTTTTAGTTCAAAATAAGGCTACCATTGAATTTGGAAGGTTGAGAAATCTTGGGTGAGGTGATATAGGATGTATTAGAAGTTTGAATGTATTCCAAAGTTAGAACGCATTTATGAGAGAATTTGGGTAGAAAAAAATTTGACACAACCTAAGTATTTTGGCAATAAATTTTCACCCTGATGTTCGATTGAGATGATTCGAAAGAAGAGTTCAAGAGCTCAAGAAAATTTCTTGAATCAACTTCTAACTAGGTTGAAATTGCATTGAAAAATTAGGACATGTTACACAATCCTGAAGTCTGTTCGAATGGGAAAGGCTCCATTTCAACGCGCATCTGACTTGAAAAATAAGAGATACCGGGAGTAAGCTTCATTCGAACAGGAAAAGCTTCGTTCGAATGTAAGGGCGATTTTCACAGTGATCTGTCTGAACTATTTTTCACCCTATAAATACCCGAAGGATATGTTTTAGGTTTATTTTAGCAGTTTTTAACCCTAGGAATCCAAGAGGAGTTTGGAGAGAAGATAAAAGACATGATTGTGAAGGATTAACACATAGGAATCGCATTAACATGCCTTAGGATCAATTAACCATGAATTAAGGTAGGATTTGTTTCTCAAATCTATTCATTGAGGATCAAAGTAATTATGTGTAACTTTTTGATTCATATATCAATATATATGATATATTTGCATTGATTTCACATTCTTTTAGATGCATAATTCATTGCTTGAAAAATTTGCATGATTTACATCCAAAATCACATGTTGTCGATGAAAAACCTTTGATTTTGAGTATGGGAAGTTTTGATAAATCTTTGTACAATCTATTGCATGTTTTGATGTGATTTCTCTTCAATTTTTAGAATTGTTGAATTACAAATTGTGAGATATGTAGATGTTATTGAAAATTCGTATTTTATCTCTTGAATGAGTGGGTGTGATGAACATGAGATACACTCTAATGTATATCGTAGAGTGTTTAAATAGATTTTTTCCCTAAGGGGTTTGAAGGTTCCATATCACCATAGTGGAGTTGCTTGGTTCCTCATAAGGTTCCAAGAGTTTGCATTATTTGCTCATAGTGATCGAGGCTGGGAGTTATTATACTAGTCATAAGAAGGTTTCATTAATGTCGATGCGTTGATATACACACTTCCTAATGTGCATGTTGTGACCCTGCTTGGAATGGATTTGATGAGTTGAGTGTAAGTGTGGGATAGGTATAATCGATGATGGAATTCCAGTTAATCAACCTGCATATATAAGATATATTTGTTATGGTTCTTTGGGATAAGAAATATGGTTGCTATGATCTTTTTTTTTACTCGAGATATTCTTGTTAGGAGGTGATTTTTCTTAAATAATTTGATTTTGCTATAGATTTATTGTTCATGTATCGTACACTTAGGATCAATAAATGTCATTGGTTTTTACTTCAAAACTATATATGCTATTTTGTTAAAATCATGACCTACCTATTTTATCAATTTTATAAACCTTGTCTAGGTTTGGGAGAGTTTCTCTATTGGACTTATGTACTCAACCCTTCTTTACATTTTTTCAGATTTTTGTATAGAGGAAAACACCACTATAGACGAGCACGTGGAAGTGGACTGAGGTGGATCCAGATCTTGAGGCTTAGAATTCTATTTATCTAAATGTATTTCATTTGGTTTTATGACAAAGCTGAATGTTATTAACTTTACACTAGTTGGATGAGAGGTTTGGTTTATTTAAAGGTTTTGGTTGTAACCTTGATGATTATATTATGTTTAGTGGGATTTGTTTAGTTAGATATTGAATGATGGATGGTTTAATTTATGCAATGGTTCATTTAGCCATGCTCTCATGGTTGCTATTTAATATATTAGTTAATGCCTATTTGTGGGAATTGGGGAGTGAAAAAATGGTATCAAAGCTTAGAAATTAGGTTTTAATGGGAGTCGTAAATTGTGGGTTAGCCGGTAGGAGTATTAAGAGTGTAGGTTGGAAGGAAGTCTAGGATTGAATCCTTTGGGAATTATGTGTTTCTGAGATAAGTGTAAGTTGATTATTGATGAGCATATAATATTGCTTATATAATGGCCTCATTACACGAATTTTAACTTAACTTTGCATTTAATTACTTAGAATTAGTCAATGTTATGAATAATGTGAAAATTTTGATGTTGCAGGTAATTATAGCGTAAATGATGGATTTCGGAACCCTGCAACTAAGTGTGAATGGTGGTGAAGAGATGGACACATTACATGAGGATTGAGAGGCTTACAAGGTGAAGAATTCAACAAAAATTCATTTGGAAGAAATCCTTCCGAAAGGTTTGCATCTACCTTCCGGAAGGTTTTGCCCATTGGAATTGCAAGGTTTTGACATAATACCTCTGTTTTCTCCATTTTTTACTATGATCAACTTCAAATCTGAAAAAGTACAAACTAAAAGTTGTAGATCTGGATGTGCTCTGTATTGTTTCAAAATTTCAGCTCAATCCGACAGTTGGATCAAAAGTTATGACAATTCTACGAAAACTAGTCTTGAGTTGTCACCTTCCGGAAGGTTTTGCCCAGAATGCACAGAAAGCTTGCAACTCATGCTTTACTTGCTTGGGGGTCCCACCTATGATTCTTCCACTTGCCCCCTAACATATTCTGCATATATACATGCCTCCTACACCCTTGTTGCTGAATTTTGACGATGAAGGATGGGAAATGAAGAAGAGAAGGGAGAGCCTAGGGAGTTGCTGGGTAGGCTGCTCCTAGCCTGTCCAAGCCATCATCTCACCTCCCATTGATGGGAGGCCTGCTCTCACAAGCTAGGGAAGCCTTATTGACAAAACGCATCATTCCTACACCATATATTCAACATACCACAAGCTATGAGGGGAAACAACCTAAGCTTAGATAGCTCCAAGGAAGAAGATGAATAGCTAGATAGAAAAGCTTAGATTTTTACATTTCTTCCACTCATTTCACTTGTAATCTTTAGTAAGACTTTTGTAAGCTTCATTTATTACTTTCAATGACATTTATTTCAAGTGCTTTGCAAGTTTAGTTATATATTTTGGATTTCACCATTGTTGTATTAAGCTTTCTTTATTTCAAGTTTTAAAATTGGTATTGAATATTTTTCTTCACAGTTTAAGATTTCTTGCATTAAGTTGAATTCTAATCTTCATTTCTCCATTATGTCTATTTACTATATGCATGTCTTTGCCTTTAGTATGAGTAGATAAATTTTATGTTGGCCAATTCAAGGGAGAACTCATCTTGGGTATGCTATTTTAACTCGTTTTCTTTCCCCCTCGTGGTGTACGTTGATTCGGTGTGACTAGGTTGAGTGTGGACATGGTTGTTAGTTTTTGATACATCGTAGACTTATCACGGGGTATGCTTGAATCCTCACCTCTATTTTGGTCTCACGCTTCCTACAAATCAATCGAACATCTAGACACCATTAGAGGAAGGTCTTGAGTCGATTTAGCATTCCCATTTGAATGACCTCTTTGAATTAGCCAACACTTGTTCCATTTCATTTTTAACAAAATCTCCACTTATCAAAACACAAAACTCAAAGATTTTGCACTTTTTCATTTTCACAAAATTACCTTCACATAATTCCCTTCCTTCCCTGAGGAGAGGACCTTGGAATACTCATTCCAAGTAAAACACGACACACAAAAGTCTCTCTGCGCTTGGGGAGCATTTTTGTTCACACAGAATCACACACATTTCCTTCCACACATCCATTTTCCCATTGCCTACATTGAACCCAAGTGAGAGACACTCACCCACACATAAAAGCCATACACACATTGAGTTGTTCGCAGGTTAAGGGAATACAATGGAAACTACCAAGCATTTTTGGTGCCGTTACCGAGTAAGGCAAAGCGTTGAGTTCGAGGGTGATTTTGGATGTCGTAGATAAGTCTCGTGATTTTCATCATGAGCCAAGGTAAGTTGTCTCATTTGTAAATACTTGTTGTAGTTTGTGTTTTGTGTTATGTTTTCTAATTTTTATGAAAATGTGTTAAATGCTCCTTATTTTGAAAATGTGTGAGAAATTTATGATGAGTATGGACACGTCACTAGTGAGTGCCCAATAAATTATGTGGTTCAAGACTTTGCATGCGAATGTTCAAATTCAATATTGGCCTCCGAAAACTTTTACCCCGACCACTATGTTACACCAAGTTATCCAAGTTATGGTTGGGAGAATAAATATTATAATTTTTCATTCGATCTCACACCACCAAATGAATTTTGCCACTATCCAACATGTGAGGACTCAACCTAACAAGAATTGAAAAATACTCTTTGCGAGTTTATGCTATACCAAATGGAATTCAATGCCCAAATAGTCAAGGACCTAAGTGCATTGACTGATGCTATAATTACTATGCATGAAGAATAACATCTTGAGCATAGTCAATGTATTGAAGATGATCATCTCAATGGAATGTATATTGATGTTGAATCTTCCACCACTCTAGGTTGTGAAAAATTTGATGAAGTTATTATCTCACAAGAGGCTAATGAGCCCAAGGTCATTTTGTCATCTAAGAGTGTTGTTGAGATTCACATTTCTCAACTTGGGGAGAGCATTGAAATGGAGTTAAGTGTAAAATTTTTTAAAGAGAAATTGTATACTCCATTGTTAGAATTGCATAAACTTGCCTACACCTTTGTTTGGTTGAGAATTTTTAATGATTATCTTTTGTATTGTTGGATAGATTGGCTAGGAAGGGCATTTATACAACAAAAAAAATTTAAAATCAAAAAAATCAATGGGCACAAGCTCATATCCGAATTGAAGCGGGATTGCCATGAGTCTTTTTGTTTGTTTTCATGTACATAGCAATTAGATTTCTTTTATTGTTATATTTTTATTTTTCATGATGATTGTAGTTTAAATTTTAGCATGATGTTTGTTTAACTCTTTCTAATTTGTACTCAAATCATTTGGAGCATCATCATAACAAATCTTATTCAATGTCATGTTCGAGTCTAAGTTGGGGAGTGTAAACAAGTTTTTTTTGTGTTTAATTTTCCCTTCAATGTTTATATAAAAAAATAATAATAAAAGAGAAAAAAGAAAAAGAAAAAAAATGGGGTATCTTATTTCCCATGTTACTTTCATTGTTCTCATTGCATGATTCCTTGTGCATTGAGGACAATGCATGGTTCAAGTTGGAGGGTGAGGTGCACTATTTACATGTTCCACCATTTTTTGTACATAATAGTTGAAAATGCAAAAATTTTGAAATTTTTGGACAATTTTTGTGGAAAAATCTAATATTGATCTAGATTCCCCTATCCTAATTGTTATGGGAGTTGTGATTGCTTGATCTTCTTTTTAAACTTTGAATACATGAGCACATCATAGAAGTTTATCCTATTGCTAAGAGTATCACAAACTTGTTTGCTTTTGAACTCAATCATAAGTGCACCATGAACTTGTAATTTTGGCAATTTATGAATTGAGTTCACATTTAATGCTTGACATGAATAGTGGAGATGAGTAAGAACCCATGTGAGCTTTAATGTCAATCCTTGTTTGGAGATAACTTACATTTACTCAAGGAACAATTTTTTAAATTTCAAATTTGTTAAATAATCTCATTATGCTTGTTTTGGTTAGGTGCATTTGGGTAGTTGATTGACTTTGTCTTGATATGTACAATACTCCCCTATGCTTTTCTAGAGATGATCTTAGGCCATCCTTGATTGCCTTGAGCCTTAGCCTTTTTTCTTGTGAAAAGTTTATCCCTAGTGCCATTATTGAGCCTTAATTGTAAATTTGTTTCCATGCCACATAAGTGACCAAGCCAGTGCAAAAAGATAAAAATTTACCACACCTTGGTTGTTCCGAGAGTTGTCCATGATTGAACATGAAAGAGGAGGAATAGTGATGTGGAAAGCCAACAAAAGGGGTGATAAATATGGAATTCATATGTTGAATGAAAAAGAATGATGAATCCAAGAAAAGGGGGAGAGAAAGGGTGAAAGAAAAAAATTTGATCAAAGAATGAAGGAAAATGTTAAGGAAAAGAAGAAAAAGAGATAAAGAGTGAAGTGATGGTGGTAGACTTGAAATCCCATAAAAAAGGAAGATCTTTTTGATATAAAGGTCATTCACCCAAAACAATCCTCTTTGTTATCCTCTATCCTTCATTTCATGTGCCCCAATATCACCTCAAGACCCCATTATAACCTTTGAAGTCCTAAATGATCTAGAGAAAGTATGTAGAAAGCATACTTTTTAAGAAAAAGAGAATTTGATTTTGCTATCTAATGCCCTAGCATTTCTTTAATGAGATTATGCCTAGGTATTTTCATTTTTATGCATGTACTTCATTTTTGGATTATATGTGAGCATACTTCATTTTTTGCATAATATTCTATCTCACATATACACATGGACAACATGCTAGGATAATCATTGTGTGATTCATTGTTGAGAGAAACCCTTGGTGAGTTTTGCATCAAAGCTGAATTTGGATAGCAAAGTGAATGTGGATTCTGTTCAGTAAATGCTTAAATTACATATTCATTTCACACACACACAAGTTTTAAAAGGAAATGTGTAGGTGGAGAATAACATTTAAGGCTATTATGTGATTCATGTGTGATTAGTTCGGGTGCATTGGCCAAAGCTATTTTTGACATCCCAGTGCTAGTTAGGATAAGTGCATATGTTTTAAATGTTATATATGAGGAAAAAAAGTTTGTAGGTACCTTCACAAGACAAAACTCGTCTACTAGGGATCACCTAGGGGTTTAAAGGCTTGTTGCATATGTTAATTGCAATAGCAGAATTAGAATAGCTTTATTTTTTTTGCCTAATTTTTACTCGGGACTAGCAACGCTTAACTTGGGGGGGGGAGTGTGATGAGTATATAATATTGCATATTTAACGGCCTCATTACATGCATTTTAACTTAACTTTGCATTTAATTACTTAGAATTAGTCAAACTTATGAATAATGTGGAAATTTTGATGTTGCAAGTAATTATGGCGTAAATGATGGATTTGGGAACCCTGTAACTAAGTGTGAATGGTGGTGAAGAGATGAACACATTACATGAGGATTGGGAGGCTTGGAAGTTGAAGAATTCAACAAAATGCATTTGGAAGAAAAATTTCTGGAAGGTTTGCATTGACCTTCCAAAAGGTTTTGCCCACTGGAATTGCAAGGTTTTGACACTGTACCTCTTTTTGTTTCCATTTTGGACAATGATCCACTTCTAATTTGAAAGGGTACAGAAAATGAAAGTGTTAGATCTGGATGTCCTCTGTATTGTGTCAAAATTTCATCTCAATCAAACGGTTGGATCAAAAGTTATGACAATTTTACGAAAACTAGTCATGTGCTATCACCTTCTAGAAGACATTTCGGAAGGTTTACTTCGACGTTCCATAAATTTTTGTCCACAATGCCCAGAAAGTCGACAACTCATGCTCCACTTGCTGGGAACCCCACCTATGATTCTCCCACTTGCCCCCTGACATATTCTGCATATATACATGCCTCTTACACCCTAGTTGCTAACTTTTGAGGATGGACGATGGAAAATGAAGAGAGAGGAGGGGGAAGCCTGGGGAGTTGCTGGGTAGGCTATTCCTAGCCTGTACAAGCCATCATCTTATCTCCCATTGATGGGAGGCCT
This sequence comes from Ilex paraguariensis, assembly GCA_963454935.2. NCBI lineage: Eukaryota > Viridiplantae > Streptophyta > Magnoliopsida > Aquifoliales > Aquifoliaceae > Ilex > Ilex paraguariensis. The sequence continues at coordinate 31,579 of CAUOFW020000968.1, read as the reverse complement.
ACTCTCACAAGCTAGGGGAGCCTCATGGACGAAAACGCATCATTCCTACACCATATATTCAGCATTCCACAAGCTTTGAGAGGGAGACTACCTAAGCTTAGAAAACTCCAAGGAAGAAGATGTATAGTTACATAGAAAAGCTTAGATTTTTGCTTTTCTTTCATTCATTTCACTTGTAATCTTTAGTAAGACTTTTGTAAGCTTCATTTATTACTTTTAATGTCATTTATTTCAAGTGCTTTGCAAGTTTAGTTCTATATTTTGGATTTCACCATTGTTGTATTAAGCTTTCTTCATTTCAAGTTTTAAAATGGGTATTGAATATTTTTCTTCATAGTTTAAGATTTCTTGCATTAAGTTGAGTTCTAATCTTCATTTCTCCATTATGTCTCTTTACTTTATGCATGTATTTCACTTTAGTATGAGTAACTAAGTTTTATGTTGGCTAATCTAAGGGAGAACTCTGCTTGGGTACGCTATTGCAACTCATTTTCTTTCGCCCTTGTATTGTACGTTGATTCGGTTTGACTAGGTTGAGTGTGGATGTGGTTGTGAGTTCTTGATACACCGTAGACTTGTAACGGGGTATGCTTGAATCCTCGTTTCTTACTAATCAATCGAACATCTAGACACCATTGGAGAAATGTCTTGAGTTAATTTGGCATTTTCATTGGAATGACTTCTTTGGATTAGATAACTCTTGTTCCATTTCATTTTTAGCAAAATCTCCACTCACAAAAATACAAATCTCAAAGATTTTACACTTTTCCATTTTCACAAAATCAACTTCACATAATTCCCTTCCTTCCTTGAGGAAACGACCTTGGAATACTCATTCCAAGTTAAACACGACATGCAAAAGTCTCTCTGCGCTTAGGGAGCATTTTTGTTCACACACACACACATATTATCTTCCACACACCCGTTTTCCCATTGTCTACAGTGTACCCAAGTGAGAGTGACACTCACCCACACATAAAAGCCATACACACATTGAGGGTCCTTGTTCGAAGGTTAAGGGAATACAACGAAAGACACCAAGCAATGCTTAGTTAGGCTATTGATTATTTGTTTATTTGAATTCATTAATTTTAACTAGCATAGAAAATCAATGTAATGTTTTGGGATTGACATGCTAGCTACCTACTATGCCATTATTAACTATTTTAGGAAACGAGTAGTATTTTGTTTTCAGTTAGTAAATGATGCTAAACATGAATTTTTAGGAAAATGGTCTTTCTAATATTGAAAAAGTTATGAGATATGATTGGTGACAAAGAAAGTTTTTGTTTATAAGGCATAAGCTCTGGGATATCGAAAATGTAAAGAAGTAAAAGTTCTCATAAACACACACTCAAGGATAAAGGAAAACTCACCACTCTAAGGAATCCAACAAAGAGATACAAAGTAGTAGAAAGGTTGTTAAAAAATAAATTAAAAAGTGACAAAAGGCACCAAAACTCAACTAGAAAGCACCCAAACTCGGACAGCTACAGTAGAACTATTAGTCAAATAGAATATCCTTCACTAATTGGACCATAATTTTATAATTAGTATTTGTTCGAGCCATAATTTGAATTAACTTATTCACCCCCCTCTAGTTTGTGTCTAGAATCTCACATGTATAATTGTGAGGGAAGGTTTATTGCACATCTTTCCCAATTATTTTATAATCATCTTTTGAACGAGTAACTATATGTGACGCCCCTAAAACCGGGGTCCTTTTTCAACCATTGACCACCTGTCAATCCGTGTAAGTACTTGTGATTATCGCACAAACCGACATCACGTCAATAACATCCCCTTAATCGAGATCATCACCCACACGTGTAACTCGTGTACATTTCACCATTTAACCCCACCAAGGTCCAATGTACCACAATTTATCCTTATTTTATGTTCATTTATATCATTGGAACCAAAGAACCAAAAGCCCAAAAGCATGGCAAAACAGTTTTAAAATTTCAGATTTTTGGAGAACCTACAAGTAGGTTTTGCCCACTAAAAAATTCCTATTGGTAGGTTTTGTCTGATAACAAAATTTCTGCGCATACAAGATCCTACTAATAGGTTCTACCAGTAGGTGTTGCCCACGGGATAGCGATCTACATGTAGGTCTTGCCCAGATTTGCCTGTTTGACCTATTTTTCATTTCCAATCCATTTCAAAACATATTATCTCCATCCAACACATGTATATGAAGATTTTCATGTTACACAAATCCATACCAACTCTATTACATTCATTTCCATAATTTTACATGTCAAAAATAAGTTTTTCATAATCATTTACAAAAATTCAAAACAAAGCCACACCCTGGCTTTTCTCATCCTTGAGGTCCCACGTGAGGGCCTTCCACCAGAGCATATCCCGCACCTGAAATATTTTTCTGTATAGGGTGAGTTACGCCCAATAGAATATTTCCTATAGAAGCTACTCCCCAACTTAAGTGTATATGAAATGTTTATGCAACATTGAACAAACAACAACCATTCCAATCAAAGTCAAGCAAGTCTATGTTGGAATCTAACATGTCATGCCATGATATGCGATGACACCCACTCATGCAACTCAACCCGAGCCCTCCCTAGCTCCCTTCACCCATGCAATGCTATGAATATAAAATCGGGCTTTCCAAGCCCTTGCCATTGGCGTTACACACTCAATGACTATTTTAAGAAAATTTCTAGATCTTTTCTTGGGGTGGGTATTTATGGACTTACACCAACAGCACCCAACCGACACGAAATTTATGGACTTTCACCAACGGTTCCGCATACACTGACACACTTTATGAGCTCTTACACCAACGGAGTGCGTATCCGATCACCGGGTCTCTCACCCGAGGGATAGTCTAGCCCTTCTCGCTAACTCTAACCCAATTCTTTTTCCATGCAATCGAGCGACTCAGTCGGATCTTTGATCCAACTTTTTTGAGCCCACCATCATCCACCTACGTGGTGTTTCATGTCAACCATGCACACACACACCCACACTCATGGCTATGAATGCGATTCTTCCGTGCAAATGCAATATAATGCGCCATTACTATATCGATGTAATGCCCATATGCAATGAATGTCACATGAGCAAGCTTACCCACATTTCTACATATTCCATGCCCAATTATATCATATGCATATAATTACCAAACTTTATCACAAAGTTAATATATTGATGAACATATATCAACATTTTATTTTCAACAATATTTCTCAAACATGTTATTACATAATATAAACCAATAACACACTCAAATCACGAAGGCATAATATAAACACATAGCATGCCCACATAATACCAAATTTCATGGAATCACACAAATAATTTTCATATATTAATTCTAAGTTAGGAATTTTGTTTAAACCATTTCTATACCCATTTTCAATTCTCATTTCCTTAATTTCACAAACATAGGCCAGTGATATATAACTCTATCCACCTACACATCTCATATAACACCATAGGTTAGAAATTAAACCAAAATAGGAAGGAATCCTATCTCTTGAAGCGTGAAATCCCCTTAGAAGACCTTCAAGAACACCAATGGAATCCTATCCTTGATTTTCCCCAAATCCCATTTTTGGAGCTTTGGTGAAACCTTCGATTTTTGGTGTAGTCTTGTAACCCTCGACGAGAAGAACAACTTTCCTTCTTAGCTTGAGTGGATTTGAGCACCGTAGGGCCGTAGAACGTAGAGAGAAGTGAGAAACCCTCTCTTTTTCCCTCTCTTTTTCTCCAACATAAACCGGCTGATGAATATAGGGGAGAAATTAGATTTTTTCCCTATTTATACCCTCTATTTACTTGGCCTATAACGCGCCACACGATCCTCTTTTTTTTGGATCCGTTTTCGCCCTGAAACGATAAACTTGCGTCCCGATTTAAGTTCAAAATATTTTTATTTTAACTTGCCTCAATTTATTTTACAAATTTTAAAATTTTATTAAAAAATTCATTTATGGGTCATCCGAGACTCGACCGCCTCGTAAAATGCAAACAATCCGACTATTTCAGAATTTGATGAAATTTGACAGGATAGCTAGATTTTGCAAGATAAATCTAATGGTGATGTCCGTTTCGTCATTCAAGATCTAAAAAAATTCAGGTCTTTAATCTGTACCATAGTAAAAATTACTATTTTGCCCCTTTTGTAAAAAATTCAAATTTATCCGAATTTTACACTTGCAAGACCATCTAGAAAATTTTAAAAGGCTTGTGCAGATATGTTTAAAGATGCACTCAATCTAATGTTCTATGATATTCTATCAAAATTTGAGCTTATATAAATTAAACTAATGTTAGCAAGCCCCAACACTATACCTTAAATGAGTCTTAAAGTAGGTAAATAAGACTATCAATTTTTTCTCTGAGTTCCCTCCTTAAGTTCAAATTTATTTTCTATCGTCAGTTGTTGGTTCTCAACCAATGATAGTTTGGTCATTTTATATTTTTCCCTCATTGTATTACTAGCTTAGTGTTTTCAAATGTGTGAAGATAGGATTATCAAAATTGTCAATGATTAAGCATGCTCTAACAATATAAATCAAAGTATGGGTTTATTCAAATGTGTATGTTCTTATTCAATTTACGCTAACATCTCATTTTTCATAAATCAAGTCTCTAACAAACTTATTTCCGTACATGATTCAGTATCAACATGAAGCATGCTAATGAACCAATCTCAATTAGCTTGTGGAATACTAAAATACCAATCCTCTAATCTACCTTGAAAGGTCCTCCCACAAGAACTATAAAGGATTTAATTAACGTTTACAACAATAACCTAAAAAACTATTTTATCTATGATTTTCAGAGGTTTTCTACAATCCATCAACTGAGCTAACTTAGCCCTAACGATGCACCTACCTAGGGTTAGTTTAATATTTCTTTTTCATTGTGAATGCTTTGTCTTACTCTTGGTCAATGCAATACGCTTATTGTGGAACTTAGAAGCTCCCTAATTAATGTTCAAGATAAACAATGTGGTACCAGAATGAGCATACAACTGTAGGAAAGAATTATAACTTCTTAATGTTGGGAAATCTAAGCTTAAGTTGTTTTTTTGTACTACGGTTTTTGCTTCTTCTTGAATTTAAAGGGGAAAAGAGGAAAATCATATTTCTTTCTCTCTTATTGTATGTGGATGTGTTTTGGAATGAGAAATAACCCTTATCCATCAAACTCATTTGAAGAAGATGAGGGGCTATACATATGAGTTGAGTACAAAGTTTTAGTAAACAACAGGTTTTCTTCAGAAAAATAGAGCCCTTGTCTTTGGAAATTTTTAGTCGACCACACCTAGTTGACTAAAAATTTCCTATCTATTCCACCTAGTCAACCAAAACTTTCCAATTGACACCAAATTTGCTGGAATTTTTTTTTGTTGTTTAGGGTAATCCAATCTAGTTTCTAGAGTCAAGTTTTTTGGGAATGTGTCTATGCCTTATGGTGTACACATAGGCATAAGCAAAAAGATTAAAGACTAGCTTTGTACTTCCAAGTCTCGGCATTGTACTCCCTATGTTGTTAAACGTATCTACTTTATCTTGGATGCTTATTCGAGTCTTTAAGCTGAGACTTGCACTTTGCTCTTTTTTCTAATTTCTTAATCTAAGTATCCTCCTCTAGGTAAATACAAGTTATGAAATTGTGAACCCACAACGTAGACCTAATAATCCCAATCCCTAAAACTATATTTGTAATTAAGAAAGAGCTATGGAGATGGGAAAGTTATATTGTTAGGATTTTGTCTGTAATTAGATAATTTCATGAAGTCTTGTGTTATCTCAATATAATTCCATTGATCATCAAGTTTCAAAGATCAAGATCGTTAAGCTTCAAGGAAAGGAGGAGATCAAGCTACAAAGCCGTATCATGAGTATTCCGATGCACCTTCAAGCTCAAGACAAAAGTAATGACCTAGAGACCTAGATCCCTTGGTTTAATATTAGACATAGGATGATTAGGATTATAGAAAAGAAATGGGGAATATATGTAAATAACTCCCAAGGTTTTTCATTGAAAATTTTTCTAAATCTTAAATGTGTTTTGAAAAGATAGATTGAGTCATTTATCAGTCACTACTTGAGAAACACTCTTTAGTACTTAAGAGGGGTAAGTTTTTGCTTGATTTTCAACTTTAAAACTAGTAAGGACCACACTGTGCTCATTTATATTTGGCTAGAATGGTCTCTGATCACTTAGGGATAATATCGGAGAAGGCTGACAAGTTGGGCAATGGAGAACACCCTCTGGCTGCTCGTAGGTTGGAAAATGGCTCGAGCGATTCTACTTGCTAGATCTAGTTTGGATCCTTTTTTCAATCCAATGAAAAATGAACTCTCATCCTTCTCCCACTATTCGAGTTTTTGTTCTTGAATTTTGGTTTACTTGGTCTGCAAGGTTAACCTAATTTATAGCCTATAAATCAGGGAAGCATTTTATAGCTACGACTTAAGAGACCAAAGGCCATCCTACCTCAACTTCACACATTGAGGTAGGATTTCTTGCTTGGATTTAGCAAACCCATTGAAAGAGGGTGCATCCCAAGGATCTTGGCAAAGAAAGTCGTTCGAAGAACTTCAATGATTGATTGCAGTGGATGCGTTCAAGTGAAAATACCCATAACTATGGTGGGGTAATTTGCATCAGAGATTTATTGAAGAAAATGAGCGTTTAACTATGGTATTGGTTTAAGTATAAATCTCGAGTACTTGTAAATTAATTTTGGGTTAATGGATTAGGTTTGGTGAATCTCGAGTGGTTCCCTGCAAATTTTTTCGGTTGGGTTTCTATGACAACAAATTGTTTGTGTTCTTTAATTGCTTTATTTTGTATATACACTTGCAATTCGCACACATGTGCACTAGATTTTTGAATGAATGATTACTTGTCTTTCAATTCATCAAAAAAAGTTTTGTAATCGATTGGCTTTGGTGGGATTGTGGTCATGATGAATTAGAATGTAATTCAATCAATTGAAAAATCTTTACATCTAGTCACATGATGGCGTTTTTTGGTTGAGAAAATGGGGGGCGGGGCGGTCAAATGCTTAATTAATGCAATCTTTGAATTGGTAATCGTTAGACTAGTTAATTGGTGTTTGTTCTAGCCATTAATGTAAATTAACCTATTCACTCCACCTCTAGGTTGTGTCTAGCATTCCACGTGTATAATAGTAAGGACATAATCTACTGCACATCTCATTTTCCCATATATTTTCACACACAAGTTTGCTAAATCCCCAAGGCATCTAAGTCACAAGCAGCCTATAGATGGCATCAAGGTCCTCTAAAACTTGGTGGTAACTTGTGTTAATATTTATCAAATTTTTAGTCTCTTCAATATACTGTATTGTAATTTTTATTACTACTTGCATTAAGCTCTAAACAAAAATTAACACAAATAACTTTGTCTCTTTTTTAGAAATTTATAAGAAGTCTCCTAGATATTAGGTGATTTATCAATTGCGATCTTCTACTTTTTTGAAGGGAAATACAATGAGCGGTTAAAATACTTTAATTTTTTGTCCCAAAGTTTCTAGGTGAAATTCCAATAGTGAAAGGCATCAAAATTTATATTTTCCTTTCATTTTACACACTTTACAATCTTTTGTATATAACTCATATCACTTAATAACTATATATAGTATGTATTATATCTTACTTTTTCAAATTCAGAGACATAACATCTAAACCATCTTATAAAACCAGTTTTAAAATGTGTATTAACGTTGTCAATTGGTAGAAAAGAATTTCATTTGTGATGATCCATTGTTCAAGTTCTTCTATAATACCATTTTCTATATACTAAACCATACGTATAATTTGCAACATGTGCTTGAAGAAAATTATTTTGTGCTTTTACTTTTCAAAATGCTTATACTAAACTTTTAAGAATTGTTAACTTTCTCCTGATGGGATTCTTATCTATAATGACAAAGATATATTTCATATCAATAATTACTAGTTCCATCTCTTAGTAATTATTCTAAGATTACATTTAGTTAAGGAGTATCGAGCAAAACTTAAATTCTGTTTGATTTTCTCTATTAGTTTCCTTAAGTATCACTTTTATGTGTCAATACAAACTTTAGTTGATACTTAGCTATTTTCTATATGTACACGTTTTCACTACTAGTAGCATGTGCAATGCACGATATGCACAATTTGTCCCCTAGCCTCTGTTCATCAACCTCCCTCACATAAAACTATAATTTTGCAAAATTGAACAAATAGACCCAAAATCAAACCCAAATGATCTCAACACAAAAATAACTCTAATAGCTTTCTATTTCCTATCAAATCCAATCGATTGTAAATAGATTCCATAATAAACAAAAATATTGTTGCAACTTGAATAAAAAATTAAATTTGCGAATCAGTGATACGATATTACAAAATCAACATGAAAAGAGACACAAATAGAGCGAAGAAAACAACACAATGAACAGATGATTAAGATGAAAAAGTGAAAGTGATGAAAAAAATGACAAACTTGTGATGTAAACATAGGGATATTCATACCAACACCAATTTGTGAATCAATCACTTCAAGGCCCATGAAATGACTAGCACTTATAAAAACACCACCATTCAGCAGTAATGAGAAAAAAGAAATGATGACTTTGGTTTGTAATTTTATGCATGGAGACAAAATGGAAGATTTAGGATACTATAATAAATTAGAGTGAACTTTGAAGATAAAATGATTAGGGGACCGTGAAACTTAAAACAACGGGTTCACTTTACTATTTTGTTTTTTTATTTTCTTCTTTTTGATTTCTAGATGCAAGCCTACAAAAAAAATGTCTTTGTGTGCGTATGTATGTGTGTGTGTGTGTAGAGAGAGAGAGAGAGAGAGAGAGAGAGAGAGAGAGAGAGAGAGAGAAATAGATGACAAGAGCATGGAATGTTGGCTTGGTTAGCCCTAGAATATGATCAACAAAGTAGAAAATTGATATATGATTATATTTCTTCTTTATAAATTTTTCCTTATTCTGAAATAACATAACATTCATTTTGGTATAGGTTTATCTACATATCATAAATAACCCATTGTGAAGACCATTATTGTTTGAAAATTCAAAAAGATCACATCATTGTGAATTCTCACCACAACCTAATCCCTTCACTCGATTGCTCTTTGTCCCAAACTTTGTCAACAAATTTTTCTCCCACTTTAGTCAGAGGGTGTAATTACATGGCATAAACAATTCAACACTAATTCAAAAACTAACAATAACTCAATGATGAGCATAAATATATTCGCAATTCATAAATAAAATCAAAAACAAAATTAGTATAAAAAATCATACCAATTTAGATTAACATCAATCCAAAATAAAATGTAATTTAACAAATAGAAGGTGGTTTGGATCGTGTTGAGCGAAAGAAGAGAGAGTAATGAGGGTGAGAGAAGAGAAGGTGCTATCTTGAGGCAAAGAATGGAGAGTGGTAAGGAAGGATAGAGAATATTGAAGGATTGGAGAAAAATGTAGTGGCTGGAATTTGTGGCTAGGATCTATATTTAGAAAAGAAATAAGAGAGTAATGAGGGATGCAAGAGAAGGGAGCAACATTGTCTAAGGTAGAGAACGGAAAGTGGTGAGGGAGGAGAGAGAGGAGAGAGGAAAGAATAAAGGGATGTTGACTAAGGCAGGAGAGTATTGGGAGAGAAGATAGAAGAAACCAAGACATGAAAGAAAATCGCATGCTTAAGAATATGGGAAATGAGAAAAAATTTTGGGAGGGAATTTTGAGTGAAAAAGTAAACTACTGGGAGTGTTTTTTGACCATTAGATCAACTTCAAGTTAATCTGAGATGTACATGTGGTTTACGAGGTATATTATTTAAAACTACACTATTTTATTACATAAATTTTTATTTTTTGTTATCCTGTATATCTTACAAACAACCTTCTAGTAAATTAGTGGATTAAATAATACAAATATACATGAGTTCAACAACTAAATACCAATAAATCTAGTATTACATTCAAGATGTACTTCTCCCATACACTGAAACTTTCAATAAATAAAACGATAGTCTAAGAATATAATAATTCGTACATTTATTATGGAATCAATCAACAAGCTCAAAACCCACAAACTCGTAACGATGAAGCAGTTCTATATCCATAAAATAACCCAAATGAATATGCATGCACAAAATAGCAAGAAATAATCACAAAAAAATATACTTGTTAGCTATTCACAACCCTAATATAGTCAAATACGGGAAGAGAACATATACTTGAGTAACAAAATGTAGGAATATTGGGGTCTGTGAACACCTTCATCCAATCATCATGGCTTTTGTACTCCTAATCCATTTGATTTGATGATGAATTTGGGTTTGATTAGAAATATCTTTGATTCGTTCTTTTTCCCTCAAAAATAATTGAAGTTGGACAGACTTTTTGGGTTCCTTGGAAATGAAATTGGAGAAAAATATCTCTAATGATGTTCTACAATTTTTTTTGTTGACTGGACATATATCTTTCACGTGCTCCTAAGACTACATTTGCTTTGATTGAAGTGATGGAAAATACATTAAAGGAAAATAACTTCATTTTCTTTTGGAGTTTTTTTTTACAAGAATGAGAAAGTTTTGTGAAATAATCAAAAACTATTTGTCAAATTTTTCAATTTGTATGCCATTTTATTTCTTAAAAAAATACACAAGAAACTTTTGCTTTTCTCCAGAATCTATCTCTGTTAGGCTTCAATTTCCAAAATAAGCATGAACTAATTATTAACCATAAAACCATGTGTGACCATAACTAACTACCATAACATTTAAATCAAACCCATCACCATTCATTTTCTAACTAAACAAGTCCTACAAGACATAATTCAACGATCAAAGATTATATCTAAAACCTTTACTAAAAACCAAATATCCCATCCAGCTAAATAATATTATTATAAACAAAATTCTAAGCCTCAAAAGCTGGATCCACATCTTGATTTGTCTCAAAATCCAATTCTACATGCTTACCTATAGTAGTATCTTCCTCTATACCAAAATCTAAAAAAATATCAACGGAGGGGTGAGCAAACAAACCCAGTAGAGAAATTTTCTCAAATCTAAATAAGGTTTACAAAATATATGAAAATGGATGGGTATCATTCAATAAAATAAATTATACCACTTTTGAAGTAAAACATGTGACAATTAATAGCAATCTCAATTTTTGATTTATAACTAGAAAAAAAAATCATAAAGGAGTGGAACCAATTCTCAAAGCAATAGATAATCACCACAAGAATATCTCATGTATGCAGGTAAAGTAGCATAAATATGCACACCAAGTATTTTTTAGCCCACACACATTCACTTAATCCTCTAACCAATCCTTGCAAGGATGCACAGTTTTAGGAAGTTCGTATATCAATGCATTGGCATTGATGAAATCTTATCATGAATAGTATATTAGCTCCCAGTCTCGATCCCTGCGAGTGAATACTGTGAATTCTCGAAACCACACAAGGAAGTCAAGTAGCTCCACAATGAGTGATAGGAAACTTTCGATCCCCTCAAGGTAAAAAAAAATCATCTAAGTACACTGCAATATACGGTTGAGTGCAATCCACGTTCATCACATCACACCCACCCATAAAAGAGATAATTGCCATATTTTTTTTATAAAATTCATGCATATCACAATTCATAGTTCCATAATTCTCTAAAATATAGGAATACTTTGATCAAAACATGTAAGAGATCGCCAAGAAATATTCTCAATTAAATAGTATTCTAGATCTAGGGTTTTTGATTAAAATCATACAACTTAGATGTAAATAATGAAATTTCCAAGAAACGAATCATGTGATTGAAAAGAATGTGAAATCATTGTAGATCTATTATATATATTAAAATCGGAATAAAAAAGATACATATACTTAACCCCTAATCCTCAATGAAGAAGAATGAAAAAGGAACCTTACCTTCATTTGTAAATTGTTGATGCTAACACATTTTAGTGTGATTACTATGTGTTAATCCTCCAAGATCTTGCCTATTTCCCTCTTTCCCAACTCTTCTTGGCTTTCTAGGGTTGAAAATAGCTAAAACAACCCGAAAAACATGTCCCTAGGGTCAAAAACAATTTACATAATGCAAATCTGATCAGGCAAAAACACGTGTTTGTGTTCAAACAAAGGGATTTGCATTCGAATGCAACAGCTTGAGTTCAAACACAGTAGTTGTGTTTGAACGGACTCTACTCCTAGCATCTCTTGCCTTTAATCAGGTTTTTAGTCATGATTCCTAGATTATATATCCTAATTCAATCTTCCAACCAAATTTTGACGCAGATAGAAATTGATTCACGAAATATTCCTGAAATACATTTTTATTGGTCATGAAGTCTACTTTATAATATCATAAGAATCAAATCAATAGAACTTCGAAGTAAAAAGTTATGGTCTACACAATAAGTTTGTATCAAATTCCTTCATATCTAAAAATTCTCCGAATATATGTTTTCACCCAAACATACATCAAATCACCTATACTAAGGTTATTTAGTGTTCCAAATCCATTTTTGATGTTATTTTCATCTAATTAGGTTTAGAATTTCACTAACTCAATTCCTCTTAAAAGTTAAAAACCAAAACAAGTCTAGTAAGATTTCAACAATTTCTACAGTACTCATTTAACAACAATCTATTTATCACAACTCAATACAATTCATAATAATCTAATATAATTTAAAATAAATACATAGGGTCTTACAATCTCCCTTCATTTATATTTGCCACTCAATCCAACCATAGTTAGCCCTTACTTGATTAATTTGAATATAGACATGGGACGTACAAATAAAAAATAAATGAATACGAACATGGTCAAGGCTACATAGTGTTGTAAGGAATACAAGACAACAAAAAAACCAATACAACTCTCTAGAATTCTACCAAAACAGAATAAAAAATAAGACACTAATCCTTGCTTTTTGAGGCCTCCTTACAACTTAAAATAAGAGACTAGAGAGCATAACAAAAACACTATTAAATACATCAAATATCAATAACTAACATCATCTAACTAAAAATCTCAAAATAAACATAAATTAAGTCTTTAAGGTTACATCCAAATACCTTAAATTAAAAAAAAAATCTACCCTAACTAGAAAGCATTGATATATATTGTTTCATCATATAAACTTTGAAACTAAGTTGGTAAAGAACTCTCTAAGCTTCCAAAGTCAGATCCACATCCAAATCCACTTCAAAATCCAACTCCACATTCTCACCTAAATTTATATCCTCTTTAATACCAATATCTCAAAAAGGTTAGGGGAAAGGGTGAGCATAGCCTTGTAGGAAAACTTTTTCAAACCTAAAAAAGTTTAAAAATAAGTGAAATAGGTAGGTATCAATTTACAAAATAACAAATGTAACTTTTAAATTAAAACATGTGACATTTAATAATGATCTCAAGTTTCGATACATGTGATAAAAATTGATAATAAAATGGATCATTTAGTAAACAAAAGCTCATAACAGGAATATCTTATGTACACATGTTGATTAACAATAGTTTACGCACCAAATTATTTAGTTCACACACACATACATATAAATCATCTAATCAAACCTTGCAAGTATATACCATTTTAGGAAGCGCATATACCGACCCATCTATATTTGATAAAATATTTTCAACAATAGTATATTAACCCTTAACCTCGATGCACGTGAGAAAATAATACAATTTAAAGGAATCTTGGAAAGAACCAAGTAACTGTAAAATCCAGGTAAATTTAAACTTTTTTCAAAAAAAGGGTAAAATAGTAATTTGCCACTACAATGCGAGTTTAAAATCAGTATTTTTTTAAATCTCGGATGATGCAATGGATCTCACCATTAGATTCGTATCGCGGAATGGAGCTACCCTGTTAATTTTCATCGAATTTTGAGATAGTCGAATTTTATATATTTTTCGAGAAAATTGGGTGACGAATGAACTTTCAAAGGTCCCCAAAAATAGAAATTATGAAATTTCCTTAAAATTGAGTGAAGTTTAAATAAAATTAATTTGAACTAAAATCGAAATTTAATTAAGTCGTTTCGGATTAAAAACGGACTCAGAAGTAATAAACGTGCGAGGCAATGTGGACCGCGTAATTAAAAAGTATAAATAGGGGTTAATATCTAAAAAATCAGATATTTTCTTACCTTTGTTCAACTGTGTTCAAATGTTAGAAGAGAGAGAAGAGAGGAAATTTATTTTCTACATTTCTTTCTCCGATCCAAGGAGTTCCGTCGATCGGAATTGCTTCAACCAAGAATTAAAGTTGGTCTACGCAACGAAGGCTATGCATACGTACCAAGAATGAGGGATTTCACCGAAGATCCAAGGGGAGGATCTTGTGAAGTTAAGAGTTTTTGGAGCTAGGGAGATGTCTTGGAGCTTCTAGTCTTCATCTTACGCTCCAAGAGGTAGGATTCCTCCTACTTTGGTTCATTTTCTTACCTAAGGTGTATTATGAATGGGGTAAAGGTTCGGAATAACCTAAGTCACTTGACTATGGTTAAGGAATAGAGGAAATGAGTATGGAAATGGCTTAGACCAAATCCTAGCAAAGTTTGGTATTGGGGAAGTACTTGTGCAATCCCTTAAAACTTGATATCTTGAGCATGCTATATGTTTATAGTGCTTGTACATGAAGTGTGTTGTTAACATGCTTATAAAATTTATTAGAAGGAAATGTTAATATGTGCTAATTGATGTATTAACATTGTGATCATCTATGGTAATTTTATGCATTCATGAAATTGCCATGACATATATGAGATATGTGGTTAAAAGGCTCATGTGACATTCTTTATATATGAGTATGACATTGATTACACAATGGTTCATTACATTGCATATTGCATGGAGAAAATGCATCACATTCGTGAGATTAGGCATAAGTGTGGGTGTGCATGCATGATTTTATCAATACCACTCTTGCTGATTGATATGTGGACTCAGAGATGTTGGATCGAACATCCCATGGAGTTGCATGTTGTATGAGAAAAACTTGTGTCATGTATAGCAAGAAGGGCTAGACACTCCCTCAGGTGAAAAATCCAGTTACTTAGTTCATACACTCCCCTATAATGAAATTCTGGAAAAGTGTAATGGCGTACGGAGCTAGCGGTGTGATTCCAAAATTCGATACCCAATAAAGACACATGATTTTGTAATACAAAGTTTTAATTTGATGGGAAACATCCATGAATGAAATGGTTTTATAAACATATAGTTCAAAATTCAGAAACGATCATTGGATGTATTTCATCAATGATAAAGGTTTTACACTTGCATTGTATAGTGTGGTGAGAGACGGTGAGGGCTCGGGTTGAGGTGCATGAGTGAATCCCATTTCATTCATAACATGGCATGGTAGATCCGAACATGAATCATGTATATTCTTGATTGGAATGATTATATGATTGTGAATGTTGTATATGAAAATTGCATATGCACTTAAGTTGGGGAGTAGCCTCTGTAGGAAATATTCTACTGGGTGTTGGCTCATCCAATATAGGAAACATTTCAGGTGCGGGGTTCCTACTGGGAGAGGACTCGCATTCGGGGCCTCAACGATGAAGAAAAACAAACTTGTGGCTTTTGTGGCATATTTTGTGTAATCTTTGTTGGAACAATGTTTTAACATGTATAAATTATGCAAATGCATGTAATAGAACTTGTATGGATTATGAACAATGTAGAAAATGTCATTATCCATGTTTGGAATGAGTTTGGAAAGGTTTTGGATGAATTGGAAATGAGAATTTAATGAAGCATAAAATTCTAGGCAAAACCTTCCGGAAGGTCACAACAACCTTCCAAAAGGTTAGTGTAAATTTTCTGTCCAGTAGGTAAAACCTACCGGAAGGTCCACAAATTCTTTCGGAAGGTTCATGCAATCTTTCATCCAATGGGCAAACCTTCCAGAAGGTAAGTAAACCCTTCTAGTAGAAATTAGTCCAGTAGGTAAAACCTATCGGAAGATCCATAAAACCTTCCAGTAGAAATTTTCCAGTGAGCAAACCTTCCAGAAGGTCCATAACAAAACCTTCCGAAAGGTTTCTCAAAAATCTGGAATTTTAAGAATGCATTGTCATACTCTTGGGCTATGTGTTCTTTGGTTCTAATGACACAAATGGACCTTAAATGAGATATATTGGGATATGTTGAACCTCGATGGGATTAAATGATAAAAGGAAAACACGGATCCTCGAGTGAATTGTAATCCTGATTACAGAAATGTGATAGACATGATGTCGGGTTATGCGACAATCATGGGTATTTTCGCGGGTTGACGGGTGGTCAACAGGACCCTCGGTTTTAGGGGCATCACAAACTCCACTAAGAGCAATAAGGAACCTTCAAACCCCTTGAGGTAAGAAACCTATCTAAGCACTCTGCAAACGTTCATCACATTCACCCATATAAGAGATAATATCCACATTTTTCAATGACATCCATGTATACCCAAAATCATAGTTCCCCAATTCTCAAAATAGAAGAACCTTTAAGAAAATGTGTAAGAAATCATTAATAAACATTAGCAATTTGATTATATTCTTTAAAACCAGAGAAAATTTAAACTTTTATGAAAAAGGGCAAAATGGTAATTAGTTGCTACGGTACGGGTTAAAAATCTGAATTCTTCTACAACTCAAATGACAAAATGGACCTCACCTTTGGATTTTCTTGCAAAATCTAGTTACCCAATCAATTTTTGTCAAATTTCAAGAGAGTCAGATTTTTTACGTTTTACAATGCGAACGGGGCGTCATGTGATCAAAATAAATGCCATCAGGTATTAATGGAGAAATACAAAAAATAGTTTAAAGTTAGTTTCATATAAAATATATTAAACATAACATGTGAAGAGATTTAAATGATTCGGGATAAAATCAGATCAAGAAAAGATGGACGAGTGGTGCAACGAGGGTCAAGTATCCAAAGGTTATTATAAAAAGGGAGAAAAATCAAATTTTCCCCCATTTTGGCTGCTGAGTTTTTTGAAAAAGAGAAGGGAAGAGAAGAGAGAGAAAAAGGAGTTTTCTTCAAGCTTCTCTCTATGATCTAGAGCAAACATTTCATCGAATCGCCTCGGGCTAAGAACGCAAGTTATTTTACCCGAAAAGAGCTACATCTACGTACGAAGAATCAGAGATTTTACCTAAATCTCAAAGATAGAATTTTTGAAAATCAAGGTTTGAAGCTTGATTTGGCTTCTTGGGAGTTTCTACCACTCATATTACGCTTCAAGAGATAAAGGTTCGTCTCCTAGCTATGTTTATTTTCAACCTAGGGTGTGCGTATGAAATGGACAGAGTAATTAGAGATGAAATCTCTTGTTTAAATATACTCATAGTGTAACTAGAGTATGAAAAATGGTATAAGAATGTATAAAACCAATTTCACATGAGAATGTGATAAATTGGGCATGATTATGTGTTTACATGATTTTGTGCCTTTTGGGTGTTTGATAAAATGCCTATGATTTATTAAGTATGTTATTTGAATAAAATTGATATAACATGATTTGTGATAATGATTGAAATGTAATTATATGCTTTATGATATAAGTTACATTGAGGAATTGGAATTGTTCATGTTGTTCTCATGACATGTTGAACATGATGTTGAAATTGCAATTGAAAACTTGGTTGCATAATGGTATGGAATGCAATTGTTTATTACATTTGCATCTACATTGGGGGCACCACATTCGTGGTCATGTGACATGAGTGTGGGTGTGTGCATGTTTTTGATCAAATACCATTCTTGGTGAATGACAAGTGGGCTCGAGAGAGTTGGATCAAAGTTCGACTAAATCGCACAGTTGCATGGAAAACTTGTGTCAAGTATAGCAAAAAGGACTAGATTCTTCTTCAAGTGCAAGACCTAGTTACTGGTTTATACACTTCCGATGGTGAAAGGCCAAAAAAGTGTATTGGTGTACGCAAAACCAAAGGTTAAATACCAAAATTCATGACAGTGTGGTGGACCATTGGTGCAAGTCCAGACAGTCACCTACCTAAGAAAGACACATGGTCTATTTGATAAATTGTCATAGGATGCATAGCATCAATGGCAAGGACTTAAAAAGCTCGAATTTACATGCATGGAATTGCATGTGTTATGGGAGCCGATGGTGGACTCGGGTTGCGTTGCAGGTTTGAGTCTCACCTCATAACATGACATAGCATTGTGACATTCATCATTAAATTGTATATTCTTGAATGGATATTTGTTGATTGTTGAATTGCATGCGAACATTTCATATTCATCTGGGTTAGGGAGCATCCTCTTTAAGAGATATCCTATTGAGCGTGACTCACCCTTGATGGGAATATCATTTCAGGTGCAGAACAAACACCGGTGGATGGCCCTCACAAGAGACCTTGTTGAGCAGAAGCCAGATTGTGGCTTTAAATTGCATTTTGTAAACCAAATTGTGTAATTAGTTTTGGTCATTTAATGTTGTATAAACGATTGTAAAATGAACTCATATGGACTATATTTTGTGTAAATTTGATAAAAATGTGAGTTTGGGTAAATGTTGTATGAGATTGGGTGAGTTTAAGTTTAAAAATGATTGAATTGGGAGAAAACTGGGTCTTGCTTGTAAAACCCGGGTAAATTTGAATTTTATGAAAAAAAAAGAGCAAAATAGTAATTTGTCACTACTGTACGGGTTGAAAACCTAAATTTTTCTAGAACTCAGATGATGAAATGACCCTCATCATTGGATTCGTCTCGCAAAATCTAGTAACCCAGTCAATTTTCGTTGAATTCTCAAATAGTCAATTTTTTGCGTTTTACGAGGTAATCGGGTGTCCTGTGACCTAAAAATAAGATATGGAATAAAATTTTGAAAATTAAAAAATAATTTAAATGAAGTTCATATAATAATATTTTAAACTTGAACTAGGACAAAATTTAAATCATTTTGGAACAAAATCAGACATGAGAATGGACGCGTGGTGCAACAAGGGCCAAACATTCCAAGGGGTATAAATTGGGGAGAAAATATCAGATTTCCTCCCCAAATTTCTGCTGGGTTTCATTGGACAAAGGAGGAGAGGGAGAAAGAGAAAAATTCTAACTTTCCTCTACGATCTATGAAGTTCCTTTGGTCGGAATCCTTCGGGCCAAGTATCAAAGTTGATTTACACGATGAGAGCTACACCTACATACCAAAAAGGATGGATTTCACTAAAGTTTCTGAGATTAGATTTTTGGAAATCAAGGGTTTTGATCTTGGGTTGTATTCTTGAAGGTTCTACCATTGTTTTTACCCTTCAAGAGGTAGGATTTTCTCCCTAATTAGGTTTATTTCCAACCTACGGTGATTATATGGAATGAGTAGGGTCGTAGAGGTGTATAACACTTACCTATTGTTGTTAATTTGATGAAATGGGTATAATGTTGATATATGCTTGGTGACATATTGACATTAAGATGATTTATGGTGATTATATGCTCATGATTTAATTGGCCATGGAAAATGTTGTAAAGTGATTGAGTTAGTTCATATGGTGCTCATAACATACTAAACATGATATTAATATTGCAATTGTACATTACATTACATATGCACGGAGATATCACATTTGTGGGCATTTGACATGAGTGTGGGTGTGTGTGCATGTTTTGATCAAATATCATTCTTAGTGGATGATACATGGGATCAGGATGGTTGGACCGAGGTTCGACTGAGTCGCATAGTTTGCATTGAAATGGGGTTAGGGTTAGCAAGCAGGGCTAAACTATCCCTTGGGTGCAAGACCCGGTGATTAGGATACGTACTCCCTTGGTTTAGTCCATAAAGTGTATCGGTGTACGCAGAACTATTAGTGGAAGTCTATGAATTCTATGTTGGTTGGGTGCCTATTCGTGTAAGTCTAGAAATACCCACCCCAAGAAAGACTCGAGATTTAAAATGGTCATTTGATGTGTAACATAAATGGCGGATTCATACACATTGACATTTGTTGAGTTGCATGTGTGAGTTTCATCTCATATTATGACATGGCATAAAAAAGTCCATCATTGAATTGCATATTCTTGAATGGATTGTTTTGTTGCTTGTTGAATTGCATGTAAACATTTCATATACATCTAGGTTGGGAAGTAGCCTCTTTAGGATAAACATTTCAGGTGTCGGGTATACACTGGTGGACAACTCTCATTCGGGGCCTCAAGGATGAAGAAAAGCCGAAATGTGGCATTATTTTGTACTTTTGAAAAATCATTATGTAAACTTAGTTTTGGCATGTAATTATATGGAAATAGTTGTAATGGAACTGATATGAACTGTTTTGAATGTAAATTTCATGATATATGAGTCTGGAATGGAGTTTTACATGTTAGAATGGATTGGAAAGTGTAAACGAATGAAATGGGCAAAACTAGGCACACCTACCGGTTGGACTTTTAGCTATCCTACCCGTAGATGTGGTCCAATAGGCATTATCTACCGGTAGAACATCATTTTTCACAGGTCAAACTTTTCTAGTAAGATTCTCCTATCGGTAGAACGTCACTGTTCCTACCAATAGAAGAATTCCAGTAGGCTCTTTCTACCGATAGAACAATAACTTCTTCTACCGCTTGGTTTTCTTAGATTTTCTAAAAACAAAGGTCTAGTGTACAATTTCTACCGGTAGGACTTGGATCACTTCTACTGGTATGTTTTCCTAAAACTTCAAAATTTTGAAATGTTTTACTAAGCTCTTGGGCATTGTTTTCTCTTGCTCAAAGATGTTCTATGGGATATAAATGATGATAAATTATTGTGTAAAGGACCACAGATGTGTGGGTTATGATCCTAGTTAAGGGGATCCTATTGACATGATGTCGGGTGGTGCGACAATCACTTTTACTTTAGCGGGTTGATGGGTGATCAATGGTTGATAAAGAACCCCTAGTTTTAGGGGTGTCATAGTGCTATCGGTAGCACGTTGATTAGTTACCAGTAGCACAATTGCAGTGGGCAGCTACTGGTACCTCGTTTCATAGCTACTAGTAGATCATGGGTAGTGGGCTTAGTTGTTAGCACAAAATATTGCATATCATGTATCTCTTTGCACCCTTTTATACTTGCATTTGTGGTGAAAATGGGAGAAAATGCATTTAATATAACAATTAATGGAGTTTTGTGTGATTGTAGGTAATGAGTGGGTAATGGCGTGTGTTAAACTTCCATTATAGTGCTTAAAGACAATGGAGAAGAAATAGAGGCTTAACGGGCAGCTCAGAAGGTCAAGAAACCAAGAAAATGACAAATCAAGTGAAAACCTACTGATAAGTTTGGTCATAGTTCTACCGGTAGGTTTTGTACACTGGAAATCTTCTATTGCTGCCTCTGCCAAAACCTACCGGAAGGTTTTGCTTACTAGAAAAAATCTACCGGTAGGTGTTGTCATCGTTCTACCGGTAAGTTTTGCCCAAAAACACCAAAAGCTTGCAATTCAAACTTTACCAACTTGGGAGGCCCACCTCTACTTCTCCCTCACATACCCTGACATATTCTATATACAAGCATGCTTCCCTACACCTAGACGCTGACTTTGGAAGAAAGAACATGGAAGAGGAAGCGAAAGAAAGCAAGGGCATGGTGGGGTTGTGAGCATGACCTATCCTTGATTGTGTAAGTGTCCAACTACTTCCCCATGCTTGGAAGTCAGCTTAAACAGACCCTAAGGGGACCATGGACGAAAATGGAAGGGGATTCTACACCATTGTTTAGCTTTTATATAGTTTTAGAGAGGGAAGCTCTAAGAATGAAGACGTAATTTTAGAGAGAGAAAGTTTGATTTTTGCATGTTCTCACCCATTTCACTTGTAGTAATTTGTATTTCACTTGTAATATTTATTTCTTGCACTTTTATCTCATGTATTTCAAGTGTAATCAAGTTTAGTTTCATGTTCTTGAATTTCGATGTTTACAATTGGGTTTTTTTTTTTTCCAAATCTTTGTTGTTGGTTATGAAATGAATTCTCTTTTGTAGTTTAACTTTTTATTGCATTAATACAAGTTCAAGGGTTTTCTTTATCTCTATTTCATCTCTAGTTCATCTCCATGTTTCTTTACAATATGTATGCTTTTGCTTTGAATATGGGTAGCTAAGCTTTTTGTTGGCTAATCCAAGGGGAGCTTCCTCTTGGGTATGCTAAATCAACTCTCCCCAATTCTTCCTTGTAGTGTAAAGTGTTTGATTTGACTAGGTTGAGTGCGGATGTGGTTGTGATATCTTGATATTCTGTAGAATTGTCATAGGGTATGCTTGAGCCTACATCTCACATTAGTCCCTCACTTTCTACAAATCAATCAAACGCCTAGGCACTATTGGTTGAATGAATTGAGTTGATTTGGCATTCCCATTGGAATGACCTCTTCAAATTAGCCAACCTTGTTTTTCTTGCATTTTAGCAAAAATCCTCTCTCACCAAAACACAAACTCACAAGATTTTACACTTTTCTACTTTTACAAAATCACCTTTACTACAATTCAACCTTCCTTCCCTGAGGAGACGAACTTGGAATACCCATTTCAAGTAAAACACAACACTTGCAAGTCTCTTTACGCTTGGGGAGCACTTTTGCGCACACACACATTTTCATTCACACACACGTTTTTCCCATTTCTAGCATCGAACCCGAATGAGAGTGACACTCACCTACTCACATAAGCCATATACACATTCGAGCGTTGGTGTTTGGAGATTAGGGTGAAACAATACCAAGCACTCAACTATCAGTTGCTAGGTTCATAGCTACCGATAACTCACAGGTTGAGGGCTCAGCTATCAGTAGCAAGTACATGAGCTACCAGTAGCTCCTCCAAAATTTTCAAAATTTTAAAATAACTTTGCCAAGCCTTCGAACCTTGAGCATTTTTGTTCAAAGGATGTAAATGGAGTAATATTTATGGCAAATTGATGGACATAACCTTGGAATGGTCGTATGATGACGTGGTTTCGGGTTATGTGTCATGTACGGGTATTTTCACGGGTTGATGGGTGATCAATGGGTTGAGAAAAGACCCCTGATTTAAGGGCCTTCATAGCTTGGTATCAAAGCTTAGGTTCTTGATTTACCTAAGGCTTGCGGGGCAAGGGTCTAGAACATTGCATTCATTGTGCGTTTCATGTTATGTGCTCTAAATGCTATATGTTATGTGTTATGTGATATGTGAATAATATGCAAGATTAAATGTATATGGAAAGGAGACACTAGAGTTAAGAGAACATAACCTTAGGGGTCAAAAAGAGAAGGAACAAGATTGTTCATGGGATAGAGGTCTACTAGTGGGTGGTACACATTCTACTAGTAAGACAATGAGAGAAATCTCAATATTTTGACTTTGATCCCTAGCTTGGGATACTAAGTTAGTACTTTATTGCTATTTGATATGTGTGTAGATGGAAAATAGAGGGAGAGGACATCAGAACGATCGAGGAGTTGGGGTAGAACAAAAACCAACCACCACTAGCCTTTGACCAACAAGCCTTCATGGAGGCTATAGGCACAAGGGCAACAACCTTTGCACAAGCTAGCGCCAACATGGGCCAAAGTGGTTCTAGTAACCTTCAAAAGTTTAAGGCACACAAGCCACCTACTTTCGTGGGAGGGTCATATCTGATGGTAGCCGACCATTAGTTCCAACAAGTCGATAAGATATTAGAGGTTATGGAGATCACTTCCGATGTCACTAAGATAAGGCTAGCTGCATTCCAACTTGAGAGAGACAAAGAAACCCATCTATGGTGGGATTGGGCAAAGACCTCAAAGAACCTATAGGCAAGGACATGTGGTGAGTTTCGTGAGCTCTTCATGGACAAGTACTTTCCTTCGGCTCTTCGACAAGGGAAAGCCCAAGAATTCTTGGGTTTGAAGCAATGGACTATAACAATGATGGAATACATGGCTAAGTTTACCAAGTTAGTCCATTTTACTAATGATTATGTGGCCACAGACATGGCCAAAATGAGGAGGTTCGAGGATGGTTTGAAGTTGTCCATCTAGGGAAGATTGTGGGTCACCGTCGACAAGATTTGGAATAGATAGTCGAGACGACCATGGCCATTGAAAGAGAGATGGAAGACGTAAGAGGCATCCAGGAGGCGGGTGCTAAGAACAAGAAAAAGGAGGGTCAATCCTCTTCTTCTAGTTCGAGAAGAAGTAAAAGACATCTACCCACGTCTTCTTCTCAACAAGGTCCCATATAAGGGTCGTCCACCAGCCTTTGTCCTTCACTTGAAATGTTATTCCCACCAAGGGTGAGCCACGCTCAATAGAGTATCTCCTAAAGAGGCTACTCTCCAATCCAAATGCATATGAAATATTTACATACAATTCAACAATCGACAAACATCTATTCAAGAATATACAATTCAATGATGAATGCTACAATGATATGCCATGTTATGAGGTGTGACTCACACATGCAATGCAACCCGAACCCTCCACCGGCTTCCATAACACATGCAATGCCATGCATGTAAATCCAAACTTTTCAAGCCCTCACCATTGATGCTATGCATTCCATGAAAATTTATCAAATAAATCATGTCTTTCTTGGGTAGGTGACTTCCTGGTCTTGCACCAATGGTCCACCACACTGACACGGATTTTGATATTTTAGCCCTGGTTCCGGGTATACTAATACACTTTTTTGGACTTTCACCGTCGGAAGTGTATAAACCAGTAACTGGTTCTTGCACCCAACAAAGAATCTAACCTTTCTTGCTATACCCAACAAAAGTTTTCCATGCAACCATGCGATTCAATTAAACCTTGGTCCAACTCTCCCAAGCCCACTTATCATTCACCAAGAATGGTGTTTGATCAAAAGCATGCACACACCTACACTCATGTCACATGCCCACAAATTTGACGCCTTCGTTGCATATGCAAATGTAATGAAAAATAGCAATTCATAGCATTATGCAACCAAGTTTTCAATTGCGATTTTAACATAATGTTCAACATGTCATGAGCACAACATGAACAATTACAATTCCTCAATGTAACTTATATCATAAAGCATATAATTACATTCCAATCATCATCACAAAGTATGTTATATCAATTTCATTCAATAACATACTTAATCAATCATAGAAATTTTATCAAACACCCAAAAGACACAAAATCATGTAAACACATAATCATGCCCAATCTATCACATGAATCACCAAACAAGCAATTTCAACAATACCCAATTCATATGAAATTGGTTTTATGCATTCTTATATCATTTTCCAAACTCTAGTTACACTATGAGTATATTTAAACAAGATATTTCATTTCTAATTATAATACCCATTTCATACATAAACCCTAGGTCAAAAATAAACCTAGATAGGAGAGGAACCCCACCTCTTGAAGTGTAATACAAGTAGTAGAAACTCCCAAGAACCCAAATCAAGATTCAAATCTTGATTTTCAAAATATCTATCTTTGACAATTTGGCAAAATCCGTGATTCTCCATATGTAGACATAGCTCTGGTTGTGTAGAACAACTTTCGTTCTTAGCCTAAGGCGATTCGACGAAAGGTTTGCCCTAGATCATAGAGAAAAGCTTGAAGAAAACTCTTTTTTCTCTCTCTTCTCTTCCCTTCTCTTTTCCGAACAACCTAACTACCAAAATGGGGGAAAAATATGATTTTTTTTCCCTTTTTTATGCCCCTTGGATACTTGGCCCTCGTTGCGCCACACTTTCATCTTTTCTTGATCCTATTTTATCCCGAATTATTTAAATTTTATCTCGTGTTATGTTCAATATATTTTATGTGAACTAAATTTAAATTATTTTTTGTGTTTCACCATTAAAATCCGATCACGTTTATTTTGGTCACACAACGCCCGTTCGCACCGTAAAACATAAAAAATCCAACTGTATCAAAATTTAACGAAAATTGATTAGGTAACTAAATTTCACAAAACGAATGCAATAGTTATGTCCGTTTTGTTATCTGAGTTCTAGAAGAGTTTGGGTTTTTAACTCATATCGTTGTGACTAATTACCATTTTGCTCTTTTTCATAAAGTTCAAATTTTTCTAGGATTTACATTCTTCTCCCTTAAAAGAAATTTTGTCCCTGAAATTCACACACATGCATATACAATCACATGTATATGCAACAAGTCATATAATACTACATGACTATAAGAATGTACCTCCATCCTTGAAGAAGAATGGATAACTGTCACGTATAGTGTCCTCACGCTCTCATACTGCCTCGTCTACACCGCGGTGCTGCCAAAACATCTTCACCAGCCTCATGGTCTTGTCTCACAAAAACTTGTCTTGGCTATCCATAATATGCACTGGTCCCTCCTCAAAGGTCCTTTCCGCATCAACTACTAGCTCATCCCAATCCACCACATGCATAAGATCTGGAGTGTACTTCCAGAGCATGGAAACATGAAACACTGCGTGAACCACAAGTAGATTTGGCAGTAATGGCAACTAGTAAGTGATTGTGTCAACCTTCTCGAGAACCTCGAATGGCCTGATATACCTCAACGATAACTTTTCTCACTTCCCAAACCTTACCACTCTCCTCTTAGGCATCACCTTCATCCAACAAATTGGAGAACAATATGGCCTCCCATAAAATGCCTCATAGGGTGCCAGTTGTATACTTGCCTGATAACTATTGTTGTAGGCAAACTCCACTAAGGCCAGATGCTCCTCCCAACTACCCTTGAGATTTAGGATGAATGCCCACAACATGTCCTCTAATGTCTAGATGGTCCTCTCTAACTGACCGTCGATCTGAGGATGAAAAGCTCATCATCAACTGTATCCCCATGGCCCACTAAAAAATCTCCCAAAAATTGGCCGTGAACCTGAAATCTTGATCTGATACTATAGATATGGGCAAACCATATAACTAGACTATCTCCTATATGTACAACCTACAGAATTCGTCTAATGTGAACATCATCCGCACTGCCAAAAAATGTGTTGACTTCGTAAGCCAGTCCACTGTCACCCAAACAGTGTCATACCCCTACGATGGCTGTGGCAAGTGGGTCACAAAATCCATAGTTACATGTTCCCACTTCTACTCAGTCACCTCCAAAGGCTACAGCAACCTGTTGGTCTCTAGTGCTCAACTTTGACCTACTAATATGTGAGACACCTACTAACAAAGTTTCTGACGTGTTTCTTCATCCCACTCTAATAGTACTAGTGGTGAAACTATCTAAGGATCTATAGCAAAATGAGAGTAATGAAACTATCTAAGGATCTCCTCTCTCAAATCCATAGCCTGGGGAACCACAACCCTTCCCCTGAACCAAAGACCACCATCCGTAAGAATGGTCCAACCCTCGTCACCTATACCTAATTGTACCTAGTCTCTGATGGACAATATCTACTTGATCGCATTCACCGTAATCACCAAAAATGATTCTGGTAATGTGTATGTGGATTACACGGTTAATTGAGTGTCACTCTCCCTCGGATATCTTGCAAGAAATGGGAAAAACGTGTATGTGGATGAAAGTGTGTGTGTGTGTGTGCAAAAATGCTCTCCAAGCGAAGAGAGACTTTTGAGTGTTGTGTTTTACTTGGAATGGATATTCCAAGGTCGTCTCCTCAGGGAAGGAAGGTTGAATTGTGTGAAGGTGATTTTGTGAAAATGAAAAAGTGCAAAATCTTGTGAGTTTATGTTTTGATGAGTGGTGTCTTTGCTAAAAATGCAATGGAAACAAGGTTGACTAATTTGAAGAGGTCATCCCAATGGGAATACCAAATCAACTCAAAACATTCTTCCAATGGTGCCTAGGTGTTCAATTGATTCGTAGCAAGTGAGAGACTAAAATGGAGGTGAGGGTTCAAGCATACCCCGTAAAAAGTCAATGGTGTATCAAGAGTTCACAACCACGTCCACACTCAACTTAGTCAAACCAAACCATCTTACACTACGAGGAGGAATAAAAAAGAGTTGATTTAGCATACTCAAGAGGAAATCTCCCTTGGATTAGCCAACTTAAAACTTAGCTAGTCATATTAAATGCAAAGACACATAATATGAAGAGACATTGTGAAGAGATGAAGATTGAAACTTGTATTAATGCAAGAAAAGTTAAACTACAAAGAAATGCATTTAATACCCATTTGAAAAGCTTGAGAGGAAAAACTTCAATGTAAGAATGATAGATTCAAGGATGCATAACTTAACTTGAAATACACTTGAAATAAATGACATTAAAGTGCAATAAATAAAGATTAAAAGAGTCTTGCAGTTGAATACAAGTGAAATGAGTAAGAAGAAAGCAAAAAATCAAACTTCTCTCTCTAAAATTATGTCTTCTTTCTTGAGCTTCTCTCTCTACAATGCTGAATAATTTGTCAACAATGGTGTAACTCCCTGCATTTTCGTCCATGAGGCTCCTATAGCCTATGTGTGTAGGTCTCCCATAAATGGGGATTAAGTTGATGGCTTGAACAAGATAGGACAAGTCCAGCCTGTAACTTCCTAGGCTCCTACCTTCTCTCTCATCCTCATTAATGCAATGGCCTCCAAAGTTCAACCTTAAGTGTAGGGAGGTAACAAGTGGTAGAATCATAGGTGAGACCCCCAAGTAACAAAGCTTGAGTTGTAGGTGATACACATTTCTGGGCAAAACCTTACGGAAGGTCGAAGCAAACCTTCCGAAAGGTTTTAGTAGAGGTAGAAGAAAAAGTTGTCCAGTAGTGCAAACCTTTTGGAAGGTTGAAGCAAATCTTCCGGAAGGTCTTCTTTCAGTGTGCAAAACTTTCCGAAGGTAGTTCAATGTGCAAACCTTCCAGAAGGTTTTCTCCAGATTTGCCTTTTTCTTGATTTATTCAACTTCCAACCCTCCCTTTAAGCTACCCCTCATCTCTATAGACTTTGAACACTACGATGGGGCTTAACTTAAGTCATTTCCAACTCTTTACCTTCAATCACATAGCAACACCATTAATTGTTTGCTTAATTGTATTTCCTCCCATTTCCACCACAAAAACAAGTATAAAAGGGTATAAAAGCATACATAATGTGCAATATTTTGTGCTAATCACACCCCCTAACTTGAGTTTTACTAGTCCCTAGCAAACTTTATTTCAAACCACAATAAATGAAACTACAACAACCCATTCATACAAGTAACTCATCGAACATTCAAAACGCAAAAATTACAATGCAATTAAAGAAATAACTTGGGCAAGATAAAATGAAACAACTGTAGTATTTTTCATTAATCATTTAAAAAAGTTCAATACAATGAGTTAGAGTTCAAAAACAAAACGGCCCAACATCCTAGAAGTACTTCTACTAGGCTAACAAAACTAACCCTAATTGTGTACAACCTAAAACCAAAAGAAATAAAACAAGTAATGTGACAACACCCTACTCGTCATCCTCATCTCCATCATCCTCCTCCTCTCCAGCATCACAATCATCATTCTCCTCATCACTCTCCTCCTTGTCTTCAAAATCGAAGCCTCCCACCTTAGCAACTGTAGAAGTCATGGGAGCAGAGGTAGAAGGTCCGGTAGCCAGAGGTGGAGGAGGTCCACCTGGGATGGGCTCGCCCAAGAAAGTATGATGAAACATCCTAGTCACCATTAATGACAGCCCATATATCGTAGTCTCCAAAGCATCCAAATACTGTGACACAGTATGAGTCGAGATAAAAGTAGAAGGTCCAGAAGAGGATACCCCAGCTGAGGATGGCTCAAGACCTAAGGTACTAAATCTCTTACCCCCAGTCCTCGCTACCCTCTTACTGCTACTTGATTTTCTAATGGCACCAGTCTTAGGGGGGAGCAACACATCATGTTGTAGGCCTTTACCTTGCAGTGGGAGCATATCCTAGGTTGCCGAAGGGGAGATTCACCTTCGACTTTGCAACCTGAGTGAAGTCCTTCATGAACTCCTAGATCAAAAGAACTATGTCCATTTGCATCCCGGTCATGAAGGCATGTAGAAGTGTCAGCTTCTCAGCATCAGGGTTCTTCTCCACACCCTTAGGACTCAGATTGTAATGTAGGATTGTGTTCATCACCCCGTAGGAGTGCTTGAAGCCCTCAACCAAATTTGTCCCTTTGAATTTAGTAGGGTCATCATAGGTGAGCTACAAATACTCAGAGAGTGTTTTACTCCCTTCAACATTGTGTGGGTAGATGGGGGTATTAGAGGGAGGCCTCTGGTGATTCAAAAGGTAACAATCATATCTGGGGTCACGTCAAATGTCTTCCCCCTCACATTTGTCCTAAGAATATGGCCATCCTTGCCACAACCTTCAAATTCCTATAAAACTCCCTACACAAAGCCAGGTTATACCCATTAACCTACTTAAACGAAACCCCCAATCCATAACCCTCGATAATCCTCACCACTTCGTTATTTGGCCAAAGGGTGATCTTATCCACAAACCACTCACATGTGACATTTTTCTCATCTATCCTTTGCTTGTGAGCATCATGTCTTGCTTTTGTCCTCCTCTACTCCTTATCTCCACTACTCAGCCCCTCCATACTCCTCTTGTGGGAACTAGTGCTTGTGGGTTGAGTGGAATCCAGACCCATGCGCTTGGTGTGGGCCATGAGAACCAACAGTGCCTGAACACCCATAAATGTAAAAAAAACCACATCAAAAGTTGCTCGATGGGCTCAAAAGAATCAAGGGAGTTCCTATCCATACAAGCCATTGCAATGCAGCTAAAGATTTTTGAGAATAACTAAGAGAACTTGAGATTTAGAGAAAAGATAAACCTAGGGTTTTAAGAGAGAACTCCAAGAATTTTTAGTAGAAATCAGTCAATAAACAACCTAGCTATGGAAAATGGAAGATTAAAGGGGTGGGTGATTATTCTTTGAAGTTTGGAAGAGATTAGAGAGAGAGAAGAGAGTTTGGGAGCTTGAGTTTTGAGGGAATGTGAAGGATTTCTCAAAAAACTGAACTTAAAACCCTCATTTTTAGCCTTCTAGGCAAGACCTTCCAAAAAGTCAAAGCAAACCTTCTAGAAGGTTTTGGCAGAAGCTGAGGCAAAAGCTGTCCAATATGAAACCTTCTGGAAGGTCAAAGCAAACCTTCTAAAATGTTTTGCACACTGGGAAAAACCTTCTAGAAGGTTAATAACCAAACCTTCTAAAAGGTTTTGCCCTTCTTGTAAAACAATTCCTATGCTCCAAAACTCACTTCCAAACCAACTTATCCCAACTCCTAGACATTCTAACACACTATTCATGACCTCTACTCTACCAAAACCATGAAGTACTCTTGTGAACCATAATTGAGTGATAATGCCCGAAGTCATTTCCGAAATTGCAATATGATTTAAAATTTTGATGCTTTATGTAAACTCCCACATTCTTATCTATATATATAACGTAATGATTTTGAAATACTGATATATGTAGTGAGGGAAGCATGAGCTATAAGGTTGTAAAAGTAGAAGTTCAAAAAGTGTTCCGGAGTTAAAACACATTTTTGATAGAACATGGATAGAAGAATTTTGACACTGCGTTAGTATTAGACATAAATTTTTACCCTGATTTTTTTTATCT